>CM038797.1:38784139-39357922 GCA_021764765.1 Vicia sativa | reverse complement strand
GATACAAAGAAATGTCAAGTACCACAAACCGACAACAAGCAATCAACACGAACAAACCTCCGTTTAGTAGGAGACTTTTCTGAAACACTGACGGATGAATCGAAGAGTATACTCCAGTCCGAAGAAGGCGAGGATATCTTGTGAGACAACTTCAGTCGGAAGGGGGTCTTCACTCGACTTAAAACACGCGTGGTATCATACTACCTTAGAGTTTGGACGGGAGGCAGAAATCGAAGAGCATGAGAAGAGGATACCATAGATTTGATGAAACACAGACCAATTTGCTACTATGTAATGGATAGCAGGTAGCCCGATTGAAGGCGAGCGCATTCTTGAACACCGAGCCGGCAATGAAGAATCATTTGAAGCCATTGTTCATTCGAGCAAAATTTGGAGCCCGTGGTGTGAACAAGGTCTTAGTGGATGGAGAGCTGCCGTTAATTTAATGCCTCGATTAATCTTTGAAAAAGTTAGGAATACAAGAAGGTGATGTCAAACCACACAACATGGTCTGTCGATTATGAAGTGAAAGGGTGGGGCGTTGGGGGTAGTTCAAGTGGATGCTTAGTAGGATCATTGCAGGCCACCATGTTCATAGTGATCGAAGCCAAGGCCAATTATAACTTCTTCTTTGGGAAGAGAGTGGATCCATGGGCGTGAGGCGGTTCATACGTCGATGCAGGTTAGTTCTATGGAGGAAGATGGTATAGTGGAGAATATCGAGCGGACCGGACTTACTTTATGACATGATCAATTTAGTGACAAAAGGAATTATGACAAGTGCAGCAAAGATAGCCCCTTGTACCCCAAGTGAAAAGTAGGCGAAACAAGGGATGCACACTACTATATGACCTGCCATGATGGCATGTCTTGGGATAGAATATAATTAAAGGAGATGAAGAATCGAAGGCACTTGTGAAGGCAGCCCGATGAGGGTTCGATAACATAGTGAGTCTTCCTTCTTGAAAGGATTTCGGCCTATGGTGAGAATAGATGGAAGCGGCCGGTGACATAGATAATATAGTTGAAGTAAGCGAAATAGAAGGAATGGTTGAACTAAGCACAGCGAAAATGAAATAGATCAAAGGCTCGATGCCATCTATGACAAAGAACCCTTGGGTTTCGAGAAGGTGTAACACGGTGTTGACTTTGTAGGATTTTGTATACGCAAATATGCGGATAGCAAGTCGCCACGACTTTCTTTTATCAATTAAGGGAAGGTAAGTACAGAAAAAGACCCAACCGTTGAATCTTGAGTAAGGAGAAGGTTATGAAAAGGGAAGGTATTAGCACCCTTTCCATCCATAGTTATCTCACGGGCTCTTAGCTCTTAGATCACTTTAAAATTGTGCTTTACGTGTGTTTGACAAAATGTTTTGAAAAGGCATTTAAGCTGACTTTGTAATGATTCATGTAGGAATGTATACAAAGTGTTAGGAAATGTTTAGTTTTGAAAAGAGTTTGAACTTTGACAAAAGTGTGAGTGTGAAAAGTATTTTGTTTGACAAGCAACTAAAAGTCTTATTACCTACTCGAATTGGTGGTTTTATGTTATTCGTTCCTTTAGAATAGTGCTATCCATACCATTAGTTGGTAGGTAACTCCATTTTGTTGGATGTGGCGGGACATTGAAGGGACATCGGATGGTATAGAAAGCAACTTGTAGGAAGTATCCTATACATTCGAAGGACTATCATCATTTTTAAGTGACCTTGATCGGGTCAAGATCATGTATTCGTGGCGACATCGTGGGTCTTATGATCTTTGTATCGAAGAAGGACTATGATGATTTGTTTTGAAAGGCGGCGGTGCTAGAATACCTCGTTAGAGACATGACCATTTGAATTAATAAAGAAGCGAGAGAATTACCCTAAGGGTGCTTGTGTGAAAAGAGTGTGTTGATTGATTCATGTCATCTTGAAAATTAGAGTGAGCTATGTTCAATTTAGTCTTGCCATACATAATTACTAAGGATTTATAAGGTGCGGAGAAGTAAATTGCGGAAATTAAAGTGCGGGAAGATAAATCTCTTGTTATTACATGGCTTTGGGGCGGATACATAATTTAAAATGCAAAATAAAGTACTATTAGGCTATTACGTCCGGGCAATTACAGTTGGAAAAAGAAAAGCGATAAAAGGGTAAATCAGAACGAGGATAACTTTTGAAAAGATGAGAAATCGGAATCGGGGAAATAGAATGGGAAAATATTGGCCAAATATAATTGGATTTTTGGAATGAGAATAATTTTAAGTAGATAGATAACATTAATTAAATAACAAGAATTATATTTTTAATTATAATTAAATAAACATTTTGGAAATAATGCAAAAAGGAAAATATTTTATGTTTTGCATGATAAAAATGTGGACAAAGGTGAATGAAAATATGGTAAAAATGAAGAGATATGAGTTTGTAAAAGAGAAAAATGGTCACGGTGAGGAATCGAGGCTCAGACCACAATCTTCTAAAGCCACGCCTTTGCCATAGAAACCATGATGCGATAAACCTAATGTGTCTAGCAGTATCTTAGCTTTGCAAAGCGCCGCATTTATATCGGTAGTAATAAAAGATTATCGAACCCACAGGGACTTTGTAATCACTCTAGTCTTGGGAAAGTAATGCTAGTTTAGCTAAAGGCGGAAATTGTCACGTTTGGTTTTGGGAAGGTTAAGGAAGGTAAACTAATTGATTTTAAAGTAATTATGAAATGAAATGGTCGGTATGCAATAGAGTCGACCTAAAGGATCTAATCGGACCTAGGCATATAAGGATGGTCAACTTGGTTCATCTGTAGGATTGTCGGTTTAAAACCCTCGATTCCACACTTTCATGGTCTTATCTCGGATTATCGCGTCTAAAGCCTATACACCTTTCGCTAGCCTATAGGTGTTTAGAAATACTTTTGAAACTTAATTAATTCTAATCTGTTTTAAGCGCTCACATGTATTTAAATCAAATGCCTAACTTTAGCTATCGGTTAAAAACCTCACACTTTTCGTGGTCTCGATCTAACCTATTTACTCTTACTTACTTTACATAACAAAGGTTTTATTTTTAAGCATAAAAGTTATAACGAGTAAGTTGATTAAAGTTTTAGCCTAAGTTTGACCCGATGCCTATTGTCTCCAACTATTCCATACCGACACTAAAGGTTTAGCTAGCCATGGAAATTAAAATGAACTCACGAGGAAATAAAACAAACAAATATAAATTGGACATTATAAATAATAAATTAAACTTGCATTCATTAATTAAAAGTCTTGTAATACAATTGCAAAATAAAAACACGAAAATAGCGATATCTATATCCTTCTTCCGTTGGAAGTCGGACTTGAAAATTGGAATGTAAAAAATGCGGAGCTTGAAATAAATCCTAAACTATAATAATAATTTCCTAATGTTGGAAATTATTATTTGAAACAATAAAATAAACGAGAATAAACAATTTCTAAAGAAATAAAAAATAAATAATGTGGGTTGGATTCGTAGAACTTCGCTACTGTAATGAAATTGCTCTGCCCTCTAACGTTGAATGTTGAGGTATTTATAGAAAGAATTTGGATTGGTTTGAAAACATCCAAGCTTTACTTAAAATCTCCATGAATGTAGGAGCGTGGGTAGTTGAGGAAGAGTGAAACATGGGGTTTGGTGGAGAGAAATCGAGGTTTGAAAACTCCTACATTTCACTTTGCCACGATCTGCACAATTAAGCTGTTATGCGCATTACGGTTAATTCTTGATGCGTTACTGCGAGTTTGGTGTTTCTCGAGTGTTACGGTCGTGGCGGATGTTACGGTCATGCTGCTTCATGATATTCACAGTGCGTAGCGGATGTGTTACGGCAATCCATCTAAAAAGCGTATCTTTTTGATTTATCTTTTCTTACATTCTTTGGTGCTTTCTTGCATTGTTTCATGTTTCTCTGTTTTGAGCTAAGTTATGAATACACCGCAAAAAGTAATGACAATCTCGAAATATTCGGGGAGTTAATCGGGTCAAAATAATACAAAGCAGGTTAATTTCATGGAAAATAAGCGATATGATTTAGTGTTATCAAACCCGTGCCTCTTGTTTGAAAAAGCAGATGAATCGCTTGTGTCGTTGTTGCCTCTGATTGCTTAGAACTTCGGCAAATCATCATCTTCCTCGTTTTGAAATTTTAAAACCGGTCTTTACCTCGGTTTACAGGCGTTGCTATAGCCTTTACCTACAGTTCCGTAGCTACATCCTACAAAATCGAAACTCAAGAAATAGGGAATATAAATTAACTTTGAGGGCATGAATAGGTTCGAAATCATCCTCCAGGACATGATGGTGGCAGGTTTCTCCTAATTTTGCCTATTTTGAGAAACCATATTCGAGCTCTCGAACCCTAACAAGCATGGTATTCTGCTTGCTTAAAACTCGATTGAACAATTCAAATAGCTTGAAATATCATCACAAACAAAATAGAAACATTCAAATTATGTTAGATATGGATGGGCAATCGATTTCAAGAAAAAGTGTCAAAACCGTGAGTTTGATTTCGTGATTCTTGATGGATTCTTGATACGTAAGTGGAATGAATCAATGGACCTCAGGGAAGCGATTGGGTGACTTAGAATCGGTTGAATTGAAGCAAAACAAAGTGCAAGTGTCTTGTAACCCACGGTTTTGAGTTTGAATAGGGTTTCTCGACCAAATTTTCTACCTAATTCATGTGGCATGTATTGTATATATATAGTAGATGGAATTGAGCGATTTGAGAAAGAATTAATCATCGATCAATGCAAAATATATTTGATTTTGTATCAAATCAAATTTTCTCTTTTTTTTTAATCAATTTCAATCAAATTCTTGCCATATCCAATCAGTTTGAAATTCTTTGGCTTTATTGGGTTGCTTGGATCTCGAGGATGCGAGAAAAAATCAATTTGCAATTAATTTTGATTTTATACCTTATTTTTTGAATTTAATTTATATTTAAATGAATAAAATCCAAATTAAATAGAAAAATAAAATAAAAATTCGTGGCATTGGGCTTGGATATTCCCTAATTGTACAAGGAACAAGTTTGGATGAAGAAAAAGTAAGCCCGTTTGCAAAATTTTTGATTTTTACAAGCACGTCTCTTAGTGCATTTCTTCAAAATTGCTTGACTTGCATAAGGTGTATTTTGCCAATTTCCCACATTTTTGAGTGTTCTTGGGCCTTTTGAGCTCAAGAGTCCTCTAACCAAACTCTTTGGTTTCATCTCAATTGGAGTTTCCATATCAATATATCTTCAAAACAAAAGTTGACTTTTGTTGACTTTGAAAAAGGACACATGTTTTGATCCATACCTCTCAAATGAAGCATTTTGAACATTCTTGTGAGACATGAAGTTGTAGAGAATTGAATTTCCTTCAAAACAAGAGGTGGTGGACATTTTTTGAGAAAGTATGAAGAAGTTATGCTTTCGATCAAAGTTTGGTTGACTTTTCACTATGAAACCTAATTTAGAAAGTTTGACTTTTGAGCAAATCTTGAGTTTTCTTGATGAATCATGATCAACCCTGGATCAAATGATGAATGTAACTTCAAAATGAGGATGTTGACCAAAAATTATGAAGTTTGGTATGTTGACCAGAGTTGACTTTTTGTCCGTCTGATTGATGATTTTGACCATCAGACGATTATGCGAAACTTGACTTGTGAGGCTTGAAACTTGACAAGGAGAACCTTTGAAGCATATGAGGAGGCATGAAGACCATTGAGATGTGGGAAGTCCATCTTGATCGGGAATTGTCAAACCTAGTTTTGGTTGATTGTAGGAGAGGTTGTCAGATCGTATTTGAGAGTCCTTGGTATGGATGTATAAATGTCTTGAGATGATGGAGGGAAAATTTTGGGAGTATGACGGCTGCCTGATTCAATCTTCTTGTCTTTGGAAGGTTAGATTGTCATGTATTTAGCCTTCGTGACCGGAGGTAGAAGATGATTGAACACTCAGTACACGAAAATTTGCACTCGCGGTTGTTTGATGATGCGGGAATGGGCTTATAGATGCCATTTGGAGAAGTTGGAGACTTATTTGGGAATGAAGTCGCACACTAGACTTGGGATTGTTGATAGGAGAATTGGCGGGGATGAGCTTATGATGCCATCCAGGAAGGTCAGTCGAGGATAGGTAAAATGCAGTGAGGCTCGTAGATGTTTCAGAGTGAAGGGATGGGCTTAGATGCCATCCGGAGGGAGTCGTACTTTAGACTTCATACTCATCTTTGAATGAAGTTATTGATTTGTATTGGTTTTAACCAAATATGCGGCGTACGAAGGTGGAGAGGCTTGTGGCAGTAGTCGGGATGGGCTTAAGATGCCATCGAGCAATTGAGTAAATACGCTTGAGACTACTGTAGTTCTTTGTTGATAATGAGAATGAGTCGAATAGTTCTTCGTCTTGACTACTCACGAGGGGTATTAGTTGGCAAAAATGTGGATAGCTTCCTTGTTGCATGGTATTGATCCACTTTGTTATCGGAGGATAACTTGTGATCGTTCGAATAGTTTTCAAAATGCGGATTGGGTATTAATCACGGATACTGTTGTCGGGAGGACAACAAGAAGTCGTTGGATGGTTTCAAAATACGGATTGGGTCTTAATCTTGGACGATTTAAACGTCGGAAGTGATTTTCACACATTTTGGAGAAACAAAGAAACTTTGATAGAATATTGTTGAGTCTTGTACGAGGAATGATGCATGATGATGTGTATGAATGACATATGCATATGATAAATGTATGAATGATAGATGTTGTGGTATTCAAAACATATCCATCTTGAAGAAGATGCGATGTTACCTTGGAGGATTTCGACTTACGTTTGGGGCGAAAACAAGGAAGAAAACTTTGATTCCTCGGTGCACTGTATGACCAAGTCTTGGGCCTAGATATTGTTGAGGATGGTGAGATCGAGAAACACGTTGAGGATCTCATACATAGGCCTATTTGAAGAGTGGGAGGTACTCGGTTGGGATCTTCGTAAATCCTGCTGGAGTGTTTGATAGTTGTTGAGAGACCGGGTTAGAAGGATCAGGGGCCCGTTGTAATCTGGTAGGAAAAAGGATGTAGGTTTCCTCGGTTTTACGGACCAAGTTTCAAGTCTGATCTGCTGCTTTGTGGGGAAAAGGGAATGTTGAGAGATACCTTGTTGGGACAAATACCTCATTTGAGGCGAAATGTTATTGCTCGAAGATGGGTGTGGCGGATTAAGTTGAGTGGAATCCTTCATGGGGTTCTCCTCTTCTTTGGGGGAAGGTTTTGTGGTGACATCTACTGGGGATCATACTCTGTGGGGGAAATGCATTGGTGACTTTCGTCGTCATCTCGATTCCTAGAGCTGTAGCAATTACTTTCATTATGTTAACTTTTAGCATGTTTGTGAATAGATTTTTATTGTTAAATGCATATAATCATTCAAAGCAAACGTTGGACTTTATGCAAACAACAATAGCAGTGTAAAGAAAGAACTTCGTATTTATTTGAAAGGTGGCGTATGGCCAAGTGGTTTGTATACGAAAAGTAAAAGCTATCACGGAAATGATCTGTTAAGTTCAACTATGCTAGTACTCATATATTTCAACTATCTCATCTCCTTCTTTGTCGATAGAAAGTGAGTAGGTGGTATCGCCATTTGATCTTGAATCTTGATAGTCATTGTAGATAGGTGATGCGGGCGAGGGAACATAGTCGTGCGCTAAATCTAACTTTTGCCTAGACCTAGCCTTTGGTTTTCGGTCTACGAGATACCCTTTTTGCCCAAGCCGCCTTTCGGGGTTTTCGACTTAGGGTGTACATGTTTTGTATATATCCTTAACTTTTGCCGAACCCTTTTGGTTCGCCGGGATGCCTAATTTTTGCCTAGGTCCGTCGACCTGGGGTCTCTTTCATCGTAGTATTTTTTGACTATATGCGCATTCACGAGTGTGGAAGTCTTCACCATCCATGGTGCTAAGTATCGTAGCTCCCGTGAAAATCATCTTGACTACAAGCGGTCCCTCGTGGGTGGGAGTCCATTTGCCCACAGGATCACCTTGTGGAAGAATGATCGCTTGACTACTAGATCACCGCTTGGTAGACTCGGTGCTTGACTTTCTTGTTAAATGCTCACGATCGTTCGTTTCGATAGATACATCCATGGCGGATGGATGCGGTCGTTTCTCATCAATCAAGTTAATGCGGTCAAGGCGATCAGATCGATCGTCTTCACCTAACTCTGCGTCTGGAGGACTACGGTTGAGGAATCTTAATCTCGATGGGTAGGGCCTTCCATACCGTACATAAGAGAAGGGTTGCCTGATGATGTCCTTGTGTGCGATAACCATGAAGAAGCGAATCGTAACATCTCATGCCAATCTTTGTGAGATTCTTGTCTTTTTGTTTATAATATTCTTAATGTTCTTGTTGGCTTCTGCGCCATTCATCTTTAGTCGATAAGGAGAAGAGTTGTGATGCTTGATCTTGAAGCTGCGTGCGAGTTCGGTGATCATTTTGTTGAGATTAGAGCCGTTTGCTCGTGATCCTTTCAGGAGTGCCATCACAGAGATAAGATTATGTGATGAATCGAGCCTGACATTCTTAGTAGCGAGATCTGACGAGGCACACCCACCTTGGTGAAATAGTCAATTGCCACGAGGATGAAAGCGATGTCCGTTGGAAGTTGTGGGATTGATTTCTCCATCATGTCAATGCCCGCATTGCAAAGGCCAAGGACATTAGAGCGTTGAGCAGGAGAATCGTGCTATGCGCATAAATTTGACATTTGTGACAAGATCGGTATGGCGGTGACAATCGACTTCCATGGTGGACCAATAGTAACACATTCTCAAAATCTTCTTAGCCATGGTTGTGTCCCTTTGGGTGGGTACCAAATGCCTTCGTGTAACTCTTCCATAATCGTGCATTGTTCCGGTCTACAGTAAGGTAAGCAAAGTCGTGATTAACGCTTGTATAAGATGTCGTTCTTGAGGAAGAATTTGGATGCAAACCTTCTCAAGAACCTCTTATCGTTGTGGATGCCCTTGAGATATTCCAAGTCTCGAGATACCTCTTTCGTCGTGGTACCAAGGTTTCTCTTACATATCAAGCTCATAACAATCTGGTGGTTCGTCGAACCTCGATGATGATCAGGGGAGCTTCGTTGTCCCATCGTCGCCGAACATAGATGACATAGTAGCTAATGCGTCTGCTGATTCTCTTTTCGCGGAATGTGGTAAGAAGTAATCTCTTGATAGGGGATCAACTGAGAACATGCTCTCGATCTGAAAAAGATCGGATGCTATATCCCACTCGTCCTGTCGACTAATCACCAAAATGAGTCTCCATAGACTTGCAGAACTTGATTCTTAAGTCGATATGACTTTGATACCATGATGCGCTTCGTATTTGGCCATGTTGTTGCGGTGAAACATGTCAGGCGATGAAAGCGTATGTCGCTGCGAGGATGTAATGATGGCGTAATGCCATTGCCAAGTCGTTTGAGGCTCCATCAAAGACCATGGTCCATCGGGATCCTTGTTCGGTCCTTCGTAGGGCACAGTTCTTCATAATCGGTAACTAGTAGTAAACATCTTAAATCTGGAAATTGAGCTGCATAGGTGATAGTCATCTACGACTTGATGAGCTAAATGATCGGCTACTACCTTCCTTTGATTGATTTACGAGAAGTGTCTTTGGATGTTGTATTCGGTTAAGATCATTTGCCATCTTGCTATTCTTAGGAGAAGTGGTTTCTCAAATATGTATTTTATCGGATCCATCTTGGAGATCGATAAGGTAGTGTGAGTCAACATATCTTTGTCTTAGTCGGCGGCATGACCAAAGTGTTGCATGTTTTCTCATTGTGAGTATCTTGTTTCACGATCGGTGAACTTTTGCTAGGTAGTATATTGCATACTCTTTTCGACCGGACTCGTCATGTTGCCCAACACACACCCATTTGGTTCTCTAACAACATCAGTACATGATAAGAGGTCTTCCTCCGGTGGCGGCATCGGGATAGGAGGATTACATGAGTAATCTTGATTTTGTCAAAAGCGATATGGCAATCATCGTTCCATTCTACTACTTGATCTTTCTTAAGTAACGAATATTGGCTCTGACTAGCGATTAGATGTGCAATGAATCGGCGGCAATGTAGTTTAATCGGCGAAACCTCGACTTCCTTCTCGGTGCGGGGGCTGGCATTTCTTGAATAGCTTTAACCTTGGCGGTCAACCTCAATTCCTTTACCACTGACAACAAACTCTAGGAGTTTTAGGATCGACTCAAAAGGTACACTTGTTAGGATTAAGTCTCGACTGTATTTCTTGATCTATCGGTTTATGAAATGATCAGATGTTCTTCTTGATGCAATGATCGAGCTATCATGTCGTCGGCGTAGACCTCTATCTCGTGATGAATCATGTCATGAAATAATGTCACCATAGTGTCATACCCCAAATTTGCCCTCCATCTTCTCGAGACATTCCATACATCCAACCTGGATTCCTCGAGGTTGATCGAGATGAACCCTCTCTAGACAATCATCCAACTAGGGTTGGTAATTCTCGACTCAGATGGACTTCCAACATCTCCAATGTTCATCATGCCTTCTCATATGCTTCAAAGATTCTCCATGTCAGTTTCAGTCTTATAAGTCGTTCTCGAATGATTGCTCGGATGGTTGAAAATCGGTTATATTGGACAAAAAGTCAGCTATGGTCCTTGTGAGTCAAACTTCATGATTTTGGTCAACCTCCTCATTTTGAGGTTACATTCATCATTTGATCAAGGGTTGATCATGATTCATCAAGAAAACTCGAGATTGCTCGAAAAGTCGAACTTTCCAATTAGGGTTTCTGGAGAAAAGTCAAGAACTTTGTGATATAACTTCATACTTTCTCGAAATTTTCCACCAACTCTTTGTTTTGAAAATTCAATTCTCTACAACTTCATGTCTCACAGAATGTTCAAAAATGCTTCATTTGGAAGGTATGGATCAGCTTATTCTGGTCCTTTTCAAAAGTCAACAAAAGTCAACAAAGTCAACATTTTGTTTTGAAGATATATTGAGCATGGAAACTCAATTGAGATGAGACTAAAGGTTGAGGGACTCTTATAGCTTTCCAAAAGTCCAAGAACACTCAAAATGTGGAAAATTGAGTAAGATACACCATCCACAAGTTGGGCAATTTGGAGAAGTAAATTAGGAAACTACTTTCTTCATCCAACTTGTTCCTTATGCAATTAGGAATATCCAAGCCCAATGCCACGAATTTTTATTTTTCTATTTAATTTGGAATTTATTCATTTAAATACAAATTAAATTTTAAAAAAGTATAAAATCAAATTAAATACAAACTTGATTTTCTCTCTTCCTTGGGATCAAACAACTCAATAAAGCCCGACAAATTTCGAAAATTTGGATTGATATGGCAAGATTTGATTGAAAATTGATCAAAAAATGAAAATTTATTTGTACAAAATCAAATTTGATTTGCATGATTAGTGATTGATTCTTTCTCAAATCTACTGAATCCTACTATATATACCTGACTCATGCCACCACGAATTAGGGTAGAAAATTGGTGGAGAAACCCTATGAAGCTCAAGAAAGCATTACTATAGCTATAGCAGCCATCGATCGGTAGTTTTCAATTGCTTTTGAGGTTCAAACACATTCCTTGGCATCCACAGAGCATTCAGGACTCTTACTTGCAAAACCATCAAGCTCGAAATCAGTTCGGTTTGTTCATCTTTCAAATTCGATTTCTCATAATCATGCATTATTAACATGTTTCATTGTTTGTTTTGTGATCGGTGATAAGTTTGCAGCGATCGGGCAAGTTAATCGTGTTTATATGGCTGAAACTCGGTGCCATAGCTAGGGTTCTGGACACGATTTGGGTTTGCTTATTAGGATAAATTGGACCAGAGACTATTACCATTGCATTGAATGATGTGCAGAATCGAACCATGGCCAGAATTCATTTATATTATCGTGTGTGATTTTAATTTTGCGGGGCGTAGCGTCGAACAATGGCCGACCTTTGATTTTAAAATTCAAATCGGGAAGATGACTTACTTTGGGACAAAATGATGGGGATGAGAGCGTGCTTATGTCTACTCGCTCGATTTCCAACACACGTGCTGTTGCTCGATGATTGGTTAAAGCGCTTCCTGTGATAGTCTCTCCCGGGTCACGAGTTCGAACCTCGCGAGGACGGTTTGATTTCTTTTACAAACTTGAACTTTTTCAATTATTTCATTATTTAATATATTTCATGCATTTTAATTCTTTTCAATATTTTTATTCATGCATTAAAAATCATTAAAAAATATTTCTTTTGCATTATTTTCATAAAATGTTTATTTAATTTATAAAATTAAAAAAATACTATTTTGCATGCATATTTATTTTATTCATAATTTATCATTTAAATCACTTTTAATTAGTTTTAATTATTAAATTGCATCAAAAATCCCAAAAATTATTTTAGCATATTTTATTATTTCCAGCACATGAAATATTTTTCTCATTCAAAAATTGCATTTTACTAACATTTTCTCTTATTCGATTTCTCTACGTATTCCTATTTCTCATCTTTTCACGAGTTATCCCGTTTCGGACGATTTTCTTTATCGTTTCTTTTTTTCAATAATGTAATTGCTCATGGGATGTAATAGTTTAATTAGGGCTTTTATTTTCCGCTCTTATTATGTATCCTTTCAGCCATGTAATAGCGTGGTTTATCTTTCATACTTTATATTCCGCATTTTAATTTCGCACCCTATAAGCTGCTAGTAATTAGGCGTGTATGGAATAAAATTGAACATAGCCATCTCTAACTTCAAAGATATATCTGATTGACCACTCTTTCACATGCACCCTTAGGGTAATTCTCTCGTTGCCTTACGATTACAAATGGTGTGTCCTCGAGCGTAGGGTATTCTAGCACCTTTGCCTTAAAAAATCATCATAGTCCTTGATACAAGATCATAAGACCCACGATGTAGCCTCTGAATACATGATCTTGACCCTCGATTGTCGCCTACGAAAATGATGATAGTCGGCCCGAGATGTGCTGGATACTTCCTACGAGTTGCTTTCTATGACCATCGATGTCCGCCGAATGTCCGCTTACATCCAACAAATGAGTTACCTACCAACTAATGGTATGGATGGCGCTATTCTAAAGGAGCGTAAAATAACAACAAGACCAGATTACGAGTAGGTAATAAGACTTTTAGTTGCTCTCTAATCAAATACTTTTACCTTACACTTTTGTCAAAGTTCAACTCTTTTCAAAACAAAACATTTTTTGTATACATTCCTACATGAATCATTACAAGTCAAAGCGAAATGCCTTTTCAAAACATTTTTTGTCAAACACACGAGAAAGCACAATTTTAAAGTGATCTAAGAGCAACTAAGAGCAGTAGATAACTCGGATGGAAAGGGTGCTAATACCTTCCTTTTCATAACCTTCTCCTTATCGGAATCTAACGAAGGTCTTTTCACGTTCTTTTCACCTTCCTTAATTGGATAAAAGAAAGTCGGTGGCGACTCTTGCTATCCGCACATTTCGATCAAAAACCTAAAGTCGGTTCAGTATTCTGAGGCCCGGAGACTCTGGGGAGACACCTAAAGAGAATGCCTTAAAGGATTTCTAGATCACATTACTACTTTCTATTTGACTTGCTTTATCTTTAAGGGTTGCTTGGGTATTATATTGTTGGGATCACTACGGGATCAGGTTTCCTTTTAGGTAGTAGCAATAAATCATCGCGAGTTGAGCGTATCTCGGTCAACATGATGGCTACGTTAGTGTGACACTTTGGATGTCTGATACTCTTCATTTCCAAGTTGAGGATAGTATTTGGCTTCTGCGTGGTGTCATGAAACTAACTAAACTTTTAGAACCTTAATTGACCCATCTTGGCCATTAGAAGGTAGTGAGATGGCCGACTTTGAGTGAGGACTAAGGTTGGTTGATACTCGATGCTACGCTCATTAAGATCGAGACTTTTGGGATATTTTCGATTCGACCACTTGGTAGTCGTATTGAAATAAGCGCCTCTGAGAAAGATCAATGATATGAGATTCCTAGAACCCGGTTACTATTATAGGGCGGGATGAACCAACTCAAAATTTTGGTGGGGTAATCACCTATACCTCATACAAGCCTTAAACCTAGGCTCATTTGTGAATTTGTTTGTGTGTGCTAAACATGACATCATGCATCATCATTGCATATCATTTCTAACTATTTCAAGGACCTGAGTTTATCTTTGCTTTGTTTTGTAGGGATTATGAAGCCTAGAAAGACTATCCCGAATCAACTTCATGGGTATACCTTCTCGACTCAAAAATTGGTTTGAAATTCCGACCATGCTCGAGTTCATCAAAAGACATGGTTATCTACTTGATTTTATTATCTCGGTTTTGAAGAAGATATGATGCATGTCTATTCGGTTCTTTGATCAGAAACACCATTTTTACATTCCCGGATTATCAGTTAGTTCCTACTTTGGAAGGTTCTCTAAGCTACTTGGTACCTATTCTTGACCAAATTCCATTCAGGTTTGGAAAAGGTTCTAGAAATCGAAGACATCATGTCCATTATATCTTAAGCTTTCGGACATTGAAGCCAATTGGGAAACCGGAAGTGGAGTTGGTTTTACTTGCCAAGTTCTTAATTAAGAGCGAGAATTCCTCAAAGTTATGAGTTTCCATGCATTCGAACATTGTGGCCTTGCTAATCTATGGTTTGGTTCTATTCCCTAACTGGATCGATTCATAGATGTCAGCGCCATCAAGTTGTTTTAACTTGAATCCTGTACCTACTTGGGATATCCTACATTCTCTCACACTCGTACCCTCAGACAAGGAACTTTCATGTATTTATACCGTTACTTTCGGTGGTTTATTTAGCACCTTCCTCCATCAGTTTGAAGAATGAACAAAGGTTGAGATGGTCTCGGTTAATGTCACTCTCTCATTCGATATCCGTTGGTGTCTTTTCTCTCAAGGACTTCACTTTCATTGGCGTTGTGGAGAATTCCCTAATGTACACTACTTGGTATAAGGGAGGTATGCCCACAACCTTCTTTAGCTCTACGTCGGTTTGGTTTTGCTTTCGAAGATGGTCCCATGATATGCTTCTCGAGATGTTGTATTACTCTGACCGATCTCAAATTAAGCGAAGGTTCATACGCTTGGGGCATGGTAAAGGCCGATACAAGACTTTGGGGCACGAACTCCATTCCTTGGGAACCTACCTCGAATGGGTGCGAGCTCGAGGCTCAAAACCTCATGATGCCATTCACGCACCTTTACGGTAATTATGAACACTGTTGCTATAGGTGGCGTACCTATCTTGTTCTCGTCCACGACATGCCTCACGATTTTGAAGAGATCACGGATTCAACTTAAAGAAGAGGATACCTTTGAAGCTCGATTATGCAGTGAGAAGAAAGTGCTAGAGTTGACCAAGCTACTTCACGAGGGCGAAACATCAATACCTACCTCGGCACCAGAGGAAGCGCCCATGGGAGACTTAGAGCTTGAGTTTAAATGTTTTCTTTTATTGTTTTGAACTATCTTTGTACTTAAAAAGAAAAGAATAAAAAGTACTAATAAATGTTTGTTCATTGCTTGTTTAACAAATTTAAATCTGGTCCTTGAAAATTGCATTGCATCCCTTAAACATTGTATCATAGCATAACATTGCATCACATTACATTGGAGATTGGTTTTCTCATTTGCTCGCTAATTATTTAGCGGTAAACTCTTGAGCGATCATCAAAGATCTTATTTCAGAATGCTCGATTTCGTGAGATGTTTACCGGCTTGTCAAGGCGAAGATTTGAAGAAGCTCATCAGCGAGAAGAAGAAGGTTGTTGGTCTTCTCGACATGCGTGAGCTACTACGGTGGTCCTAGAGTGGTTAGTCGAATGGGCTCTACGAAGGAAGTGTCAGGAGGATGAGCAAAGTAACAGGGTGATGGCGAAGGCCCGGCGTGAGCACGAAAAGACTATGATGATGGCCATACTCGATGAAGATGACAATACAAACAACTTGAAGACAAATAGAATCTTGTGGAAAACGAAGATGTCGGGTTGAATTTTGATGATCTGAGTCTTGTTCACGATGTTGTGATTCCTCCAGTTCAAGTTCACTTTTGCTAAGTATGACATGTCTTGCCTAGCGCATTTGAAGTCTATGTTGATCATCCCCCGCGTGTGAGAAAGTTGTGGATGCACTATTTTTAAGAGAGTTTATCAGGAACTCAATTGGAGTGGTATTATCGGCTAGAGAATGGCCGTGTCTACATGCTTGGGTGATTTGTGGATGCTTTCTCTGAGCGATATAGTACAATCTTTGAATTGACACCCACTTTCATGCAACTACAAACATGTCTATGGGTGTGATGAGAAGTTCAGTATGCTGAGAAATGGAGATCTAGCGGTGATTCAACCACCCTTGTCAATAGGGAGTTGGTTGATATGTTCATAGGAACCTTGGCAGGCCGTTCTTGAATCATCGATTGGAAACTCTTGACCGGATCATCAATTTGATATTGATAATGGCCAGAAAATTGTTATCAAGTGGAAAGATTCGATAGAGACATCTTCAAATGCTGAGATCTTTTGGTGGTAGAAAAGAAGCTAATCTTGTGTATGGTGGGAAAAGAGTGAGCCAAGGCCGTAGCTCGTCTACGTGAGGCGGTTGTGATCTCGATCCTACATCCTGACCTCGGTGAGACAGCGTGAGTGGGAGCAGCGCGAGGCGGTTACAAGATCAACATGCCATTGTCAGCGAGCCTTGCAACACATGTTGAAGCGAGTGATTACTTGAGGGATCCTCCTCGAATGTCAACACTTCCTCTCAGGATACAATCCTAATGCTAAGTGTGCTTGTTCCAATTAGCCGAGACGTAATCTTGATGATTGTTGGGCTCGAAGAACAAGATTCAAGACATGATTGAAGCTAAGCGGTTGATTTGATCCTCACATTGACCTCCAAGATGTGATCAGCGCCTATACTAACCATGACAAAGTTCCAATCTTTGTTAGGAGATACTATGTTTTCAACATAGATGACTTGACCATTCCTCGATGTTGTTAAGAAAAATTTGCTAATGGGTTATGATCCGGGATGCCGGAGGAATTATGGGTGCCCGTACGCACATGATGGTTGTGAAAGTGTTGATTGCATGATGGATAGCAGTGAGATCTTATTTAAAAGACCACACTGTGGAGAAGGCGTGTGAAGACTTGTCTAAATTGAAGATCAAAAGATGTGAATGAAGGCATGCAGCATTCATGTGGGACACGTTGGGAAGCAGTGGAAAATATGATTACATGGTGAAGTACTTGTTCACGAGGCTACAAGATTCCTATTGAAGATGTTAAGCGTGGGATGGGTATTTCCAGACTATCTTGATATTAACACAATAAGGATTTCCTCTGCCGATTACACTGCCTAGGTGGCACCTAATCATTACTTCTCCAGACCGGTTCATATTCCTCGACAAAACATCCTTGGAATTATGGGTGATGTTTACTATCATGGCGTCGAGCAAGACCCTTTGACCATTGAAGATCTTCTGATTGAATTACCATTCGACATTGACAACATCTAGGATCAAGTAAGGTGACGAGCAGGAAGGTTTTCTCGGATATTTCTCCTCCAAAATTGCGACTCGACGCAGCGTTCCAGCTATTCAATCCATTCCCCAAGCTAGAGGAAAGAACCCGGTGACTCGTCACCTTTCGTGGGAAGTACCAAAGGAAATTCTTTGAAGACACCTCAAACAAGAAATGGAGAATTAAAGATTATCGAAGAGTGACTACAATGTTGTGGAGCAGTTAGGTGAGACTCCGTCAAGATATCCATCTGGCTCTCTCTTTGTGCCATGCTAAAGCCTTGGTGAAGTTTAGAAAAATGCTCACGTGCCATGAAGACACTACTCTGATCAATTTGAAGTTTGTATTGCTGCTTCCTGCCAACAACGGCTGGTTCCTACGATGTTGATTTGACTCACTGTGGAAAGAAAGCATAAAGCCTTGCATCTCATTACAAGGGCACTCGTTGTCTCATGTTTTGGTGGATACGGTTGCTCACGAACATCTTAAAACTTCTTGATCGGCTTGATGTCGAAGGGTTCCACGAGACCCGTTGTTTTATTATTGTGAGCTTTTGATGGTTAGCGAGCAGTGCTTAGAAAAGCTCACTACACTGTGAGCCGGTTCCCAGTTTTGATTCCACTTTCTTTGTCATGGACATCCGTCAGCTTATTCTTACTGGGCCTTGGATACATGGGGCGGTCTGTACCTCTTTCATGGTACGGTGAAAGGAAAGTTGTTCTGATATGTGGTGAAGAGAAGAGTATATGGTGGGTCATCTGATCATTCGATATCGAGATGGAGGGTGAATTCTAGAACTCCTGTCCAAGCTTTTGAAGCAGGTCTGATCATTTGTTTGTTTCTAAAATCCTCTGATTTATAGTTAGCCTAGGATGGCCTCGTGAAGGATGTTGTGCAGTTGAAGAAGGTAGATTACATTTGGGGTGACCTCCCCGATCTTCCTTTCAATACGACAAAGGCAGTTTAGAAGCTTCACCATCAAAATTCCGAAGATGATACGCTTGTGACGTGCGGCCAACTTCCTTTCCCGGCGTCGGCGGTGGAATCCATGCTATAAATGACACGACCCGCGACTTCAACATCAGCAGGTGGATGTTTGACTCCGGACAACAGTTTCGGCAATTGGAAGGCTGACGTCGTACCAATCTCCTTTAGCAGGAAGTAATTACTTTTGTTTGTTTTTGCTTTTCGTATTTGCCTATGTTTTGAACAATAAACTTTGAAAGCCTAGTGCCTTGCGGGCATCATGGCTCGTTTATGAGGGTTATTATCTGTCATTTGCATATTTTTCATTTAATAAATGAATTTGGACTTTGCATTCGATTTATTTCTTTCTTTCTTTGCTTTATCACCTTAGCTATGTGTTTCTTACACCATGTCTGATTGAAGCTGACTTTGTAGATTTTGTATCATAAATGTCGGATAGCAAAAGTCGCCACCGACTTTTATTTTATCAATTAAGGGAAGGTAAAATCTGAGAAAAAGACCTTTTAGATTACGAGTAAGGAGAAGGTTATGAAAAGGGAAGGTATTAGCACCCTTTCCATCCGTAGTTATCTGGGCTCTTAGTTGCTCTAGATCACTTTTAAAATTGCTTTACGTGTGTTTGACAAAAATGTTTTGAAAAGGCATTTCGCTTTGACTTTGTAATGATTCGTAGGAATGTATACAAAGTGTTGGAAATGTTCGTTTTGAAAAGAGTTTGAACTTTGAAAAAAGTGTGTGGTGTGAAAAGCATTTTGATTTAAAGCAAGACTAAAAGTCTTATTACCTACTCGAATTGGTCGTTTTGGTACTTTTCGTTCCTTTAGAATAGCGTATCCATACCATTAGTTAGTAGGTAACTCCATTCGTTGGATGTAAGCGGGACATTCGAAGGGACATCGGATGGTCATAGAAAGCAACTTGTAGGAAGTATCCTAGCACATTCGAAGGGACTATCATCATTTTCGTGGCGACAATCGAGGTCAAGATCATGTATTCGGAGGCGACATCGTGGGTCTTATGATCTTTGTATCGAAGGGACTATGATGATTTGTTTGAAAAGCGGTGCTAGAATACCTCTACGTTAGGACATGACCATTTGAATTCGTAAAGGCAACGAGAGAATTACCTAAAGGGTGCGTGTGTGAAAGAAGTGTGTTGATTTCAGATATTTATCTTGAAAATTAGTGGGCTATGTTGTTATTATCTTGCCATACCGCCTATTACTAGCGATTTATAGGGTGCGGAAATTAAAATCACGGAATGTAAAGATGCGGAAGATAAATGTCTCTGCTATTACATGGCTTTAGGCGGATACATAATTTAAAATCTGCGGAAAATAAAGTCCTAATTTAAACTATTACATCCCATAAGCAATTACATTATTGAAAAATAAAATGATAAAGAAAAGAATTATGCAGATCGGATAACTGTAAAGGATGTCGAAAACGATATGAATTGAATAAGAGAAAAATGTTAGAAAAATGCAAATTTTTAGAAAGAATTATACATCTGGAAATAACATAAATATGCTAAAATAATTTTTGGGATTTTTGGATGCAATTTAATAATTAAAAACTAATTAAAAGTGATTTAAATGCAAATTATGAATAAAAATAAATATGCATGCAAAATTATATTTTAATTTTATAAATTAAATAAAGATTTTATAAAATAATGCAAAGAAAAATAATTTTTGATGATTTTTAATGCAGAAATAAAATTATGAAATTAATTAAATAACATGAAAATATTAAAAAAAAATAAAATAAATAAGTTAAAGTTTGTAAAAAGAAAAACAAAAATGGTCTGATGAGATGAACTCGACCTAAGCCTGCATGCAACCTTTGCCATCTGACCAGCATTACCGCGTGTGTTTGAATCGGGAGTGGTGGAAGAAAGCAGAGTATGGATTTACGTTGCCTCCCTTGCGCATGGACTTCGTCTTCTTTCATTTAATTTTTCAAAGCTTAAATCGGCTTTTCTTGACCTTCTGAGGCCTGGAAAATCAAAAACCACATACACGTAATATAAATGCATTCTGACCACATGTTGATTCGTTTCATCCACGATCACTTGGTATATGTAGTTTGGTCAATTTTTCCTGTTTGAAGAAACCCTAATTCGAAACCCGGAAAACCTAATACATGATTTTGGTTCAAGTCTAAAAGCATGATTAAATGCTTGAATGCTTTACAAACGATCTTTAATCATGAAAAACAATCAAAAGTAATAATGCATGAAAATGATCGATTTTGAAAAATAAAGAACAAACCGAAATCGTGTTCTTGATTCTTGATGGTTTTGGATGATGTAAAGAGTCTGGATGGACGAGAACCCAAGGAATGCAATGGAATCTCAAAATTGAAATTATTTAAAATCGGATTGTAGTTGCTTGAAGGTCCACGATTTTTGAGTTTGAGTTAGGGTTCTTGAGCAATTTTACATTCTCTCTTGATAGGTATGCATCATGTATATTTATCTTGGATGGATTTGGGATGGTTTGGAAGGAATAAATCAACATTCAATGCAAATCAAATTTGATTTTGTACAAAATCAAATTTTCAAATTTGATTAATTTCAATCCAATCTTATATACATCAAATTTGAAATTTGCTGGCTTTATGAGTTCTTGGATCTCAAGGAAGAGATAAAATCAATCTTGCAATTAATTTTGATTTTATACTTTATTTTAATTTAATTTGTATTTAAATGAATAAATTCAAATTAAATAGAAAAATAAAATAAAATTCGTGGCATTGGGCTTGGATATTCCTAATTATAAGAACAAGTTTGGATGAAGAAAAAGAGGCCCGTTTGCAAAATTTTGATTTTTAAGTATCTCTCTGTGCATTCTTTCAAAATTGCAACTTGTGAATGGTGTATCTTGCTCAATTTTCCACATTTTGAGTGTTCTTGGACTTTTGAAAAGCTCTAAGGTCCTCTAACCAACCTCTTTGGTCTCATCTCAATTGGAGTTTCCATGCTCAATATATCTTCAAAACAAAAGTTGACTTTTGTTGACTTTGAAAATGACTGTAATGTTTTGAGCCATACCTCTCAAATGAAGCATTTTTGGACATTCTTGTGAGACATGAAGTTGTAGAAATTGAATTTCCTTCAAAACAAGAGGTGGTGGAAAAATTTACGAGAAAGTATGAAAAGTTATGATCGGTCAAAGTTGATTGACTTTTCACCTAGAAACCTAATTTAGAAAGTTTGACTTTTGAGCAAATCTTGAGTTTTCTTGATGAATCATGATCAACCCTTGATCAAATGATGAATGTAACTTCAAAATGAGGATGTTGACCAAAAATTATGAAGTTTGGTATGTTGACCACAGTTGACTTTTTGTCAATCTGTTGATTTTCGACCATCGAGCAATTATGCGAGGAAACTTGACTTGTGAGCTTGAAACTTGACATGGAGAATCTTTGAAGCATATGAGGCATGAAGACCATTGGAGATGTTGGAAGTCCATCTTGACACGAGGATACCAACCCTAGTTTGGGTTGATTGTCTAGGAGAGGTTTACGATCGACTCTTGAGGAATCCTTGAGTATGGATGTATGAAATATCTTGAGAAGATGGAGGGCAAATTTTGGGGTATGTGACTTGTTCAATCTTCTTGTCTTTGGAGGGTTAGATTGAACCTTGTCTTTCGTGACTGGAGGTGAAGATGATTGAACACTCAGTCACTGAAAATTTGCACTCATTGTTGGTGGATGATGCGGGAATGGGCTTCTGAGATGCCATTTGGAGAAGTTGGATACTTGAGGGATGAGTCGTCGCTAGACTCGAGAATGTTGATAGGAGAATTGATGGGGATGGGCTTAAGATGCCATCGGAAAGATCGATCTTGGGAGTGGGCAAATGCATGGGCTCTGTAGTCGTTCGGAAGGAGCATGGAGATGGGCTTAAGATGCCATCAGGAGGGAGTCGTACGTTAGACTTGTGTTCATTTTTGAATGAAGTTATTGGTTTGTATTGATTTTAACCATATATGCAGCGATACAGAGTGAAGAATTTGACAAGTAGTCGGAGATGGGCTTAAGATGCCATCGAAACAGCGGTATCGCTAGACTATAGTATTTGTTGATAATAAGGATCGAATAAATCTTCGTCTTGATTACTCACGAGGAGGTTGTAGTTGGCAAAATGTGGATATCTTCCTGTTGTGCATCGGTGTTGATCCATTACTGTTATCGGAGGATAACTTGGTGTCTTCGGATAGTTTTCCGTCGATTCGGGCTTAATCTGGACCGGTCGTCGGAGGACAACCAAGGCGGTCTTTCGGATAGTTTTCCGTCGATTCGGGCTTAATCTGGACGATCGTCGGAGGAGGACAACCAAGGCGGTCTTTGAGATAGTTTTCCGTCGATTCGGGCTTAATCTGGACTGTTTGCGTCGAGTGGTACTTTACTGTTTTGGAAAAACAAGGAACTTTGATAGAATATTTGTTAGTCTTATGCAAAATGATGCATGACAGATGTATATGAATGACATATGCATGAATTATGACTTTAGAAATGTATGAATGATAGATGTTGTGGTATTTCAAAACATATCCATCTTGAAGAAGATGTGGATGTTACCTTGAAGATTCGACTCTTTTGGGGAATTGGGTAGGTGGAACCCGCTTTTGAAGGAAGAAGAAATCTGGATTCCTCGATGCACTATCGACCAAGTCTTGGGCCTAGATATTGTTGGTAGAATTGAGAGGCTCGTTGTTGGAGATCTATATATAGACCTGCAGGGAGATGCGGGAGGCGATCTGTTGGGGACCTTGTATGAATCTGTTGAGGAAATAGGAGGCGCTCTTGAGGTTCGGTGTGATCTCATGGAGAGCATTTGATAGTTCTTAGGGAGGCGGGTTGGAAGAGTGGGGAATCTTGTAATCGGTGGGGGATGAAGATGTAGTTTCCTCCGGTGCACTATCGACCAAGTTTGGTCTGAATCGCTTGGGAAAAAGGGAGAGAGATACCAGCTGAGGATAAATACCTTGTTGAGGATGAGTGTTCTGCTTGGAGGCATGTAACATTGCTTAGTTGAGTGGAATCTTTGCTCGTGGATTCCACTTTTACTCTGCTGAGGAAGTTGTGTTGTGAGTGACACCTTTGTGGGGATCATGCTCTGTGGGGAATGTTTGGTGACTTCGTCGTCATCTCAATTCACGGAGCACTGTAGTAAGTACTTTTGTATGTTCACTTTTAGTATGTTTGTGATTAGATTCTTATTGTCAAATCATATAATCATTCAAAACAAGCGTTGGACTTATTGCAACGACAATGAAAATTGTAAAGAGAAAGAACTTGTATTTATTTGAAAGGTGGCGTATGGCCGTAGTTTGTACACAAGAGGTAAAAGCTGTCACGGAAACAATCTCGTTAAGTTCAACTATGCTAGTACTCATATATTTCAACTATCTCATCTCCTTCTTTGTCGTTAAAGTGAGTAGGTGATCTTCGCCATTTGAATCTTGAATCTTGATAGTAGTAGTGCAGAAGTAGGTGATCGGAAGAGACATAGTCGTGCGCTTAAATCTAACTTTTGCCTAGACCGCCCTTCGGGTTTTAGGTCTACGGGATACCCTTTTTGCCCAACCGCCTTTTCGGGTTTTCGACTTGCGGGTGTACATGTTTTGTATATATCCTTAACTTTTGCAGAACCTTTTTGGTTCGCGGGATCTATATTTTGCCTAGGTCGATCGACCTAGCGGGTCTCTTTATCGTAGTATTTTTGACTATGTCTGCGTTCACGGGTGTGGGAAGTCTTCACCATCCATGGTGCTAAGTATCATAGCTCCGCGGAAAATCTGTCTTGACTACAAATGGTCCCTCGTGGGTGGGAGTCCATTTGCCCAGGATCACCTTGTGGAAGAATGATGCGCTTGACTACTAGATCACCGACTTGGTAGACTCGGTGCTTGACCTTCTTGTTAAATGCTCGATCATTCGTTTACGATAGATCATCCATGGCGGATGGGCGGTCGTTTCATCAATCAAGTTAATGCGGTCGAGGCGAGTGGACCCATTCGTCTCGCTAACTGCGCCTCTGGAGGACTACGGTTGAGGAATCTGAACCTCGATGGGTAAGGCGGCTTCCATACCGTATACGAGAAAGGGTTGCCCACGTGGATGTTCGTCTTTGTAGTGCGATAACCATGAAGAGCAAATGGTAACATCTCATGCCAATCTTTGTAAGTCCTTTGTCATCTTACGTATAATCTTCTTAATGTTCTTGTTGGCGGCTTCCTCGCCATTCATCTTAGGCCGATAAGGAGAAGGTTGTGATGCTTGATCTTGAGCTGCGTGCGAGTTCGGTGATCATCTTGTTGTTGAGATTAGAGCGTTATCTGTGATAATCCTTTCGAGTGCCATCTCAAGCGGATAAGATTATGTTTGATGAATCGAGCCCTGACATTCTTGGTATGAGATGCGAGCGAAACACTGCCCACTTGGTAAAGTAATCAATTGCCACAAGGATGAAGCGATGTCCATTGGAGCTGTGGGCAATTTCTCCAATCATGTCAATGCCCACATTGCAAAGGCCAAGGAGAGTTAAAACATTGATCTTTGGAGGCACGTGTGCTTTACTGCATAAATCGGCATTTGTGACAAGATCGAGCATAGCGGTGACAATCGACTTCCATGGTGGACCAATAGTAACTGTTCTCAAAATCTTCTTAGCCATGGTGTGTCCCTTTGAATGGGTACCAAATCGCCTCGTGTAACTCTTCCATGATACGTATTCTTGTTTTGGTCTACACAGTAGATAAGCAAATCGTGGTTGCGCTTGTATAAGATGTCGTTCTTTGAGGAAGAATTTGGATGCAAATCTTCTCATGAACTTCTCATTGACGGATGCCTGCAGGATATTCACAGTCTCGAAGATACCTTCGTCGTAGTACCAAGGTTTCTCTTACGATCAAGCCATGCAATCTGTTGGTTAGTCAACTTCTCAATGATGATGCAGGGAGCCTCGTTGTCCCTGACCTTGAACATAGATGACATAGTAGCAATCGTCATGGTGATTCTCTTCTCGTGGAATGTGATTGATAATCTCTCTTAGTAGGGATCAAACTGAACATGCTCTCGATGGAATGAGATTCGGATGCTTCGTATCCACTCGCCCTAATCGGTGATCACTAAAGTGAGTCTCCATACACTTGCAAGAACTTGATTCTTAAGTCAATAGCGACTTTAATACCCATGATGCACGCTTCATATTCGGCCATGTTAGTGCAATTGAAACATAATCTGGCGGTGAAGGGTATGTCCTTGAGGGGATGTAATGATGGCGAATGCCATTGCCAAGTGCGTTTGAGGCTCCATCAAAGACCATGGTCCATCGGGATCCTTGTTCGGTCCTTCGTCGGGCTGGTTCTTCCATGATCGGTAACTAGTAAAACATCTTCATGCGGAAATTGAGCGCATAGGCTGATAGTCATCTACGATGAGGCAAATGATCGGCTACTACTTCCTTTGATCGCTTTACGAAAGTGTCTTTGGATGTCATATTCGGTCAAGATCATTTGCCATCTTGCTATTCTTCAGAGAAGTGGTTTCTCAAATATGTATTTTATCGGATCCATCTTGAAATCAACAAGGTAGTGTGAGTCAACATATCTTGTCTTAGTCGTGACCCCGACAGCGTTGCAAGTTTTCTCATTGTGAGTATCTTGTTTCCGATCGGTAAACTTTTGCTAAGGTAGTATATTGCATGCTCTTTTCGACCAGACTCGTCATGTTGCCCACACCCATTGATTCTCTAACTGTAAAGTACATGATAAGTCTTCCTTGATGGTGGCATCGGGATAGGAGGATTACTGGTACTCCTTGATTTTGTCAAAAGCGATCGGCAATCGTCGTTCCATTCCTACTTGATCTTTCTTTAGTAACTTGAAGATTGGCTCCAAGTAGCGAGTTAATGTGCAATGATAGATACGTAATAGTTTAAAATCCGACCACCTCTTTCTCGGTGCGGGGTGGCATCATCTTGAATAGCTTTAACCTTGGCGGGAGTCAACCTCAATACCTCCATGACAACAACCTAGGAGTTTTCGGATCGACTCGGTGCACTTGTTGGGATTAAGTCTCGATCTTTGCTTCAACCTGTCAGCGTTTTATGAGATCAAGATGTTCTTCTTGATCGTGATCGAGCTATCATGTCGTCGGCGTAGACCTCTATCTGATGATGTCATGAAATAATGTCATATATGACGATAAGTGGCGCTGCGTTCTTGATCAACGGCATAACCTTGTAGCGAAAGTGCCCACTGTGTAACAAAAGTAGTCTTCTCCATGTCTTGGGAGCCATTTTGATCGATTGTGGGAGAAACCATCCATGAAGGAAAACCTTATCTTGGCGGTGTTGTCAACGAACATCAATATGAGGAAGTGAAAATCATCTTCGGACTTGCTTTGTTCGGATCTGTAATCCACATTCATTACCTTGCCATCCTTCTTGAATCAGTACCATTTGCAACCATTGTGGATAAGAGGTGACAACTAAAGCCGGTTGAATGTTTCATAACTTGGCTTTGATTTTCTCGACATCTCGGGGCGCGTCTGAGACATACATTTCAGGGAAAACCTTCTTTTATTGTCGGTGTACCACAATATCAATGTCTAAACCATGTCTTCGTATGACCAAGCAAAAACCTCAATATAGTCTCGTAGCATCTGAACCAACCTTTCTTTAACACTTTTTCTCAAGACCGCTCCTATCTTGATCTCTTTTACATCTTCGTTAGTACCCAAATTCACAACCTCGACTTGCTCTTCGTGTGGTGTATAACTTTCTTCTTCTTTGTGTGATCATGAGGATTCTCCGGCACTTCACATCTTCCTCACTTTCGTCTTGACTTGGTAGATCGGATTATCGAAGTCATATTTAGCAATAGCATAAATTTATTAACGAGATTCGGAGTTACTGCGTGTATCACGTGGGTGTGTGTAAGAACACATAGCTTTTGAAGGGGTGATAAAGTAAAGAAGAAAACAAACAATTGAATAAAAGTCCAACGATTTATTGAATGAAAATACATGACGACGAGATAA
Source organism: Vicia sativa (assembly GCA_021764765.1). Taxonomy (NCBI): domain Eukaryota; kingdom Viridiplantae; phylum Streptophyta; class Magnoliopsida; order Fabales; family Fabaceae; genus Vicia; species Vicia sativa. Next base: position 39,330,225 of record CM038797.1, on the reverse strand, counting down.
TAACCCTTGAGCGAGCCATGATGCCGGGCAAGGCACTAGGCTTTCAAAGTTTATTGTTCAAAACATAAAGAAATATGAAAAGCAAAACAAAACAAAGCAATTACTCGACTAAAGGAGATTGGTATGGCGTCTTGATCTTCCAATTCTTGAGCCCATGATGCAGGTTGGGAAGATCCACTGCGATGTCGAAGTCGTTGTCGTCGTCTTCTATAGCATGGATTCCACACGGCTGATGCGGAAAGGAAGTTGGCGGCGCGTTCGGCGTATCATCTTGACCCTTGGGTGAAGCCTAAACCGGTCTTGTCAAATTGAAAGGAAGATCGGGGACCCCGAATAGTACTACCTTCTTGGCTTGAGCATCTTTCGAGGCCATCCTAGGCGAACTTGTGTAACCGGGGTAGTGGGGAGAGTCAGAGGCATGACTCAGGGGATTGTTTCAAAAGCTTGCAGAGGAGTCTCAAGATTCACCTTCCATCTCGGTATCGGAATGACGTAGATGGTGACCATATACTCTTCTTCACCACATCTGTAACCTTCCCTTTCTTAGGGTACTTGATTTACGATGCAGGTAGAAGTATGGCCTTTGCCCGTGTCCAAGGGCGTCCAGTAGGCAAGTAGAATGGGCGGATGTCCATGACAAAGTGGAATCAAAAGTGCGGAACCGACTTTAACAAGCGATGAGCTCTCCAAGTCTTGCGCTTAGAACCATCAAAAGCTCTCACAATAATGTCCTTTGGGTCTCAGAACCACCCTTCGACATCAAGTCGATCAAAAGCGATCTTGAAGGATATTGAGGCGAGCCGGTATCCACAAAACATGAGACAATGTAGTGCCCTTGCATTCCACGAGAGATGTGCAAGGCTTTGTTGTGTTTCTTTCGTGGTCAAATCGACATCGGAAGCCTAGGCCGTTGTTGGCAGAGGCTAGCAATACAAACAAAGCGGTCGGTGGTAGTGTCTTGCGGACGCAGGCATTCTTGAGAAACTTCAAAGGCATTAGCATGAGCCTCGAGCCTGAGAAGCGAGCAAGCATGGAGATCTTGGATGAGTCATCCCAGTTGTTCCACAACATTGTAGTCACTCTTCTTGATAATCTTGAAATTTCCTCCATTTCTTGTTGAGGGGATGTGAGTCTTTGGTTCTTTCCCTCTAGCTTGGGAATGGATTGAATAGGCTGGAATCTGTTGAGTCGCGGATGTCTTTGGGAGGAGATATGGAGAACACTCTTCAGTTCTGGTCACCTTACTTGATCCGTGATGTTGTCAATGTCGGGAATGGTAGCTTCAATGTAAGATCTTCATGGTCGAGAGGGTCTTGCTTGCGCCATGATAGTAAACATCGACTCCATAATTCCAAGGATAGCTTTGTCGGAGGAATATGGCTGGCCTTGGAAGTGATGAGAGGTGCCACTCTAGGCACGGGATCGTGAGAGGAAATCCTTATGTGTTCATCGCATAGTCTTACAGGAAATCGTCACCCCATCCGTCGCCTTAACATCTTCAATAGGAATCTTGTAGCTCGGGAACAATGTACTTCACCATGTAATCATACTTTCCACTTGGCCCCAGGTATCCCATACGAGATGGTGCAGTTTCATTCATTGTCAATCTTCAACTTAGACATTTCTTCACACAACACACGGTGGTTTGGAAATAGTATCTCACGGTTATCCATCATGCACCGAACCGTCTTCTCGACCAAACCTGACCATCGGTGCGGATGGGCACCAGACAATTCTCTGGGCATCTGGGTTGACACCGGCTTGCAACAAATTCTTCTTACTGATCATCGGAGGAATGGTGAGTCATCTATGTTGAAAACATAAGTATCGTCCTGTGACATTGGAACTCTTGTCATGGTTAGGCATAGGCGCGTTGATCACATTCGGAGTCTCAGCGGGAGGATCAAACTCATGCCTTAGCTTGATCATATCTTGAATCTTGTTCTTGAGGACAATCATCGATTACTATGTCCGGGGCTATTGGAATGGTAAGCACACTAGCATTAGGATTGTATCGGAGGAGGTGTTGACATTCGAGGAGGATCCCAAGTGTCGGCTCTGCTTTCAACATGTGTTGCAAGGCTTGCGACAATGGCATGTTGATCTTAGTAAAGCGTCTTCGTGGCGGCGTTACGGTTCAGCGTTGTCTCGTGAGGTTGTCTTGATGTAGGATTGGAGATCCAACTGCCCCACAGTTGAGCACGGTCGGTCTTGGCTCGGCTTTTCGACCATACCTGACATTAGCTTCTTTCTTACAAAAGATCTCTTGTGACATTTGAAGATGTCTCTACTGAATCTTTCCTCTTGATACCGACTTCAATCGCTTCGCTGTCAATATCATTTCGGTGAACCGGTGAAGAGTTTCAATCGGATGATTGAAGAATGGGCTGTCGGTGTTCCATGAATATCAACCACTCCTTATTGGACAAGGGTGGTTGAACTCTGCGCATGTTTGCTTCGTTTGCTCTGAGTGGGTGTCAGTCAGCATTAATACTCATCTTGTCATGAAAGCATCGCTAAGTCACTCCGAATGCGGATCGGTCATTCTGGTGATAGTACCATTCCAGCGAGTTCGGACAAACTCTCTTGAAAATAGTGCATCCTGACTTTACGTCATCGGTGTGGGGTTGATCTTGAACATAGGACTTCAAATGCGACTAGGGCAAGACATGCCATCATACTTGGCAAAGTAGGAACTTTGAACTTGGGAGGAATCACAACACGAGGACAAGACTCAGATCATCAAAATTCAGCCCGGACATCTTGAGTTTTCCACAGCATTGAACGGTCTTCAAGTTGCTTGTACTTGTCATCTTCATCGAGTATTGGCCATCATCATGAGTTCTTCTGCTCGGTACTTGCCTTCACCATTACCCTTGTTACTGTTCGGTCTTGACACTTCCTTGAGAGCTCTCAAGTGACCACTTAGGACCACCTTTGTAGCGTCGCCCGTTGAGAAGACCAATTCTTCTTTGATGAGCTTCTTGGATCTTCTTGGCCTTGGACCAAGCTGGTGAACATCTGCTTGGCCCAGGCATTACGAGCTTGAAGATCTTTGTGATTGTTCAAGAGCCATTTACGCTAAAATAAATAGCGAGCAAATGAAAACCAATCTTGATGTGCATGATGCAATGTTATGCTATGATATGCAATGTTTATCAGAATAATGCAATGTTTTCAAGGACCTTAGAGATTTAAATTTGTTAAACAAGCAATGAACAAACATTTATTAGTACTCTTTTTATTCTTTTCTTTTTTCTTTTTAGTACAAAGATAGTTCAAAACAATAAAAAAGAAAACATAAAAATCCTAAAGCTCTAAGTCTCCATGGGGCTTCCTCTTGGTGCCGGGTAGGCGTTGATGCTTAGCTCCTCGTGAAGTAGCTTTGTCAACTCTAGCACTTTCTTCTCACTTGCATGCAGGCTTCAAGGTATCCCTTTCTTCTTTAAAGTTGAATCCGGGATCTCTTCAGTCTTCAAAATCGGTAGGCATGTCGGGATGGAGAGCGGTATAGGAATCGTCACCTATGAGTTCCATAATTCTTGGTAAAGCAGTGAATGGCATCATGAGGTTTTGAGCTCGAGCTCTACCATTTGAGTAAGGTTCCCGGAATGGAGTTTTGGTGCCCCAAAGTCTTGGTATCGATCTTCTTTACATGCCCCAGCGTGTGAACCTCGTCGGTAATTGCGAGATCGTGGTTGTAGTCGAACACAATATCTTGGAGAAGCATATCATGTGGACCATCTCTTGAGCAAAACCAAGCGGCGTAGAGCTAGAAGGGTTGTAAGTAATACCTCCCTTATACCAAGTAGTGGTACATTAGAATTCTCCAACTTTCGATGAAGGTGAAATCCTTTTGAGAGAAAAGATTCCAGCGGATATCGGATGAGAGAGTGACATTACCTTTGAGACCATCTCAACCTTTGTTCATTCTTCAAAGCGATGGAGGAAGGTGCGAAATAAACCACCTAGAAGTAATGGTATACAACACATGAGTTCCTTGTCTTTTTAGTAGTACAGTGTGGAGAGAATGTAGGATGTCTCCAGTAAAGTAGGCCGAGTTGCGGGTGAGAAACAACTTGATGGCGTTGACATCTATGAATTGATCCGAGTTAGAATAGAACCAAACCATAGATTAGCAAGGCCACAATGTCTTGAATGCATGGAAACTCATAACTTTGAGGAATTCTCGGGCTTTCTTAATTAGGAACTTGGAAAGTAAACCCTAACTCCACTTAGTTTCCCAATTGGCTGATGTCGGCGCTTAAGATGTAAAGCGGATGCAATGTCTTCGTACCTAGAACCTTTTCTAGGCGGTGAATGGCATTTGGTCAAGAATAGGTATCCCAAGTAGCAGAGAACTCTTCAAGGTAGGAACCAGCGATAATCAGGAATGTAAAGCAATGGTGTTTCGGATCAAAGAAGCTGGAATAGGACATGCATCATATCTTCTTCAAAACAGGAATAACCAATCAAGTAGATAACCATGTCTTTTGATGAGCCGGAGCATGGTGGGAATTTACGAAACCAATTCTTTGAGTTGAGAAGGTATACCCATGAAGTTGATTCGGATAGTCTTTCTAGAAGCCATAATACCCAAAAAGAGCAAAGATAAATCCTAGGTCCTTGAAATAGTTAGAAATGATATGCAATGCAAATGATGTCATGATGTCATGTTTACACACAAACAATTCACACAATGAGCCTAGGTTTAAGGCTTGCATGAGGTATAGGTGATTACCCACCAAAGTTTGAGTTGGTTCATCTGTCCTATAATATGTAGGGTTCTAGGAATCTCATCATTGATCTTTCTAAGGCGTTTATTTCAATCGACTACCAAGTGGTCGATCGAAAATATCCCAAAGTCGATCTCGATGAGCGTAGCATCGGTATCAACCAACCTCGGTCGCACCAAAGCGGCCATCTCACTACCTTCTAATGGCCAAGATGGGTCAATTAAGGTTCTAAAGTTTAGTTAGCGCTTGTGACACCACGAAGCCAAATACTATCTTGACTTTGACTTGAAGAGTATCGGGACAACCAAAGTGTCACGCTACGTAGCCATCATGTTGGTTTGTTATCACGTCTAGCGGTCGCGATGATTTATGCTACTTACCTAAGGAAACCGGATCCGGTGTAGGATCCCCACAAATATAATACCCAAGCAACCCTTAAAGATAAAGCATCAAGTCAAACGAGAAAAGCAATAAATGATCTAGAAATCCTAGGCATTCTCTCTTTTAGGATGATCCCAATGATGTGATTACATGTCTACGGTGAGCCCGACTTTTAGTGATTTTGTATCGCAAATGCGGATAGCAAAGCGCCACCGACTTTTATTTTATCAATTAAGGGAAGGTAAAAGTGGGAAAAAGACCTTCGTTAGATTACGTAAGGAGAATGGTTATGAAAGGGAAGGTATTAGCACCTTTCCATCCGTGAGTTATCTGGGCTCTTAGTGCTCTAGATCACTTTAAAATTGCTTTACGTGTGTTTGACAAAATGTTTTGAAAAAGGCATTTCGCTTTGACTTTGTAATGATTCATGTAGGAATGTATACAAAGTGTTCGGAAATGTTTCGTTTTGAAAAGAGTTTGAACTTTGAAAAAGTGTGTGGTGTGAAAAGCATTTGGTTTAGAGCAAGCAACTAAAGACTTATTACCTACTCAGAATGGTCGTTTTAGTACTTTTCGTTCCTTTAGAATAGCGCTATCCATACCATTAGTTAGTAGGTAGCTCCATTTGTTGGATGTAAGCGGGACATTCGAAGGGACATCGGATGGTCATAGAAGCAACTTGTAGGAAGTATCCTAGCACATTCGAAGGACTATCATCATTTTCGTGGCGACAATCGAGGGTCAAGATCATGTATTCGGAGGCGACATCGTGGGTCTTATGATCTTTGTATTGAAGGGACTATGATGATTTGTTTGGAAGGCAGCGGTGCTAGGATACCTCTACGTTCGAGGACATGACCATTTGAATTCATAAAACGCGAGAGAATTACCTAAAGATGCGTGTGTGAAAAGAAGTGTGTTGATTTCGAGATATTTTATCTTGCAAATTAGTGGGCTATGTTCGTTATTATCTTGCCATGCACGCTAGTTACTAGCGATTTATAGGTGCGGAAATTAAAATGCGGAATGTAAAAATGCGGAAAGATAAATGTCCTCGCTATTACATGGCTTTGGCGAGATACATAATTTAAAAATGCGGAAAATAAAGTCCTAATTTAAACTATTACATCCATAGCAGTTACATTATTGAAAAATAAAATGATAAGAAAAATCGTATGCAGATCGGATCGAACTGTAAAAATGAGAAATCGGAATATCGATATGAATTGAATAAGAGAAAAATGTTAGAAAAATGCAAATTTTATATGAAAAATTATTACATCTTTGGAAATAATATAAATATGCTAAAATAATTTTTTGGGATTTTTTGGATGCAATTTAATAATTAAAAACTAATTAAAAGTGATTTAAATGCAAAATTATGAATAAAAATAAATATGCATGCAAAATTGTATTTTTTAATTTTATAAATTAAATAAAGATTTTATGAAAATAATGTAAAAAGAAAAATAATTTTTGATGATGTTTTAATGCAGAAATAAAATTATGAAATTAATTAAAATAACATGAAATTATTGAAAAAATAAAAATAGAAAAAATAATGCAAGTTTGTAAAAGAGAAAAACCAAGCTGGTCCTGATGAGGATCGAACTCGTGACCTCGCCCTCATACCCCCACGCCTTTGCCATCTGATCCAACGTGCACGCGTGTCACTGAATCGGAGTGAGTGGAAGAGAAACAAGTGTCGATTTAAACGCTCCCTTGGCGCGAGACTTGATCTCTTCGTTTTGAATTTTCAAAAGCTTGCGTCGGCTTTTCTTCGACGCTACAGGCCCTGGCAAAATCAAAAACCACATACACGTAATATAAATGCATTGTGAATACATGTATCAATTCGTTTCATCCCACATCACGGTATACTTAGTTTGGTCAATTTTTCTGTTTGAGAAACCCAATTAGAAACGGAAAACCTAGCCATGGTGATTTTCGTTCCAAGTCACTAAAACGCAATTGGGATGCCCAGATAGTTTACAAACTTGATGCTGATCATGAATAAACAATCAAAAAGTGTTAATAATGCATAAAAAGCAGAAATCGATTTTGGAAAAACAAGAACAAACCGAAATCGTATTTGCTCGATTCTTGATGGTTTTGGATGATGTAAGGGTCTGGATCGACTCAGAACAACCCAAGGAATGCAATGGAATCCTCAAAAGCAATTGAAAGTGGCTGGATCGACGGCTGCTAGTAGCTTGAAGGTCACAAATTTTTGAGTTTAGGTTAGGGTTCTTCGAGCAATTTTTCTGTTCTCTCTTGATAGGTATGCATCATATATTTATATTGGATGGATTTGGGATGGATTTTGGGAAGGAATCAATCAACATTCAAAGCAAATCAAATTTGATTTTTGTACAAAATCAAATTTTCAAAAATTAATTTCAATCCAATCTTGCCATATTGATCAAATTTCGAAATTTGCTGGCCTTTGTGAGTTGCTTGGGTCTCAAGGAAGGGATAAAAATCAATCTTGCAATTAATTTTGATTTTATACTTTATTTTTAAATTTAATTTGTATTTAAATGAATAAATTCCAAATTAAATAGAAAAATAAAATAAAAATTCGTGGCATTGGGCTTGGATATTCCTAATTGTATAAGGAACAAGTTTGGATGAAGAAAAAGGAGGCCCATTTGCAAAGTTTTTGATTTTTAGAAGTATTTCTCTTTGTGCACTTCTTCAAAATTTCCCAACTTGTGAATGGTGTATCTTGCTCAATTTTCCACATTTTTTTAGTGTTCTTGGACTTTTCAAAAAGCTCTAAGAGTCCTCTAACCAACCTTTTTGGTCTCATCTCAATTGGAGTTTCCATGCTCAATATATCCCAAAACAAAATGTTGACGTTTGTTGACTTTGAAAATGACACGTAATGTTTTGGGCCATACCTCTCAAATGAAGCATTTTTGGACATTCTTGTGAGACATGAAGTTGTAAAAATTGAATTTCCTTCAAAACAAGAGGTGGTGGAAATTTTTTGAGAAAGTATGAAAGTTATGATCGGTCAAAGTTCGGTTGACTTTTCACCTAGAAACCTAATTTAGAAAGTTTGACTTTTGAGCAAATCTTGAGTTTTCTTGATGAATCATGATCAACCCTTGATCAAATGATGAATGTAACTTCAAAATGAGGATGTTGACCAAAAATATGAAGTTTGACGTATGTTGACCATAGTTGACTTTTGTCAATACAGTGATTTTCGACCATCGAGCAATTATTAGGAAACTTGACTTGTGAAGCTTGAAACTTGACATGGAGAATCTTTAAAGCATATGAGGAGGCATGAAGACCATTGGAGATGCTGGAAGCCCATCTTGGCTGAGAGATACGAAACCCTAGTTTGGGTTGATTGTCTAGGAGAGTGTTTGTCGATCGACTCTTGAGGAATCCTTGAGTATAGATGTATGATATCTTGAGAAGATGGAGGAAAATTTTGGGGTATGAAACACATACGTGATACAACGAGAATCCTCCGAATCTCGTTGATAACAACTATCTATTGCTAAATATGACGATATCAGATCTACCAAGAAGGCGAAAGTGAGGAAGATTGTGAAATGCCGGAGAACTTGTCCAATGCTACAACAAGAAGAGCGAGTTATCAACCACACGAAGAACAAGTTGAGGTTGTGAATTTGGAGTCTGATGAAGGCAGAAAAGAGATCAAGATAGGGCGGGTCACGAGCAGTGTTAAAAAGATTGGGATGCTCGAGACTATATTGAGGTTTTCTTGGTCATACGAAGACATGCGAGGTTGGTGATATTGTGGTACGATTGCCAACAAAGAAGGTTTTCTCGGTGAAATGGAAGGTTAAATCGCGTCGTCCTAAGATGTCGAAAATCAAAGCCGAAGTTATGAAGCGATTCAACGCCGGTTTCTTAGGTTACTTCTATCCATAGGTTGCGAATGTAATTACCGAAGGATGGCAAAGTTAATGTGTGGATTACGATTCGAGACAAAGCGAGTCCAGAAAACGATTTTCCACTTCCTCATATTGATGTTCGTAGACAACACCGCTCGGCATATAGTTTTCTCCTTCATGGATGGTTTCTCAGTTACAATCGATCAAAATGGATCCAGAAGACATGGAGAAGACTACTTTTACAAGTGGGGCACTACGCTACAAAAGGCTATGCGTTCGGATTGAAAGCGCAGCGTCGAGTCTTATGGTGACATTATTTCATGACATGATTCATCACGAGATAGAGGTCTCGTCGGCGACATGATAGCTCGATCACAATGAAGAAAACATCTTGATCATTTACGAAACTGTTTGATAGGTTGAAGAAGTACGTGAGACTTAATCCTAACAAGTGCACCTTTGGAGTCGATCAGGAAACTCCTAGGGTTTGTAGTCGTGGTAAAGATTGAGGTTGACCCGCTAAGGTTAAAGCTATTCAAGAGATGCCGCTCGTGCAGAGAAGGAAGTCATAGGTTTCTTGGCCGATTGAACTACATTGCGATTCATTGCACACCTAGCTGCTGCTTATAAGAATCTTGAAGTTACTTAAGAAGATCAAGTGGTAGAATGGAATGACGATTGCGGATAGCGTTTGACAAAATCAAGGAGTACCTTGAATCCTCCTATCCCGATGCACTTTCGAAGGAAGACCTCTTATCATGTACTTGTGTGCTAGAGAATTCAATGGGATGTGTGTTGGGGCAACATGACGGTGCAGTCGAAAGAGCATGCAATATACTACCTTAGCAAAAGTTTACCGTGAAACAAGATACACTCGAGAAAACTTGCAGCTTTTTTGGCGCTTTCGACTAAGACGTATATGTTGACTCATACCTTGTTGATTTCAAGATGGATCCGATAAAATACATATTTGAGAAACCGACTCTCGGAAGAATAGCAAGATGGCGGATGATCTTGACCGAGTATGACATCGGTACACTTCTCGAAAGCGATCAAAGGAAGTGTAGTAGCCGATCATTTGGCTCATCAAGCCATAGGCGACTATCGGTCTATGCGGTTCAATTTCGGATGAAGATGTTTTACTAGTTACAGTTGTGAAGAACGAGGCCAGACGAGGACACGAACAAGGATCCCGATGGACCATGGTCTTTGATGGAGCCTCAAACGCGCTTGGCAATGGCATTGGCGCCATCATTACATCCCTACAGTAGACATACTTCTTTCACCGCGATTATGTTTCAGTTACACGAACAACATGGCCGAATCGGCGTGCATCATGGGTATCAAGTCGCTATGACTTAAGAATCAAGTTCTGGTGTATGGAGACTCGGCTTTGGTGATCGGTCGATTAAGGGCAAGTGGGATACGAGCATCCGAATCTTATTCCATATCGAGCATGTTTTGAGTTTGATCCCCTACTTGAAGAGATTACTTTCAATCACATTCCACGAGAAGAGATCGGTTGGCGGGCGCATTAGCTACTATGTCATCTATGTTCAAGGTCGGATGGGACAACTCCCGGATCATCATTGAGAAGTTTACCAGTATTGTTATGAGCTTGATACGAGAAAACTTATGACGTGAAGAGGTATCTTGAGACTCGGGAATATCCATGAGGGCATCATCAATGATAAGAAGTTCATGAGAAGATTTGCATCAAATTCTTCCTCAACAACGACATATTATACAAAGCGCAACCACGACTTGTGCTTACTCATTAGATGTAGAAAAGCGCAATACGCATCATGGAAGAGTTACGAAGGCGTTTGGTACCCACTCGATTGGACATACAATGGCTAAGAAGATTTTGAGAACAGGTTATTGGTCCACCATGGAAGTCGATTGTCACCTTCACGCTCGATCTTGTCACGTGCGGTTATGCCGACAAAGTGCACGTACCTCGGTACCTCACGAATGTTCTAAGACTCATGGCCTTTTGCAATGTGGGGCATTGACATGATCGGAGAAATCAAGCCCGCTTCCAATGGACATCATTTCATCCTTGTGGCAATTGATTATTTTACCAAGTGGGTAGAGGCAGCCTCGTTGCATCTTACCAAGAATGTTGTGGCTCGATTTATCAAACATAATCTTATCATCGATATGGCACTCCGAAAGGATTATCACGATAACGGCTCCAATCTCAACAATAAGATGATCGCGAACTCACGTAGTTCGAGATCAAGCATCCAATTCTTCTCCTTATCGGCCTAAGATGAATGGCGCGATGGAAGCGCCAACAAGAACATTAAGAAGATTATCTGAGAAGATGACGGTGACTTACAAAGATTGGCATGAGATGTTACCATTTGCTCTTCATGGTTATCGCTTGACACGAACATCAGGGGGCAACCCCTTCTCCCTTGTATACGGTATGGAGTCCTACCCATGAGGTTGATACCCTCAACGAGTCCTCTAGGACACAGAGTTAGACGAAGACGATTGGATTCAGACCCGTCTCGACCAGATTAATTTGATTGATGAGAAACGACTCGCGTCCATCTGCCATGGACAGATCTATCAGAATGAATGATCAGAGCATTTAACAAGAAGGTCGAGCACCGAGTCTACCAAGTCGGTGATCTAGTAGTCAAGCGCATCATTCTTCCACAAGGTGATCGAGGGAAAATGGACTCCCACCTACGAGGGACCGTTTGTAGTCAAAGCAGTATTTTAAGAACTATGATACTTAGCACCATGGATGGCGAAGACTTCCACACCCGTGAATGGGACATAGTCAAAAATACTACGCATGAGCGAGACCCGCTGGTCGTGACCTAGGAAAAAATAAGGGCATCTGGCGAACCAAAAGGCTTGGCAAAGTTAAGGATATATACAAAAACATGTACACGGCAAGTCGAAAACACGAAAAGGCTTGGGCAAAAGGTATCGGTGGGCGAAAACCCGAAAGGCGGTCTAGGCAAAGTTAGGGATTTAAGCGTGCGACTATGTCGTCCGGATCACCCATCTAGGACTACTATCGGCATTCAAGATTCAAATGGCGAATCGATCCACTCACTCTCTTGTGGAGATGAGATAGTTGAAATATATGAGTATTAGCATAGTTGGAACTTAACGAGATTGTTTCCACATAGCTTTTACCTTTCTTGTACAAACTATTTGGCCATCATACATTTCAAATAAATACGAGTTCTTTCTCTTTACAATTTCACTATTGTTGTTTGCATAAAGTCCAATGTTTGCTTTGAATGATTATATGCATGTGACAATAAAAATCTATTCACAAACATGCGAAAAGTGAGCAAAGTAATTGCTACAGGCTCTAGGAATTGAGATGTGACGAAAGTCACCAACATTTCCAGCAGAGCATGGATCCCCGGAGATGTTGCTTTCCACAAACCTTCCCGATGGTGCAGCGTGGGTCCCAAGCAATGATTCCACTCAACTTAACCGGATTACTGTCTTGAGCAATAACATTTCATCCCCAGCTAAGATGTTTATCCCAGTGGATATCTCTCACCGTTCTTTTCTCCAGTGATATTTAGACTTGAAATTTGGTCGGATAGTGCACGAAGAACCTACACCTCTTATTCCTCGATCGAGATTCCAAATCTCTAGACTCTTCTAAAACCGGTCTCCGGCAACTACCATTACTCTCCAAGAATCGTTAGAGTATCTCCAAGATTCTCCCCAGCGAGGTTTACACACAAGATCCTCGACAATACCTCTACCATCCTCAACAATATCTAGGCACGAAACTTGGTCGATAGTGCGGAGAATCAAAGTTATCTTTCTTCTCGGGATCTCCATCCTCAAACAGTCGAAATCTCAAGCGAACTTCGCATCTTCTTCAAGATGGATATGTTTTGAAATACCACAACATCTATCATTCATACATTACTCATAAAAGTCATAATTTGTGCATATTTCATTCATACGCATTGTCATGCATCATACTTTGCATAAGATGACAAATATTCTATCGAGTTTCTCTTGTTTTCTCCAAGCAGGTGAAAATCACTTGGCAAAACAGGTCTAGTTAAGACCCGAATCTCGACGGAAAACTATACGAGCAGGCCTAGTTGTCCTCCGTGGTGGTCCAAGATTAAGACCCGAATCAGACGGAAAACTATCTGAACGACCGCCCTCGTTGTCCTCGACAACGATCCGGATTAATACCAAGCAGACGAAACCTTATCCGAGCGATCACAAGTTATCCTCAGATAACGATGGATCAACACCGATGCACAGGAAGATATCCAAATTTTGCCAACTCTCCTCCCGGGTAATCAGCACAAAGATCTATTCGATTCCTTCTCATTATCAACAGACTCTGAGTCTAGCGTGCGACTCGGTTGCCACGGATGGCATCTTAAGCCCATCCCGACTACTGTCAACATTTCTCCACTTTCGAATCTGCATATTTGGTTAAAAAACCAATACAAACCAATAACTTCATTCAAAGATGAGCGCGAAGTCTAACATACGACTCCCTCCGGATGACATCTTAAGCCCATCTCCATGCTCCTTCCACTATCAAGAACATCTACAGAGCCTAGCATACGGCTCACTCACCAGCATCGATCTTTCCAGATGGCATCTTAAGCCCATCCCCATCAATTTCCCTATTCATACGACATTCTCGAGTCTAGCATACGACTCATTCCCCAACGAAGTCTCTACCTTCCCTAAATGGCATCTGTAAGCCCATTCCTGCATCACCAGCGAGTGCAAATTTTCAGGTGTACTCGAGTGTTCAATCATCTTCTACCTCCAGGTCACGAAAGGCGAACATGCCAATCTAACCCTTCCCAGTACAAGAAGATTGAACAGGGGCAGCTGTCATACCCCAAATTTGCCCTCCATCTTCTCAAGACATTCCATACATCCATACTCTAGGATTCCTCAAAGGTTGATCAGACAAACCCTCTTCTAGACAATCAACCCAAACTAGGGTTTGGTAATTCTCAGCTCCAGATGGACTTCCAACATCTCCAATGTTAATCATGCCTCCTCATATGCTTCAAAGATTCTCCATGTCAAGTTTCAAGTCTTATAAGTCAAGTTTCCTCAGACAATTGCTCAGATGGTTGAAAATTAGTTGTATTGGACAAAAAGTCAACTATGGTCAACATGCAGTCAAACTTCATGGTTTTTGGTCAACCTCCTCATTTTGAAGTTACATTCATCATTTGATCAAGGGTTGATCATGATTCATCAAGAAAACTCAAGAATTGCTCAAAAGTCAAACTTTCCAAATTAGGGTTTCTTAGAGAAAAGTCAACTGAACTTTGACTGAGCATAACTTCTTCATACTTTCTCAGAAATTTTTCCACCACCTCTTGTTTTTAAGGAAATTAAATTCTCTACAACTTCATGTCTCACAAGAATGTTCAAAAAATGCTTCATTTGGAAGGTATGGATCAAAACATTACAGGTCCTTTTCAAAGTCAACAAAAGTCAACATTTTGTTTTGAAGATATATGGAGCATGGAAACTCCAATTGAGATGAGACCAAAAAGGTTGGTTAGAGGACTCTTAGATCTTTCCAAAAAGTCCAAGATTACTAAAAAATGTGGAAAATTGAGCAAGATACACCATTCACAAGTTGGGCAATTTTGGAGAAGTGCACAAAGAGAGATGCTTCTAAAAATCAAAATTTTTGCAAATGGGCTTACTTTTTCTTCATCCAAAGTTGTTCCTTATGCAATTAGGAATATCCAAGCTCAATGCCACGAATTTTTATTTTATTTTTCTATTTAATTTGGAATTTATTCATTTAAATACAAATTAAATTTAAAAATAAAGTATAAAATCAAAATTAAATACAAACTTGATTTTTCTCTCTTCCTTGGGATCCAAGCAACTCAATAAAGACAGCAAATTTCGAAATTTGGATTGATATGGCAAGATTTGATTGAAAATTGATCAAAAAAATGAAAATTTTATTTTGTACAAAATCAAATTTGATTTGCATTGATTAGTGATTGATTCTTTCTCAAAACAACTCTGAATCCTTCTACTATATATACAACTCATGCCACACAATTAGGGTAGAAAATTGGATTGGAGAAACCCTATTGAAGCTCAAAAAACCGTGCTATACTACTAGCGACCATCATGTAGTTTTCAATTGCTTTTGAGGATTCAAACACATTCCTTGGCATCCTGGAAGCATTCGGACTCTTTTGCCCAAAACCATCAAGAAGCTCGAAAATCGATTTCGGTTTGTTTATCTTTTCAAAATTCGATTTCATAATCATGCATTATTAACATGTTTCATTGTTGTTTTGTGATCGGTGATAAGTTTGCAGCGATGCGGGCAAGTTAATCGTATTTCTATGGCACACTTCGAATTGCCATGGCTAGGGTTCTGGACACGATTTAGGGTTTTGCTTATTAGGATAAATTGGACCACGAGACTATTCTGGTGCATTGAATGATGTGCGGAATCGAACCATGGCCTTAGAATTCATTTATATTATCTGTGTGTGATTTTCAATTTTGCTAGGGGCGTAGCGTCGAACAATGACCGACGCTGAATTTTCAAAAATTCAAATCGGGGAAGACGAAGCTTGGCGCGGAGACAAGGCAATGGGGATGAGACGTGTGCTTGTAATTTACTCTCTCCGATTTCCAAACACACGTGCACGCTGGCTCAGTTGGTTAAGGCGCTTCCTGTTGATAGATGCTCTCTCATGTCACGAGTTCGAACCTCACAGGGACCGGTTTTGATTTCTTTTTACAAACTTCAAACTTTTTTCAATTATTTTCATTATTTAATATATTTCATGCATTTTTAATTCTTTTCAATATTTTTATTCATGCATTAAAAATCATCAAAAATATTTTTCCTTTTGCATTTATTTTCATAAAATGTTTATTTAATTTATAAAATTAAAAAATACTATTTTGCATGCATATTTATTTTTATTCATAATTTACCATTTAAATCACTTTTAATTAGTTTTTAATTATTAAATTGCATCCAAAAATCCCAAAAATTATTTTAGCATATTTATGTTATTTCCAGCATGAAATATTTTTCTCATTCAAAAATTGCATTTTACTAACATTTTTCTCTTATTCGATTTCTCTCGTATTTTCAGATTCTCATCTTTTCACGGGTTATCCGTTTGGACGATTTTTTTATCGTTTCTTTTTTCAATAATGTAATTGCTCATGGGATGTAATAGTTTTAATTAGGGCTTTACTTTCACTCTTATTATGTATCGCCCCAAAGCCATGTAATAGCGTAGGATTTATCTTTCCACTTTATATTCCCGCATTTAATTTCCGCACCTATAAACGCTAGTAATTAGGCGTGTATGGCAAGATAAAATTGAACATAGCCCTCTAACTTCAAAGATAACATATCGAATTTGACACACTCTTTCACATGCACCCCTTAGGGTAATTCTCTCTGTTGCCTTACGATTACAAATGGTCATGTCCCTCGAGCGTGAGGTATTCTAGCACCGTTGCCTCGAAACAAATCATCATAGTCCTTGATACAAAGATCATAAGACCCACGATGTCGCCTCGAATACATGATCTTGAGCCTCGATTGTCGCCTACGAAAATGATGATAGTCCCGAATGTGCTAGGATACTTCCTGAAGTTGCTTTCTATGACCATCCGATGTCCCAGAATGTCTCGCTTACATCCAACAAATAGAGTTACCTACCAACTAATGGTGTGGATAACGCTATTCTAAAAGAACGTAAAATAACACGAAAACGACCAATTCTGAGTAGGTAATAAGACTTTTAGTTGCTTGCTCAAATCAAATACTTTTTGTACCTCACACTTTTGTCAAAGTTCAAACTCTTTTCAAAACAAAACATTTCCAAACACTTTGTATACATTCCTACATGAATCATTACAAAGTCAAAGCGAAATGCCTTTTCAAAACATTTTTGTCAAACACACGAAAGCATAATTTTAAAGTGATCTAAGAGCAACTAAGAGCCCGTGAATAACTACTGGATGGAAAGGGGTGCTAATACCTTCCCTTTTCATAACCTTCTCCCACTCGAGAATCTAACGAAGGTCTTTTCATTCTTTTCACCTTCCCTTAATTGGATAAAAGAAAAGTCGGTGGCGACTCTTGCTCTCCGCATTTGCGATACAAAACCTACAAAGTCAGTTCACCGTATTACATACTGATAAGTGGCGCTGGGTTCTTCAACCCGAGCGGTATAACCTTGTGAAGAGTGCCCCTTTATGTAGAAGTAGTCTTCTCCTTGTCTTGAGGCCATTTTGATCTGATTGTAAGGAGAAACCATCCATGATGGAGAAAACCTTGTCTTGGCGGTGTTGTCAACGGGACATCAATATGAGGAAGTGGAAAATCGTCTTTCGGACTCGCTTTGTTCAAATCTCGTAATCCATTCACCCCATCCTTCTTGCACGGGCACCACATTCGCAACCCATTGTGGATAGGAAATGACTAAGAAACCGGCGTTGAAGCTGTTTCATAACTTGACTTTAATTTTCTCGACATCTTAGGGCGCGTCACGAACCTACATTTCAAGGGAGAAAACCTTCTTTCGGCAATCGATTGTACCACAATATCAATGTCCAACCACGGCATGTCTTCATATGACCAAGCAAAAACCTCAATATAGTCTCGTAGCATCTGAACCAACCTTTCTTTAACACTTTCTCAAGACCCGCTCCTATCTTGATCTCTTTTACGTCTTCGTCGGTGCCAATTCACAACCTCCACTTGCTCTTCGTGTGGTGTATAACTCGATCTTCTTCTGTAGCGGTCGACAAGTTCTCCTGGCACTTCACAATCTTCCTCACTTTCTTCTTGGTAGATCGGATTATCAAGTCATATTTAGCAATAGCATAAATTTGTTATCAACGATTCGGAGTGATTACGTAGTGTATCACGTGGGTGTGTGTAAGAAACACATAGCTTTTGAAGGGGTGATAAAGTAAAGAAAACATCAATTGAATGCAAAAGTCCAACGATTTTATTGAATGAAGATATGCAAATGACGATAATAACCCTCACAAGCGAGCCATGATGCCCGGGCAAGGCACTAGGCTTTAGAGTTTATTGTTCAAAACATAAAGAAATCGAAAAGCAAAACAAAACAAAACAATACTCTGTCTAAAGGAGATTGGTATAGCGTCTTGAGTCCTCCAATTCTTGAGCCTTATGCAGGTTGGGAAGATCCACTTGCTGATGTCGAAGTCATTGTCGTCGTCTTCTATAGCATGGATTCCACTACGGGCGTCACGGAAAGGAAGCTGGCACGTTCGCGTATTGTCTTCGACCTTTGATGGTGAAGCCTAAACCAATTTTGTCAGATTTGAAAGGAAGATCAGGGAGCTGGCCCCAAATAGAACTACCTCCTTCTTCCACTGCAGCTTGAGCATCTTTCGGTGAGGCCATCCTAGGCGGAACTTGCATAACCGGGGAGTGACGGGAGAGTCAGCAGCATGACTCGGGATTGTTTCAAAAGCTTGACAGGGAGTCTCGAAGAATTCACCCTCCATCTCGAGATATCGGAATGATTGTAGATGACTGACCATATATTCCTCTTCACCACATACTGTAACAACCTTCCCCTTCACTGGGTACTTGACCGATGTAAGGTAGAGGTCAGCCTTGCCCCATGTATCCAAGGCGTCCAAGTAGGCAAGAGTAAGATGGACGGATGTCCATGACAAAAGAAAGTGAAGTCAAAAGTTTGGGAACCGACTCTAACAGCGAATGAGCTCTCAATCTTGTTCGCTTAGAATCATCAAAAGCTCTCACAGTAATATCACGGGCTTGAACCATCCTTCAATATCAAGTCGATCAAATCTTGGTAGGATGTTCAAAGCGAACCGGTATCTACCAAAACATGAGACAATGTAATGCCATTCCAGAGAGATGTGCAAGGCTTTGTTGTGTTTCTTTCGGGAATCAAATCGACCTCGAGAGAAGCCTAGGCCGTTGTTGGCAGCCGGCTAACAATACAAACTTCAAACGGTCGATAGTAGTGTCTTGCGATGCGTGAGCATTCTTGAAACTTCACTAAGGCGTTAGCATGAGCCTCGAGCACAAGAGTAGAGCAAGCATGGAGATCTTGGATGAGTCTGTCCCATTGTTCCACACATTGTAGTCACTCTTTTGATGATCTTCAAAATTTCCTCCATTTCTTGTTTGGAGGTGTCTTGATAACTTCCTTTGGTACTTTTGGTTGGCAGGGTGAGTCAGATTCTTTCCCTCTAGCTTGGGAATGGATTGAATAGGCGGAATCTGAGCTGGATTCATGGTGTCTTTTGGAGGAGAGATTTGGAGAAAAACCCTTGGTTACGGTCACCTTACTTGATCCGTGATGTTGTCAATGTCGAATGGTAGCTTCAGTGTAAGATCTTCAATAGTCGAGAGGTTTTGCTTGGCCATGATAGTAAACATCAACTCCATAATTCCAAGGGATAGCCTTGTCGGAGGAATATGGGCCCGGTGCGGGAGAAGTAATGATGAGGTGCCACTCTAGGCACATGATCGATGGGAAATCCTTATGGTGTTAACATCAGCATGGTCTTCTGGGAAATCGTCACCCCATCCGGTCACTTTAACATCTTCAATAGGAATCTTGTAGCTCTCAGGAACATCGTACTTCACCATGTAATCGTACTTTCCACTTGGCTGCCCCAAGGTATCCCACACAGATGGTGCAGTTTCGTTCACATCTTCGATCTTCAGTTTAGACATATCTTCACACAGCTTCTGCACAGGTGGATTTAGAAATAGTATCTCACGGTTATCCATCATGCACTGAACACGTCTTCTCAACCAAGCACAACCATTAGGTGCAGATGGGCACCAACGACAATTCTCTGGGCATCCTGGATTGACACCGGCTTGTAGCAAATTCTTCTTAACAATCATCAGAGGAATGGTCAAGTCATCTATGTTGAAAACATAAGTATCATCGCCAACAACATTGGAACTCTTGTCATGGTTAGGCATAGGTGCGTTGATCACATTCGGAGTCTCAACAGGAGGGTCAAACTCAATTTGCTTACCTTCAATCATATCTTGAATCTTGTTCTTCAGAGCCCAACAATCATCAGTGTTATGTCCAGGGCTATTGGAATGGTAAGCACACTTAGCATTAGGATTGTATCTCGGAGAGGAAGTGTTGATGTTTTGAGGAGGATCCCTCAAGGTGATCAGCTCTGCTTTCAACATGTGTTGCAAGGCTTGCGACAATGGCATGTTGATCTTCGTAAACTGTCTTCGTGGCGTGTTCTGGCTTCGTGCGTTGTCTCGCTGAGGTTATGTTGATGTAGGATTGGAGATCACAACTGCCCCCACAGATTGAGCATGGTCGGTCTTGGCTCGATTTTTCTGACCATACACAACATTAGTTTCTTTCTTACCACAAAAAGATCTCTTCGCAGCATTTAAAGATGTCTCTATTTGAATCTTTCCACTTTTGATACCGGCTTCAATACGCTCTCCTGTCAATATCAATTATTAAAGAGTTTCCAATCAGATGATTGAAGAACGGGCCTGTTAGTGTTCCCATAAACATATCAACCAATTCCCTATTGGACAAGGGTGGTTGAACTCTGCCTGCTAGGTCTATCCATTTCTGAGCTTACTCCTTAAACTTCTCATCACGACCCATAGACATGCTCTGTAGTTGCATGCGAGTGGGTGTCAATTCAGCATTGTACTCATACTGTTGTAGAAAGCATCTGCCAAATCACTCCAAGTACGGATACAGTCATTCTCTAGCTGATAATACCACTCCAACTGAGTTCCGGACAAACTCTCTTGAAAATAGTGCATCCACAACTTTCTGTCATCAGTGTGAGGGTTGATCTTTTGAACATAGGACTTCAAATGCAGCTTCGGACAAGAAATGCCATCATACTTGGCAATAGTTGGAACTTTGAACTTAGGAGGGATCACCACACTAGGGACAAGGCTCAAATCGTCGAAATTCAACCTGGACATCTTCAGGTTTTCCACAGCATTCAGGCGGTCTTCAAGTTGTTTGTACTTGTCATCTTCATCAGAGTACTGGCTATGGTCAGAGCGATCTTCTCCCTCCTTCTTAGGCTCACGCTGGTCATCTTCATTACCCTCGACACTCCCCTCATTCTTGACACTTCCTTCAGAGAGCTCTATCCGACTGACCCTCTTAGGTCCACCTTTGTAGCGTCTGCCCATGTTGAGAAGACCAACGATCTTCTTCTTTCTGTTGATGAGCTTCTTCAGATCTTCTTGGCCATGGACCAAGCTGGTGAACATTTGTTGGAACTGAGCATTCTGAGCCTGGAGATCTTTGACAGACTGTTCAAGAGCCATTTCTGCTAAAATAAAGAGCGAGAGAATGAGAAAACCAATCTTCAATGTACCTGTGATGCAATGTTATGCTTATGATATGCAATGTTTATGCGAATGCAATGCAATGTTTTCAAGGACCTTAGAGATTTAAATTTGTTAAACGAGCAATGAACAAACATTTATTAGTTCTCTTTTATTAATTTTCTTTTTAAGCACAAAAGATAGTTCAAAATAATAAAAGAAAACATATAAATCCGAGAGCTCTAAGTCTCCCATGGGCGCTTCCTATTGGTGCCGAGGTAGGCGTTGATGTTCCGCTCCTCGTGAAGTAGCTTTGTCAACTCTAGTACCTTCTTCTCGCTTGCGTAATACTGAGCTTCAAAGGTATCCCTTTCTTCTTTAAGATGAATCCAAGATCTCTTCAAGTCTTCAAAATTAGTAGGCATGTCAGAATGGAGAACAGTATAGGATTCGTCACCTATAGCGACAGGTTCCATAATTACTGGTAAAACAGGCGTGAATGACATTATGAGGTTTTGAGCTCGAGCTCTCACCCATTTGAGGTAAGGTTCCCAAGGAATGGAGTTCTGGTGCCCCAAAGTCTTGGTATCAGTCTTTTTTACCATGCCCCAAGCGTGTACGAACCTTCGTCGGTAATTCTGGAGATCGTGATTGTAGTCGAACACAATATCTTGGAGAAGCATATCATGAGGACCATCTCTTCGGGAAAAACCAAATTGACGTAGAGCTAGAGAAGGGTTGTAAGTAATACCTCCCCTTATACCAAGTAGTGGTACATTAGGGAATTCTCCACAACTCTCGACGAAGGTGAAGTCCTTTTGAGAGAAAAGACTCCAACGAATGTCTGAATGAGAGAGTGACATTAACCTTTGAGACCATCTCAACCTTTGTTCATTCTTCAAAACTGATGGAGGAAGGTGCGAAATAAACCACCTAGAAGTAATGGTATGCAACACATGAGAGTTCCTTGTCTTTTGATAGTACGAGTGTGGAGAGAATGTAGGATGTCTCCAAGTAAAGTAGGCACAGGATTGCGGGTAAGAAACAACTTGATGGCGTTGACATCTATGAATTGATCAAGTTAGGGAATAGAACCAAACCATAGATTAGCAAGGCCACAATGTCTTCAAATGCATGGAAACTCATAACCTTGAGGAATTCTCGGGCTTTCTTAATTAGGAACTTGGCAAGTAAACCCTTAACTCCACTTCTGGTTTCCCAATTAGCTTCGATGTCTGAGCGCTTAAGATGTAAGGCCGATGCAATGTCTTCGTACTTAGGGACCTTTTCCCAAACCGGTGAATGGCATTTGGTCAAGAATAGGTATCCCAAGTAGCTTAGAGAACTCTTCCAAGGTAGGAACCAACTGATAATCTGGGAATGCAAAGCAATGGTGTTTCGGATCAAAGAACTGGAATAGGACACGCATCATATCTTCTTCAAAACTAGAGATAACCAAGTCAAGCAGATAACCATGTCTTTTGATGAACTGAGCATGGTCGGGAACTTCTGAAACCAATTCTTTGAGCTGAGAAGGTATACCCATGAAGTTGATTCGGATAGTCTTTCTAGAAGCCATAATCCCCTACAAAACAGAGCAAAGATAAATCCCTAGGTCCTTGAAATAGTTAGAAATGATATGCAATGTGATGATGTCATGTTTAGCACACACAAACAATTCACACAACGAGCCTAGGTTTAAGGCTTGCATGAGGTATAGGTGATTACCCCACCAAAAGTTTGAGTTGGTTCATCCTGTCCTATAATAGTATCCGGGTTCTAGGAATCTCACATCATTGATCTTTCTCGTAGGCGTTTATTTCAATACGACTACCAAGTGGTCGACCAAAAATATCCCAAAAGTCTGATCTCAATGAGCGTAGCATCGAGTATAAGCCAACCTTAGTCTGCACTAAAGCCGGACACCTCACTACCTTCTAATGGCCAAGATGGGTCAATTAAGGTTCTAAAAGTTTAGTTAGTGCTTGATGACACCACGCAAAAGCCAAATACTATCCTCAACTTGGGAATGAAGAGTATCAGGACATCCAAAGTGTCACACTAACGTAGCCATCATGTTGACCGTTTCTATATACCTCTAACGGTCGCGACGATTTATTGCTACTTACCTAAAAGGAAACCCGGATCCGGGTGTAGGATCCCCCAACAATATAATACCCAAGCAACCCTTAAAGATAAAGCAAGCAAGTCAAACAAAAAGCAATAAAGGTGATCTAGAAATCCTTAAGGCATTCTCTCTTTTTAGGGTGTATCCCCGACAGAGTCGCCAATTCTGTAACACGGTGAACTGACTTTGTAGGATTTTGTATCGCAAATGTGCGGATAGCAAGAGTCGCCACCGACTTTTCTTTTATCCAATTAAGGGAAGGTAAAAAGTACAGAAAAAGACCTTCGTTAGATTCTGAGTAAGGGAGAAGGTTATGAAAAGGGAAGGTATTAGCACCCCTTTCCATCCGTAGTTATCTACGGGCTCTTAGTTGCTCTTAGATCACTTTAAAATTATGCTTTCTGTGTGTTTGACAAAAATGTTTTGAAAAGGCATTTCGCTTTGACTTTGTAATGATTCATGTAGGAATGTATACAAAGTGTTTGGAAATGTTTTGTTTTGAAAAGAGTTTGAACTTTGACAAAAGTGTGAGGTACAAAAAGTATTTGATTTGAGCAAGCAACTAAAAGTCTTATTACCTACTCAGAATTGGTCGTTTTCGTGTTATTTTACGTTCTTTTAGAATAGCGTTATCCACACCATTAGTTGGTAGGTAACTCTATTTGTTGGATGTAAGCGAGACATTCGAAGGGACATCGGATGGTCATAGAAAGCAACTTGTAGGAAGTATCCTAGCACATTCGAAGGGACTATCATCATTTTTCGTAGGCGACAATCGAGGCTCAAGATCATGTATTCGTAGGCGACATCGTGGGTCTTATGATCTTTGTATCGAAGGGACTATGATGATTTGTTTTGAAGGCAACGGTGCTAGAATACCTCTACGTTCGAGGGGACATGACCATTTGAATTCGTAAAGGCAACGAGAGAGAATTACCCTAAGGGGTGCATGTGTGAAAAGAGTGTGTTGATTCAGATTCATGTCATCTTGAAAATTAGAGTGAGCTATGTTCAATTTTAGTCTTTCCATACACGCCTAATTACTAACAGTTTATAAGGCGCGGAAAGTAAATTGCGGAAATTAAAGTGCGGAAAGATAAATCCTACGCTATTACATGACTTTGGGGCAGATACATAATTTAAAATGCGGAAAATAAAAGCCCTAATTAAGCTATTACATCCCATGAGCAATTACATAATTGGAAAAAAGAAAACGATAAAAAGAAATCGTCCGAAACGAGATAACCTGTGAAAAGATGAGAAATCGGAAAATACGAGGAAATCGAATAAGAGAAAAATGTTAGCAAAAATAATAATTATTAAATGAGAAAAATATTTCATGCTGGAAATAACATTAATATGCTAAAATAATTTTTTGGGATTTTTTGGAGATAATTTAATAATTAAAAAAAAATTAAATGTGATTTAAATGATAAATCAGCAATTAAATTAAATATGCATGCAAAAATTATATTTTTAATTTTATTAATTAAATAAACATTTTCTGGAAATAATGCAAAAAGGAAAATATTTTTTGATGTTTTTTAATGCATGATAAAAAATTGTGAAAAGAAATTAAAATGAATGCAAAATATTAAATAAAAAATATGAAAATAAGAAGAAATATGTTAGTTTGTAAAAAGAAGAAAAACAAATGGTCCTGGTGAGAATCGAACTCAAGACCCTGTCTTCACAAAGCCACGCCTTTGCCAACCGAGCCAGCGTGCACTATTGTTTGAAAAACGGAGCGAATCGCTTGTGTATGTTTGTCGCCTCCTGATTGCTTAGAACTCGCGCCAAATCATCATCTTCCTCGTTTTGAAATTTAAAACCCAGGTCTTTACCTACGATTTTCTGGCGTTGCTATAGCCTTTACCTACGGATTATTTCCGTAGCTACATCCCTGCAAAATCGAAACTCAAGAAATAGGGAATATAAATTAACTTTGAGGGCATGGATCGGTTCGAAATCATCCTCGGAGCATGATGGTGGCACCGGTTTCTCCTAATTTTGCCTATTTTGAGAAACCCTATTTCGAGCTCTCAAACCCTAACAATGGCATCATGGTATTCCTGCACTTAAAACTCAATTGAACGATTCAAATAGCTTCGAAATATCATCACAAACACAGACAAACATTCAAATTATGTTAGATATGCATGGAAAACAGAAATCGATTTCAAGAAAAAGTGTCAAAACCGTGAGTTTGATTTTGTGATTCTTGATGGATTCTTGATCTGTAAGGGTCTGGAATGAATCAATGAACCTCCAGGAAGCGATTGGCTGGCTTAGAATCGGTTGAATTGAAGCAAAAACAAGGCTGCAAGTGTCTTGTAACCCACGGTTATTTTGAGTTTGAATAGGGTTTCTCCAGCCAAATTTTCTACCCTAATTCATGTGGCATGTATTGTATATATATAGTAGATGGAATTGAAGCTGATTTGAGAAAGAATTAATCATCAATCAATGCAAAATATATTTGATTTTGTATCAAATCAAATTTTCTCTTTTTTTTGATCAATTTCAATCAAATTCTTGCCATATCCAATCAAATTTCGAAATTTGCTGGCTTTATTGGGTTGCTTGGATCTCAAGGATGAGAGAAAAAATCAATTTGCAATTAATTTTGATTTTATACCTTATTTTTGAATTTAATTTGTATTTAAATGAATAAAATCCAAATTAAATAGAAAAAAAAAAATTCGTGGCATTGGGCTTGGATATTCCTAATTGTACAAGGAACAAGTTTGGATGAAGAAAAAGTAAGCCCATTTGCAAATTTTTTTGATTTTTACAAGCATCTCTCTTTGTGCATTTCTTCAAAATTGCCCAACTTGCATAAGGTGTATTTTTCTCAATTTTCCACATTTTTGAGTGTTCTTGGGCCTTTTGGAAAGATCTAAGAGTCCTCTAACCAACCTCTTTGGTTTCATCTCAATTGGAGTTTCCATGCTCAATATATCTTCAAAACAAAAAGTTGACTTTTTGTTGACTTTGAAAAGGACCTGTAATGTTTTGATCCATACCTCTCAAATGAAGCATTTTTTGAACATTCTTGTGAGACATGAAGTTGTATAGAATTGAATTTCCTTCAAAACAAGAGGTGGTGGAAAAATTTCTGAGAAAGTATGAAGAAGTTATGCTCAGTCAAAGTTTGGTTGACTTTTCACTGTGAAACCCTAATTTAGAAAGTTTGACTTTTGAGCAAATCTTGAGTTTTCTTGATGAATCATGATCAACCCTGGATCAAATGATGAATGTAACTTCAAAATGAGGATGTTGACCAAAAATTATGAAGTTTGACTGTATGTTGACCACAGTTGACTTTTTGTCCAATACAACTGATTTTCAACCATCCGAGCAATTGTCTGAGGAAACTTGACTTGTGAGGCTTGAAACTTGACATGGAGAATCTTTGAAGCATATGAGGAGGCATGAATACCATTGGAGATGTTGGAAGTCCATTTTGATCTGAGAATTTTCAAACCCTAGTTTGGGTTGATTGTCTAGGAGAGGGTTTGTCTGATCATCCTTTGAGAGTCCTTGAGTATGGATGTATGAAATGTCTTGAGATGATGGAGGGAAAATTTTGGGGTATGACAGAAGGATCCTACAAAATCAGTTGCCAAAATGTTAGAACAGGATCCGCTCGAAGAGGTAAATTTGGGGGATGACAACACAAAAAGAATAACCTACATAAGCGCAAAACTCAACCCAAGTCTCAAGCAAGAGGTGATCGAAGTCCTCAAGAGAAACAAAGATTGCTTTGCGTGGGATTATGATGAAATGCCTGGTTTGAAGAGAGAATTAGTGGAGCATAGACTTCCAATTAAGGATGGCAAGAAGCCCATCAAACAAACTCCTAGACGATTCGCGCCAACAGTTCTCACAAAGATCAAAGCTGAGGTCGAAAGGTTGCTGCGTTGCAAATTCATCAGGACCACAAGGTATGTCGAATGGTAAGAAAATATAGTACCTGTTATTAAGAAAAATGGTTCTCTGTTATTAAGAAAAATACTGCAACCCCCAAAGATGAATATTCTATGCCTGTGGCAGAAATGTTAATAGACTCTGCTGTAGGATTCGAATACCTAAGTATGCTAGATGGATATTCTGGTTATAACCAGATTTTTATTGCTGAAGAAGATGTTGCCAAGATAGCATTTCGTTGCCCAGGAGCCTTAGGCACCTACGAATGGGTAGTGATGCCTTTTGGTTTAAAAAATGCTGGGGCAACTTACCAAAGAGCAATGAATTCAATTTTCCATGATTTTATTGAGACATTTATGCAGGTGTATATTGATGATATAGTCATCAAATCCATATCTGCAGAAACCCATTTGCATCATTTGAGCCAATCATTCGAAAGAATGAGAAAACATGGCTTAAAATGAACCCCTTAAATGTGCATTTTTGTGCAGTGGAGATTTCCTTGGCTTTGTGGTTCATAAAAAGGGAATCGAAATCAACCAGAATAAGACCAAAGCCATCATGGAGACAAAAGCACCCACATCAAAAGGGAGCTGCAATCTCTGCTGGGGAAGATCAACTTTCTCAGAAGGTTCATTTCAAATCTAAGTGGAAGAACCCAAGCTTTCTCTCCACTACTTCGTTTGAAGCAAGGCCAAGCCTTCGAGTGGAATGAAGCACATCAGGAGGCCTTTGACAAGATCAAAAGATATCTCTCTCAGCCTCCTATCTTGTCTCCACCTTCTTGGGAAAGCCCATGAGACATATATACTTCAATTTACTATAGGTAGTATGTTAGCACAAGAAGATAGTAATGGCATCGAAAGAGCCATATATTATTTAAGTAGGGTGTTGAATGATGTAGAAACTAGATATAGCAACATAGAAAAATTATGTATTTGTTTATACTTCTCTTGTATGAAACTTAAGTATTATATAAAGCCTGTTGATGTTTAAGTTTCATCTCATTTCGATGTTATCAAACACATGCTTTCAAAACCAATAATGCATAGCGAGTTGGTAAATGGGCTCTAGCTTTGAAATATTCTTTGACTTTCATGCCTTTAAGAGTGTGAAAGGCCAAGTGATTGATTTCATCGTGGACCATTCACGGTCGAAAACTCAGAGTTACGAAACGCAACCTTGAAACTATACTTTGATGGTTCGACCCATAAAGAGGGTAGTGGTGTTGGAGTCCTCATAATTTCTCTGAAGGAATTCCAACAAAATTCAAGTATAAATTAGATGGTCCTCGTTGCTCGAACAACGGTGAATACTGCTCATTGTTGGACTTGAAGCTTTGTTGGAATTGGGGCACTAGAGTCGAAATTAAAGGTGATTCGGAGTTAGTGGTCAAGATAACAAAGGAATACAAATGCATAAAAGAAAACCCGATGACTTACTTTGTCATAGTTAAGCTACTCAAAAATTCAATACATGGATATTCAACACATACCAAGAGTGGAAAATCAAGAAGCAAATGACTTAGCACAGTTGGCTTCAGGGTACAAAGTTTCTACCAAAAAGTTTAAAGAATTGGTCGAAATAAGAGGAAGGGTCATGGCTACTAGACTCACACCTTCAGATTTGGAAAATATCAAATTAGGTTGTGGTTACAAAGATAGATTCGAAGTACTAGCCATAGATACCTTATCAGATACAGATTGGCGAAGTCCACTAGTGAGTTATTTAAAAAACCCAACATTGAATGTAGATAGGAAGATAAAATATAGAGCATTATCATATGTCCTTATGGGGAATGAATTGTTCAAAAAGACCCAAGAAGGCGTATTGCTCAAGTGCCTAGGAGAAAGTGAGGCATACTTAGCATTGTTAGAAGTCCACAATGGGGCATGTGGGGCACATCAAGCAAGCCATAAAATGAAATGGTTATTATTTCGATATGGTATGTATTGGCCTAGCATGCTCAAAGATTGTATAGATTTTGCTAAAGGGTGCGAAGAATGCCAAAAACACGCAGGGATTCAACATGCTCCTGCCAGTGAGTTGCATTCGATCATTAAGCCATGGCCCTTTAGAGGATGGGCATTAGATTTAATAGGAGAAATCAATCCTGCTTCGTCTAAAGGTCAGAAATATATCTTGGTAGGAATAGACTACTTTACCAAGTGGATCGAAGCAATACCATTAATAACTGTAGATCAAGAGGCTGTTATTGAGTTCATACAGAAACAGATTATCTATAGGTTCGGATTGCCAGAGAGCATAACCACAGACCAAGGTTCTGTGTTTACTGGTAGATGCAAGAATTTGCCCAAGAGATGGGGTTCAAATTACTAACATCTACACCATATTATGCTCAAGCAAATGGTCAGGTCGAAGCAGCCAATAAAGTAATAATAGGTTTGATCAAGAAACATGTTGGTAAGAAGCCAAGGAATTGGCATAAGACTTTAGACCAAATACTATGGGCCTGTAGAACGTCTCCTAAGGAAGCTCCTAACACCACGCCTTTTCAACTGACATTTGGTCATGATGCAGTTCTACCAGTAGAAATCCATCTACAATCAGTTCGAATTCAAAGACAAAACGAAATCCCAGCTGCATTGTATTGGGAGATGATGATGAACGAGTTAGTTGAGTTAGACGAAGTTAGATTGCATGCATTGGAAATCCTAATGAGGCAAAAGGAAAGAGTAGCCAGGGCATATAACAAAATGGTGAAAGGTAAAACATTAAGTACTAATGACTTAGTTTGGAAAGTTATATTGCCCATGGACAAGAAGAATAAAGCATTAGGTAAGTGGTCACCTCATTGGGAAGGACCCTTTCGAGTAGTAAAAACATTTTCAAACAATGCATATGAAATTGAAGAAGTGAATGATGATAAACGAATCTTAAGGGTTAAAGGGAAATATTTAAAGAAATATAAGCCACGCCTGCAGGAGATTCGAATAATAATAGCGTAATCGAAATATAGTGAAGATATGCCAAAGTGGTAAGTTAAAATTGCCAAAATGGCATTGTTTGGGTATTACAGATCAAAGTTAAATTAATATTCCAAGCAAAATAAACAAACAAAAGCTAGAAATGGGTATTGTTCCTCAATCTGTCGAAGATACTCCGAAAGGACTCAAGCCTTTGTTGAGTAAAGCGCCTCGCTCCTTCTAAGGTGGCAACTTCACCTTTAAGTTGCTCAGCTGCTTCCATTTCTGCAAGTCCTTTATTGAGGAATTTTTCGAATTGTGTGCCAGCAGTGTTGGCGTCATATGCCATTTATTGTTTTTGGGCCTCCTTAACTTTTTGTTGAAGTTCTTGAATCTGCTTTTCCCAGAGAAGGATGGACTGAGCTCGAAGCTCATAATCAGTTTTAGCTTGCTTGATATGCATGGCTTGCTCTTCAGCTTCTTTAGAAAGCTTCGAAGCATGCTCATAAGCAGCGTCCATAGCAGTTCGCTTCTCTTGGACTTTATTGGTAGCAAATTCATCCTGAAGGAGACATCCAGTCACGTTGTCTAGCAAAGATTGAAGTTCAAATAGGATGGTACTAACTTCCAGAGAGCTTGTGGTGAGGTCAACTTGATTAAGAAGTCCCTTCATAATATAGCATGCTGTACTGTCTTTCTTGAGCACTTCGAATAGATCCACATCAAGGATTGTCTTCCTAATCTTGTGAAGAAGTACAACCCTATCATCAGAAGGCATTGAATCAGTAGTCGAACCAGCACCAGCCTTAGGAAGAGGAGTGTCCTTCTGAGCTAGCTTAGCCTTCATATACCCAATAGGGTCATTTCGTTTTAAGAGGGCTAACTCCTCTTCAGCCGTTTGAGGTTGAGAAGACTCAGGAAGTTCCATGCGCAATGGAGTAACATCCATCTCGACTTCCATTGGCTCATTGGTAGGGACACCATCACCTTCATTATGTTCTTCCTCATCATCTTCTTCATCACCAACCAGGTCCACCACTTCGATGTCATTATCTTCATTACTGTGAGCATCAGACTCCGTTCCTTCGCTCGAACCACCTTGAGCATCTTCTCCTCCTTCTTCCTCAGATCCTTCCTCACTAGAATCTTCGCTCTCTTGAGAGGGGCAAGCCTTTTCCTCTTCAACTTGGGTGACCTTTTCACTTTCTTGAGGAATCTCGAGAGGAGATTTTGGATGAGAAGTTTTTGGAGGCACTTCTGCAGCATCTCCAGGCGTTGTTTCATTTGTTTCCTTGAGAGGAGGAGAAGTGCCTTGATCATCTGGTTGTTCGGAAGCCCCAATCGGAACCGCCATATTGGAGGACCCTTTATTCTGCACCAGATTACTCGAATCCCCATGAGGAGAAGAATGGATTGGAGCAGCTGTTTTGGATGGAGGAGTCAAAGTGGTAGGGATTGGATTTGAATCGTCCTACACAAGCAAAGAAAGATTAAAACTTGCACTAAGGTACGAATAACTGTGTTTGTTTAAAAAAAAATTTCGAATGCAATTTACCTGTGGATTATCTGAAGAGATATTGGTATCTATATGTTCCAACATTACGTTGGAGGTCGAAGGTGGATTTTTGGATTTTGGTAAGGGAGCAACATCCCTGGAATCGAGTCCAGAGACATTAGTGTCCTTTGAAACATCTTTTTTTTGCTTCTTCTTCGAAGCCATTGGTGAATTTTCCCCAGCCTTGGGATTCTTCCCACTGGTACTAGGCTTTCGCTTCTTTGGAGTGGTTGGTGGGAGTTTATTAGTCTGAAAGGTATAAAACATGAGTTAAAACTTCAATCATAAGGTAGTCCATTCGAAGCGTCAGGATAAATTGATTACCTTTGGAGTTGGAGCAACTGTTGAAATTGGAGCAATTGTTGGAGTTGGAGCGATGGTTGTTGTTGTTGTTGCAGGAGTAAGTGTTGGAGTTGTTTGGGGCACATTGTCATCAGCTTCGATAGTTTGTTGGGAACTACTTTCTTCCTTGGTCTTCGACGCGACAGTCTTTATCCTGATGGCTGAAAATCGAAACAATTAAGACAAAATGTTAAAATAAAGAAAGTAAGAATTATTTGGGATTTCCAAGAATTCGCACTGCTTCATTCGAAAGAATCGACATGGCGAAAGGTCATAGCGAAGATGCCCTGGAAATTATGGAGCCAATGTCGAGCCCATGTCACAGTCTCAGATGGCTTTAGTTTCCTTTGAGATTTGTATTTGAACATCTCTTTGCAAGTCAACCACCAAGGGTATGGGGGAAACCAAGCCAGAGCCAGTTCTGAGGTAGGTAATCTAGGAAATTTAGGTGGATGCATTTCGAGTGCCAACCTATACCTATCCTCAGGTGACAACCCTGAAGGAAGTCTGAACTTAGAAACTTTTTCTTTAAATTTTTCCTTCAAGGTTTGGACGCCGATACACGGTGGTTTGCAAACGCTGGGATCATAGGTAGTCTTGAAATAATTCAAAAGCCTTAATCTCTTGAGCGTGAGTGAACATACCTTTCTTTTGTGTACCGCACATTGAGCGCAGATTAGTTTCTTTTGAATGGTGATAGTATCGAACATATAAGACTGGTAGAATTTAGTCCACCAATCCAAAAACCCTTTGATGAAAAGTAGGTTGGTTCAAAAGAAATTAATTCAAACGAAATCTTGATATTGTTCTTCTGCAGCTTAGCCTCGGCCTTGAAAGTTCGACCGAAGTAATGGCACTGGGTTTGAAAAGGGTTCAAGAATTAATCGACATAAACCGAATTGTCTTGAAACAAAATTGGGTTGATAGGCAAAAAAGGATTTGGTTCTTGGTTGGAGTGATTCTTGAGGAGATTAGTCTTGGGAGCAAGAAGGCTTTCCAGATGTCTTGGATCTCTTTACTCTTAGCACCTCGAAAGGGACATGGTGAACCATGATGGTCCATGAGTCCTCGAGCAAAAGGTGCCATAGTCTCTTCAAATTTATGCCTTTTAGAGAAGATCATGATGTCTTGTGAGAATAGAACTTGGAAGTCTTTATCATCATTTGGAGTCAGTCTTCTCAGCCTTGTGCCTTCAACAATTCGATCCGCTACCTCTGGATCTTGCTCAATAATGGTATCGACAGTGGATAATGAAGATTCGAACATGGCATTAAGCCATAACTGGAGTAACCAAAAGGGGCCAGCTAGCAAGATGTTCTTAGGAGTGTGAGATTTTAGACTCGAAACAGCTGATCTCAAGCTTTCATAGAGATCAACAAGTAAGAGCTCACTCAAACAAACTCTCCTATTTTCATGTAGGTCTCTGGCTAGAGGGATGAACCTACTGGCTACTTGTAGTGACCTGCTGCAAAACACATATCTCGATAACCATAAGGTGAGGAAGGCAATATGCTCTACATCTGATACACTATCACCTTCAGTGTGATAATGACTGATAA
This sequence comes from Vicia sativa, assembly GCA_021764765.1. NCBI lineage: Eukaryota > Viridiplantae > Streptophyta > Magnoliopsida > Fabales > Fabaceae > Vicia > Vicia sativa. The sequence continues at coordinate 39,296,440 of CM038797.1, read as the reverse complement.
ACTTTGAGAAGTTGGCCAACTTGACGTCGAAGTCAATGATACTTGAATGTTCTTCAGAGTCAGGAATATAAGTCTCTCCTACTGGTGATAAGCTTGTGATAGCTGCTATATCGAAGAAGGTGGGTGTGATCATTCCTCCAGGAAGGTGAAAGGTGTTATAAGTACTATCCCAAAAATACAAGGATGCAAATAACAAGGGATGGCTGTAGGTGAATCCTGGTTTCGATAACTTAATCAAATTATAGATCCCTAGTTCTTCCCACTGATGGGATTTCTTAACTTCTACCCTAGCAAACCAGTTCTGGTAAGCTACGTCAGGGGTAGGGCAAGATCGAAACGACTTAAAGTTGATTTTAACATAATCCAAAACAAAAGGATCTTTTGGGGGAACATCAGGGGTTTCTATAGTTTTCGAAGCGGAGGATTCAGTCATATTCTCAATTCCTAACCTAGGGATTTCCATCTTATTAAATAGAGGTTTAAAGTCATAAGAAACAGGGAAGATGGTTCTGGTATCTTTCAGAATTTTAAAAACTGTAAGAGGGCCCATTAGGGCAAACCTCTTTCCAGCAGCATTAGTGGGAATAGTACCTGAGAAGAGTATAGAAGTTCTTGTTCCTTGGAGATTCCTTGGGGGATGAGTACAGATTGACCTTGGTGAATACCAACTTTGCTCTCCATAATCGTGCTTGCGTTCTTACTTTTCTTCTTGGAGATCTTCTTCATTTGGGATGTTGTTGAAGACATTGTAGGAAGTTGTTGAGAATCTTTAGGGTTTTTCAGCGAGAAGAGAAGAAGACAGGAGTTCAGAAAGTGGAAAAAGAATAAAAGACTAAGGGTGTTTAGTTTTATAGTGAGGAAGTTGAAGCACTCATCAACTAAAGCCAAGGTACGTGTGGATCGTGGGTTGGATACGACATGAGGTGGCGTAAAATGAACATTGGTAACAAGCGTGATTAAAGATAATCATTGTCTTTAATAACCGCACCATGCTGTGGCAACTGTTTTGAAACGGTTCGGAAACCCAAGAGACGCCGTGACTGACGTAGTGGAAGTCATACACAGTATCATGATTACTCAAAGTCACATCAAAATCTTGTGAATATGTTTAAAATAAGTATTTCTCAGAAAGAGGTTCGAAATACATATTTTAAAGGGGCATTTTGTTGGCAGAAGATTTTGATATATATGGTTCGAAGTAGAAATCTCAAGTTCGAAATGAAATGATGTTGGTGTTCGTTGGAACAAAGTGAATGTCACAGTTCGGAATGAAAGGATTGGCCTTTCGAATGGGCGTACTGAAACTCGGAGCTTCGAATGGCAGTTATGATAATATATGTAAAAGAAGCTTCGAAGTGGTAATAGGGTTGTGTCTGTGAAGTGAGTTCGAAACGAAGTGGCCAAAGCATTTGAAATTCAAACGCGAGCGGGATAATTGGAAGTTAGACTATATGCGTTGGAGACGGTTCGAAGACGCGTGGAAGCTAGAGAAGCGCAGTGTTCTGCATGTTCTGAACGTGGCATGATCTCATAAGTCAGACCGTTATGGTCGAAGTAGTATAAATAGAAGTCTTAGTGTTAGGATTTCGTGTGTCATATCTATTGTACAAAATTCAGTAAACATTCAAAATACCACATGGCTAGGGAAACGAATGCTCGAATAATGTACGTATGATTGCACCAAAACCTTTACAATTCAGTAAAAGAATCTTTATCTTTCCAGTTTATCCTTTATCTTCGCATCAATGTCTTTTACATATCTTTACATTCAAAGCCATTTAACTATTTTCTGCATTTAAACGTTTTCTTCTATTTTGAAGTTCTTTACATTTCAGAAATCTTTTACATTCATGTCTTTTACATTCCAGATGTCTTTTACATTTCATGCTCTTACTTTAAAAGTCTTTTACATTTAAAAGTCATTTAAGTATTCCTGCACTTACACTTTTCTTTGTAAATCGAATCTTTATTTATTTACTCATTCAAGTCAATATTATGTTTCTTTATTTAATCATGGCATCAAGTTATTTAACACTGCAATCGGAATACATTGGACACACATAAAACACTCTAAATATAAGTCTTAAACATTAATACTAGTTTAGTTATTAAATATATCCAAACGACCAATACCCCATAGGATCAATCTAGTCGATCCTGCAAGTTACCAGAGGAATTGAATAACAATCATAAAGCTTATTCGATAGTTTGGAGGACTAGCGGTTGTTTCACCAGAAATCACTGTGAACAGCTATATAGAAAGCTTCAAAACTTCATTAGGAACACAAATATGCAATCAAAACATGTTAAAAGTGTATGTACATACAAAATCGAATTTGAGAGAAAGGTGTCCAAACCGTGAGTTGGATATCGTGATTCTGGAGGTATGGACGATCTGTGAACGTTTGGAACGGATCAATGAACACCCAAGAACGTGTTGGAAAACTTTGTTTGGCCTGGATTGATGCAAAACTTGGTCTGCCACTTGCTTAGAATGCACAAATTTTTGCTACTTAGGTTAGGGTTCTTGAGGCATGAATTTCGTGTCTTTGGCATCTCGGATCAGTGTATATATATAATAGATGGAATTAGGTCAATAGTCATAAAGGAAATATATGTCAATCAATGCAAGAATATTTGATTTGAATCAAACTAAATTTTGCCTTTTTTGAATCAATTTCAATAAATTCTCTTGCCTAATCAAGCAAATTTCGAAATTGACAGCTTGTATGGCTTGCTTGGAACTCAAGAATGATAAATAATCAACCTTGCACTTAATGTTTTGATTTTATATCTTTTATTTTAATTAAATTGGATTTAAATGAATAAAAATCCAAAATAAATAAAATAAAAAGCACAAGGGCGTGGCAATGGGCTTGGAGATTCTTGTTTAGATTAGAAACAAGTTTGAATTAAGAAAACTTAGGCCCATTTTGAAAAAAATTGTTTTTTCTAAGTATTTCTCTTCATGCACTTCCTCAAAAATGTCAAACTTGCAAAAAGATGACTTTTTGTTGACTTTTAGAAGGACCTCTAAACTTTTGATCCATAACTCTCAAATGATGCATTTTTGGCCAAAGCTTGTGAGACATGAAGTTGTAGAAAATTGAATTACTTTCAAAATGAGCTTTAATGGAAACTTGTTTGATAAAGTATGTGAAAGTTATGCCTGGTCAAAGTTCTGTTGACTTTTTGTCCAAAAACCCTAATTTAGAAACTTTGACTTTTGATCAAATCTTGACTTTCCTTGATGAATCATGATCAACCCTTGATCATATGATGAATGTGACTTCAAAATATTGATGTTGACCAAAAATGAAGAAGTTTGACTGTATGTTGACCACAGTTGACTTTTTGTCCAATACAACTTATTTTCAACCATCTGAGCAATTGATTGAGCAAACTTGAGCTGTAAGGCTTGAAACTTGACATAGTGATCCCTTGATACATATGAGGAGGTATGATGACCACTTGAAGCACTAGAACTTTATTTTGTCTTGAGAGAAGCAAAACCCTAGTTGTGGGTTAATTGCTTAGGAGAGGGTTCATCTAGTCAACCCTTGAAAAATTCTTGAGTATGGAGATGTGGATTGTCTTGAGAAATAGGATGGCAAATTTTGGGGTATAACATTATGCTATGATATGCAATTTTATGCAATGCAATGTTTTTAAGGACCTTAGGAATTTAAATTTGGTAAACAAAGCACAAATAAACTTTTTTTTATTAGTCTGATCGGTAATACAAAAGAGAGTTCAAGTAAAAAATAAAATTCCTAATGCTTAGGCCTCCCATGGACGCTTCCTCTTTGTGTTGAAGTAGGTGTTGAAGTCTTGCTCCTTGTGAAGCAGCTTTGTCAACTCCAATACTCTTTTTTCGCTTGCATAGCACTGAGCTTCGAATGTATCCCTTTCTTCTTTGAGTTGAATATAGGATCTCTTTAATTCTTCAAAATCACTAGGCATGTATGGATGAAAAATGGTATAGGGTTTTTCACCTATAGCAACAGGTTCCATAATTACTGGCGGGATAGCAATATAGGACATCATGAGGTTTTGAGCGCAAACTCGCACCCATTTGAGGTAAGGTTCCCAAGGAATGGAATTTTTATGCCCCAAGATTTTGGTATCAGTTTTCTTTACCATGCCCCAAGCATGTACAAATATTTGGAGATAAACATGGAGATCGTTGTTGTAGTCAAATACTATGTCTTGAATAAGTACATTATGAGGACCGTCTCTTCGAGCATAAACAAACTGTCGTGATGCCAGAGAAGGGTTGTAGGTGATACCTCCCATTATGCCAATGAGTGGTACATTAGGGAATTCTCAACAATGCTCAATGAAAGTGAAGTCCTTTTGAAAGTAGAGACAACAACGAATATCTGAATGAGAAAGTGACATCAACCTTTGAGACCATTTCACCCTTTATTCGTTCTTCATTACTGATTGAGGAAGGTGCGAAATAAACCACCTAGATAATAAAGGTATGCAACACATGAGAGTCCTTGTCTTTTCGTAGTACGGGTGTGGAGAGAAAGCAAAATATCTCCGAGCAAGGTGGGCACATGATTATGAGTGAGGAAAATCTTAATGGTGTTCACATCTATGAATTGGTCCAGATTAGGAAATAGTACCAAACCATAGATTAGCAAAGCCAAAACGTCTTCGAAAGCATGGAAACTCATAACCTTTAGGAATTCTCGAGCTTTCTTTATCAAAAACTTAGCAAGCAAACCCTTAACTCCACTTCTTGTCTTCCAATGGTCTTCAATTTTTGATTGCTTTATATGTAACGCTTATGCAATGTCTTTAAACCTCGGAACATTTTCTAAACCAGTGAAAGGTATCTAATCAAGAATGGGTATCCTAAGTCGCTTAGAGAACTCTTCCATTGTAGGTACCAACTGATAGTTTGGGAGAGTAAAGCAGTGATGCTTTGGATCATATAATTGGAATACGACTCTCATCATATCTTCTTCAAAACTAGAAGTAACCAAGTCGATTAGATAACCATGCCTCTTGATTAATTGAGAGTTATCGGGAATTTCTGAGACTAACTCCTTGAGCTGAGAAGGTATACCCACAAAGTTGATTCGGATAGTCTTCTTGGAAGCCATAACCCTACAACAAAGAGCAAAGATAAGTCCCTAGGTCCTTGAAATGGTTAGCAATGATATGATGTTATGATGTCATGTTTAAATAGCAAGCACAAGCAATTCACACAATAGCCCTAGGTTTAAGGCTTGCATGAGGTATAGGTGTCTACCATTCACCGAAGTTTAAGTTGGTTCAACCTATCTTATAATAGTAACTGGGTTCTAGGAATCTCATATCATCGATCTTTCTCGCAGGCTTTAATTCAATACGACTATCAAATGGTCGATCGAAACATCCCGAAATTTGAATTTTAATGAGCGTAGCATCGAGTATCAACCAACCTCAATCTGCACCGAAGCCGCTATCTCACTACCTTTTAATGGCCAAGATGGGTCAATTAGGGTTATAAAGTTGTGTTAGTGCTTGTGACGTCATGCAGACGCCAAATACTTCCTCAACTGGACATGAGGAGCATTAGGACATCCAAATTGTCGCACTAACAGTAGCCATCATTTTAACTGTTTCGGTCTACGCCAGACAATTGTGATGATTTATTGCTACTTACCCATGAAACCTGGATCCGGGTGTAAGATCCCCCACAAATATAATACCCAAGCATCCCTTAAAAATAAAGCAGACAAAGCAAACAAAAAGCAATAAAGTGATCTTATAGCCCTAAGGTAGCCTCTATTTAGGTAGTATCCCTGGTAGAGTCGCCAGTTCTGTAACACGGTGGGAGAACTGACTTGTTTGTTTTGCTTTTTATTGCAAATGTTGCGGATAGCAAGAGTCGCCACCGAATTTTATTTTATCCAATAAAATGAAGGTGAAAATAACAGGAAAAGACCTTTGTTAGATTCTAAGTACGGGAGGCAGTTATGAAAAGGGAAGGTATTAGCACCCTTTCCATCTGTAGTTATCTACGGGCTCTTAGTTGCTTAGCTCACTTTGAAAATTTTCTTTCTGTGTTTGTGATTTGGAAGTATTTTGAAAGACATTTCACTTTGACTTCATAATGATTCTCGTTGGAATGTATACGAAGTGTTCGAAAATGTTTGTTTGAAAGATGTTTAACTTTGTAATGATTCACACTGTAATGTATACAAAGTGTTTTTGAAAAGTTTTGAAAAGTGTGAGGTGTGAAAAGCATTTTGAATGGAGCAAGCAACAAAGTCTTATTACCTACTCATAATGGTCATTTTCGTGTTATTTTCCTTCTCCTTTAGAATAAGGCTATCCATACCATTAGTTGGTATGAAACTTTATTTGTTTGGCTGTGAAGGGACAATCGAAGGGTCATCGTATGATCATTGAAGGCAACATGCAGGGATACCTTAGCAATTCGTAGGGACGATCATCACTTATTCGTAGGCAAGATCGAGGGTTATCGAGGGACTATGATCTTTGTACCGAAGGGACTATGATGATGTTATTCGTAAGCGTCTTTGCTAATGGTACCCCTACGTTCGAGGGACATGACCATTGTATTCGAAAGGCGAGAAGAGAGGATACCCTAAGGGGGTGCAAGTGTGAAACAGTGTGTTGAGTTCAGATATTTAGTCTTGAATTAGAGTGATCTAAGGTTTGATTTTATCTTGTCATGTAAACCCTAATTACTAGCAGTTAGATATATATGTATAGGAAAGTAAAGTGCAGAATGTAAAGTGCGGAAAGTAAATGTCTTATGCTATTACATTTCTTTGGGGCAGACATATAATATAGGTGCGGAAAGTAAAGGCAGAAAGTGTAAATCTACGCTATTACAGAATAAACGTTGCGACCTATACATCGTTTCTAGAATTGTAAATGCGAAATAGTAAATAAATAATCAGAATAATAAGAAAAAATGCTAGTGAAAATGTTTTGGAAATTAGCAAAATGTTTTTAGGGTTAGTAATCCTAATTTAAATAATTTTTTTTTGTATTTTTTTGAGATTGATTTTAATGTAAAAATCCTAAATCTATGTTAATTAGCATCTAATTAGAAAAATAATTGAAAATACAAATAAAAAATAAATGTTTTTGTGTCAAAAATTAAATAAAGGTTTTTAAAACCTAAATTTAGAAGGAAAAATATTTTTGTGATTTTTTGTGATATTTTAGAAAATAGTTTAAAAGCAATTAAGTTAAAAAGAATATAGAAAAAAAGAAAATATGAGGAAAATAAGAAAATAGGTTAGTTTTGAAAAAGTGATAAAAATAAGGTGCATGAGCCTACATTCAAACCCAGGTTTTGTGGGTGAACATACCCATACGCTTGCCATCTGAGCTGCCTGTGCCAACTGTTAGCGTAATGGAACAATAATACCATGAGGAAAAATATTTTCTGAAAATATTTTCAAATAAAAAATGCGCGCGCTCCATTCATCTTCCTCGTTTGAAATTTTTGAAAACCAGTTACCCACGGCTTGCTCGTGAGTATTAGAGATTACTCACGGCCATATCTCCAAACCTGCAAATAAATATCAATTGATGCAAACTAAAAGCCCAGATCACCTGCAAATAACCTCACAAATCGAATGCACATGTCAATTTGTTCTAAAATTGTTTCTAACTAAGACTTCGAAAAGCTGGACCGCGAAACCCTAACAATGGTGATTCACCATTCCTGCACCAATCTTCAAAATTAATGATTCAAATACATTCTAAACAATCATGAGAACATGAATGTATGCTTAGATTTCATTTATAATGCGTGAATCATAGAAATCGAAATTTAAAAAATATGCAAACCGTGTGAGATGGTTAGGGTGATTCTGCGTGCTTCAAGGCTTGGTGATGATTGGAATACTTTCCTGAGATGCTGAGGAAGCTTGTTTGATCCTCAAAGCTCAAATTTGCCTTAAAGCTCGAAATTTTTGCACTTTGAAAAGGGTTTCTTAGCTGCCAAATTTCGTCTCTTGTGACCTGAACATGTTATGTATATATAGAGGAAGCATTTAGGTCAAGAATTGTGTCAAGAATATATTGCATTCAATGAGAAAATATTTGATTCTTTAATCTTTCCAATTTGCGTCAAAAACTTCCAAATTTGCTTCAATCACATGCCAATCAATATATTTCGAAATTGACAGTTATAGATGAGTAACTTGGACCTCAAGAATGCTGAAAAATAAGCCTTGCACTTATTGATTGATTTTTTGCATTTTATTTTAATTAATTTGGAATTAAATTGAATTAATCCAAAATAAATAAACTAATTGCAAGCATGGCGTGCAAATGGGATTTAGAAGTCCTTGGAAATATTAGAAACAAGTTTGAATCAATGAAATATAGGCCCATTTGGAAAAAAATTTGATTTTGCTAAGTATTTCTCTTCATGCACTTCAAAAATGCCAAACTTGCACAACTTGTATCTTGCTCAATTTTCAACATTTTAAAGTGTTCTTAGACTTTTTAGAAAGCTCAAGATATCCTATAAACACTACTTTTGGTTTCATATTCATTGAAGTTTCCAAGTTCATGTACACTTCTTTGCAAAAAGATGACCTTTTGTTGACTTTTAGAAGATCCTATAATGTCTTGATCCATAACTCTCAAATGAAGCATTTTCGGCCAAGGCTTGTGAGACATGAAGTTGTAGAGAATTGGATTCTCTTCAAAATTAGCTTTAGTGGAAAAATTTCAGATAAAATACGTAAAAGTTATGTCTAGTCAAAGTTCTGTTGACTTTTTGTCCAAAAACCCTAATTTGGAAACTTTGACTTTTGATCAAATCTTGAGTTTTCTTGATGGATCATGATCAACCCTTGATCAAATAATGAATATGATTCCAAAATCTTGATGTTGACCAAAAATAATGAAGTTTGACTGTATGTTGACCATAATTTAGTTTTTGTCCAATACAATTGATTTTCTACCATCTGAGCAATTGACTAGGCAAAATTGAGCTATGAGGTTTGAAACTTGAAATGGTGATACCTTGAGACATATGAGGAGGTATGATGAACACTTGAGGAATTAGAACTTGATTTTGTCTTGAGAGAAGCAAAACCCTAGTTGTGGGTTGATTGCTTAGGAGAGGGTTTGTCTGGTCTACCCTTGAGGAATTCTTGAATATAGAGATGTGGAGTGTCTTGAGAAATAGGAGGGAAAACTTTGGGGTATAACAGAGGCTAACTCAATAAGGGAGTTATTTTGTACGAAGCCCAAGAGGAGGCTAACTCAACAAGGGAGTTCTTTTGTATGAAGCCCAAGAGGAGGCTATGGAAAACCTAGTTGTTATACTAGTTGTAATGACATAAATAAACATGGAAAAATATATGAACAAGTATATATATGACAAAGTGTGTGTGCGCATTCATAAGAGTTTATGAAGTAAATATATAAACAAGTGTATAAAACAAGAAAATGAAGCTAATGATACTTGGATATATACAAGGGAGTGGGACTTACACCTTAAGGGATGCCCATTGGAATAAGAGCTGTTTCACCGAGAATAATGCTCCTCTAAATACCAGTGGAATTGATGAAAGATATGTATAAACAAGAAGATAAAAACAAATGAACGAAGCTTGTTATACTTGAATATGTAAAAAGGGTTGGATATGTACAAATAATTGAATATGTACGAAAAGGATTGGGACTTACACCTTAAGAGAGGCCCATGATCAATTTGATTTTGAGTTCGAAAGATTTTAGAGGAAGAAACCTAGTTCGGTTTGTATTTTCAAGGAATAAATTGAATCGATCATGGAAAAAGAGGAGTGTAAGTCAATTAAAACATTTTGAATATTTTGAAAAGACTTGAAGAGTGAAAGTTTATTCATATGAAGGTTTGAAAAAGATTAGGTTGAAAAAAATCAAGGAAGAAACATTTTAAAAGCTTTTTGAAATACTTAAAAAGTCTTACTTTTAACCTAACAAAAAATATATCAAAAGAAAATATTTTTTGGGATTTTTTGATATAATCATAAAATAGATGTACTAAATGAAAATTGTGCAAAACATCATCTCAAAATGAGAAGTTTTGATTGATTTTTGAAAAGGTTGAAGTTTGTTGAAAAACATGAAAAAAACTAGTGTTAAAAAAATTAACTTGCCCTTGATGAGTGTTGAACTTAGAACCTGGGCTTGAAAGATTTCAAAAGGTTAACCACTAGGCCACACGCGTGACTTGTTATTTAGATGCGTTGATAAAATTATATAGAAAAACAAGTTATGAAAATGTTTTGAAAAATAGTTTGAAAAAAAGGAAAAGAATGAAAAAGGTCTGTGGCCAGGGGGATTCAAACCCCAGACCTGAGGGCAAGGAATGACTTAAGGGCGCGCACTCTACCACTGGGGTGGATATACATCCGTTCATTTATCTCATTCCAGTTAATTATATTATGAATCAAATATTTGAATTTTTGAAAACGCGCAATGGCTTCATCTTCAACCTCTAGATTCATGGATCCCTAACTCCTTCGTTTTTTGATGAAATTGAATGATATAAAAATGAAACTTGCTTGATTTTTAACAAGGAATCGATTGGTGTAAGTTAATTGCATTAATTCTAAGTTAAAGATTACTTAATTCATGAAAAACCAGATGAACCCTAATTTAATCAAAGCTTAATGAAATCGTGTAGGTGCATGATTAATGACAATTGATTGAGGGTTATCATCAGTATGAGTGCAGAAATAAGATGGCATGGAAAATTTTCATTTTGGAAACTCTGATTTTTGAAACTAAAACGCCAATATATATTTATCAAAGTGTCAAAGTTAATGGATGTATCACCACACCAGTGGTTAACCTTGCGCGTGCTAGTCCTCTCACTCTCTCAAGGCGTGGGTTTGATCCCTGCCTTTTGCAATTTTTCATAATTTTTCAGATTTCCACAGGTTTTCACATACATACAATTGAAGGTGTGTTACTGACAACACATGCAGATGGCGCAGTGGTCTCTTGTTTATTTTCTTATTTCTTAAATTTTCTAACCAACTTAATTTCTTTTCAAAATATTTTTTTAATACAGTAAAAAACCCTAAAAAAATATTTTTATTTAAGATTTAGATTAATAAAATGTTTAATTAATTTTAGACACAAAAATATTTTATTTTTCCTTTCATTTACAATTATTTTCTTAATTAAATGCTAATTAATTAGAAATAGGATTTTTCCAATTAAAATCAATTCCAAAAAAATGCCAAAAATATTTTTCCTTTTAATTAGGGTTTAGTACACTTATGTCTTCATTCAAATGTTTTTCTCTTATTTATTCATGCTTTATAATAGTTTAAAATCTAGAAATCGATGTATAGGTCACAAAGTTATTTTTGTAATAGCGTAGATTTTATTTCTCGCATTTTACTTTCCGTACCTCTATTATATAAATGCCCCAAAGCCTTGTAATAATGTAGGGTTTACTTTCCGCACTTTTACTTTCCGCACCTTTATTTTCTGTACATATATTAACTGCTTAGATGTATGGTTAATAGGATTGCATGCTAAGACTAAAATCAATCGTTAGATAACTTTAATAATCAAGACAAAATATCTGAATCAAACAAACTACTTTCACACTTGCACCCCCTTAGGGTATTCTCTATTGTTGCCTTACGAATACAATGGTCATGTCCCTCGAACGTAGGGGTACCATTAGCAAAAGACCCTCGATTCAAATATCATCACAAAGATCATAGTCCCTCGATGTTGCCTACGAATATATGATCTCGTCCCTCATTCGTTGCCTACGAAAAGTGATGATCGTCCCTTTGATTTGCTAAGGTATCCTTACATGTTGCCATCAATGACCATACGATGACCCTACGATTGTCCCTTCATATCCAACGGATAAAGTTACCTACCAACAAATGGTATGGATAGCCTTGTCCTAAAGGAGAAGGAAAATAACAAGAAACGACCATTCTGAGTAGGTAATAAAGACTTTTAATTGCTTGCTCCAATCAAAATTAAAATACTCTTTACACCTCACAATTCTTTCCAAAAAACTTTCAAACAAACACTTTGTATACATTCCGACGAGAATCATTACAAAGTTACATTTTTCCAAACAAACGTTTCCAAACACTTCGTATACATTCTTGAGGACTGATACAAAAATAATTACGAAGTTAAACCGAAATTCTTTTCAAAATACTTTTCAAATCACACACACATAGAAAGCAAATTTTCAAAAGTGAGCTAAAGCAATTAAGAGCCCGTAGATAACTACGGATGGAAAGGGTGCTAACACCTTCCCTTTTCATAATTACCTCTCGAACTCAGAATCGATAAAAGGTATTTCTTGTTTGTTTCACCTTTCCTTTATTGGATAAAATAAAAGTCGGTGGCAACTCTTGCTATCCGCAACATTTGCGATAAAACGCAAAACAAACAAGTTAGTTCTCCCACCGTGTTACAACATTAATAAACATGAACAAGTATATGAACAAGTATATATATGACAAAGTGTGTGTGTGAATTCATAAGAGTTTATGAAGAAAATATATAAACAAGTGTATAAAACAAGCAAATGAAGCTAGTGATACTTGGATATATACAAGGGAGTGGGACTTACACCTTAAGGGAGGCTCACTAGAATAAGAGCAGTTTCACCGAGAATAATGTTCATCTTAATACCAGTGGAATTGATGAAAGATATGTATAAACAAGTAGATAAAAACAAATGAACGAAGCTTGTTAAACTTGAATATGTACAAAGGGTTGGATATGTACAAATAATTGAATATGTACGAAAAGGATTGGGACTTACACCTTAAGAGAGGCCCATGATCAATTTGATTTTGAGTTCGAAAGATTTTAGAGGAAGAAACCTAGTTCGGTTTGTATTTTCAAGGAATAAATCGAATCGATCATGGAAAAAGAGGTGTGTAAGTCAATTAAAACATTTTGAATATTTTGAAAAGACTTGAAGAGTGAAAGTTTATTCACATGAAGGTTTGAAAAAGTTGAAGTTTGTCGAAAAACATGAAAAAAACAAGTGTTAAAAAAATAAACTTGGCCTTGGTGAGTGTTGAACTCAGGACCTGGGCTTGAAATATTTCAAAAGGTTAACCACTGGGCCACACGCGTGACTTGTTATTTAGAAGCGTTGGTAAAATTATATAGAAAAACAAGTTATGAAAATGTTTTGAAAAATAGTTTGAAAAAAAGGAAAAGAATGAAAAAGGTCTGGGGCGTGGGGGATTCGAACCCCAGACCTGAGGGCAAGGAATTACTTAAGGGTGCACGCTCTACCACTGAGGTGGCTATACATCCGTTCATTTATCTCATTCCAGTTAATTATATTATGAATCAAATATTTGAATTGCTGAAAATGCGCCATGGCTTCATCTTCAACCTCTAGATTCATGGATCCCTAACTCTTTCGTTTTTTGATGAAATTGAATGATATAAAAGAAACTTGCTTGATTTTTAACAAGGAATCGATTGGTGGAAGTTAATTGCATTAATTCTAAGTTAAAGATTACTGAATTCATGAAAAACCAGATGAACCCTAGTTTAATCAAAGCTTAATGAAATCGTGTAGGTAATGATTAATGACAATTGATTGAGGGGTATCATTCAGTATGAGTGCATAAACAAGAAGGCATGGCAATTTTTCATATGTAATGCATGAATCATAAAGTTCAAAGTTCGAGAACTTACATCCTCAAGTGAGAATAGAATTCTTCGAAGGAGGTGTTATAGAGATGGTTTGATGATCTCGATAGCTTCCTGGATCTTCAAGTAACATGTTGATGTGCTTAGCTTACTTGGAGATCACCTAGAACTTGCTACCCGACCGCTACCGCAGTTTGGCCAAGTTGAACATGAAGATGGTGATTATGATGTTACAGAGGTGATCTAATGGATTGGATCACTTCTATAGGATGTATGGATGATGTTTGAATGATCAGGAAGGGAAACACACGAGTGAATTTGGATTTGGCTTGTTAAGGCTCAAAATTTGCACAAGTGGAGTTTTCTTGAGAAAACTGGTTTTTAGATGATTTTGTGATGGATGATTGGTTCTAACAACTTTATAATGATGTTTAGAAAGTGTTTGAAGCTATGGATTGGTTAGAACTTGCAAGAATTGAAAGTTGCAATTCTTACATTTTGAAAACTTTGAAACTTGTAATTTAAGAAAGAAGTGAGAAAACAAGCTTGGAGTTGTTTTGGTGTGATTTTGAATAATACAAGGACCTATATTTATAGGCCAAGAATTTTGGAGATCAACTTAAGAAAGATTTGAGATTTTTGCAACTTGGCCTTAAGAGATAAGAAAAGAATCTTACATTTAATGCACATGGTCACAAATGGCTAACCATGGTTAAAAATCTCAAGTGTTATTATCCTTCATTCAATCATGAACTTAAGATATTTTTTGGACACCTAGGCTTCTAGAAGAGAAAGAGATAGGATTTTGGCAAGATTACTTGAAAAACTTTGCAAAATGACTTATAATGCAAGTTATTGGACCTATAATGTCTAATTTCAAAACCCTAGTTGCACAAAATATTTTTTCATGTTCTTGGACATTTTGGAAAGCTTGAAACAATATATACAACTTTCATGTTGAGAGTTTTTCTTGAATTAAAATGAATCTTGGTGAAAAATAGCCATAAAAATGGTGAAAAAAGTTGTAAAAACACTTGGCATTGTAAAGTTGTAAAAACACTTGGAAAAAAAATCAAGTTTTGACTTTTTGTTGACTTTTTTCTACATTTTTGATTTTTGATGACCAATTTGAATAATATGAAATGCTTTGATGATTGGAAATTTTGAATTTCAAAGTTGACCAAAAAAGTCAAAGTTTGACTGATCTGGATAGTTAACTTTTTGCCAGATGACTCAAAATTCCACTATCAATCAACCATGGAATTGGAGATGTTTTGAACCAAGAAATTAGGTCAAGATATTGCATTGGTGATCTTGAGATCATGCTCCAAGCAATTAGGTCATACATTGAGCCAAAAGTCAATGATGCACCATCCTCGATCAAAACCCTAATTTGGCCAATTCAAGATTGTTTTGAGGAAGTGATGTGAATTTGAGGATCAAATGTTGATGATTGATGAAGATTGATTAATTGAGATGAATGAAGATTCAAACCCTAATTGATCACATCTTGTACTGATGTTCAAAACCCTAATTTGGCTCAAGAATCAAACACATAAGCTATCTTCTTTTGTAATTTGTCAGTGATGCAATGATGCATATGTGAATGATATGAGATGGTATCTTAGGTCAAATATTGGGGTATGACAGTGGTGAATTTCTAACCTTGTGATTTCTTCCAATCATAGTCTTGAATGTGGTTAAATCACCAAATCCTTTTTCAAGGTAAAAAATACAAACCAATCAAATCTTTTTTGCCTTTAGGCTTTTCTTTTGAAAATATTTTCATAAAAAGGATGTGTCATTTCCATTTTGTGAAATACAACACGTAAGTACCCAAAGGCCGTGTTAAAATATGTCAACTTCTAGAGTGAGAATGTAACACTATCCGCCTAAAAAAACAAACAAAGCAACTCTTTTTAGAAGACCTAAAGTGCTATGATTCCTTATTACACTTTGGGATATGTAGGCACATAATTTTAAAATCAAGGCGAGCACAACTAATAAAAACTTTCCTTTTGTGTATATACTTTGCATTCATGCGTTTTCCCTTAGCTTGTAAGCTTTAGATTAAACACACGCTTTGATTAGAACAACTAGAGTGGATCTCGTTGAGTACAACGGACGTGAGGGGTGCTAATAACTTTTCCTTGTGTAATCGACTCCCATACCTTTTTATTGGTCGTGATACCTTCATGATTTTCTTTCTTAAGTTTACTCGATGTGTTCCTTTCTCTTCTTTAAAATAAATAACATTCGATGACGACTCTATTGTTTTATCATTCTTCCTAGTTGCCTCACTCATGCATTGAATTTTACTTGAAACTTTATATATTTTTCTACACTTTGTTTGATTCGTTCATCATAATAGCTACTAGATATCATTTTTTCTGTATAGAGAGGGTTATCATTCTTGCCAATTGCATATGTTTCATGAATTGATCGATTTTTGTCAGTGTGGATCTTCACCATCAACTACTATATTTTTGTTACTAGTTATATGTTTCAATGACAAATTATTTCACAGTTGGCGGCTATTTGTCAAATATATGATGGAGGTCTATTACTACACAACTTAGATGACAATTAGATAAACCCATTTCCATAAAATTGTCATTCACATATTCAAATTTAAATAGACTCACAATTTTCTATCAGTACTACAATTGACATTCACATCTCCCATAAAATTAGTCTCAATAATCTTGAGAGGTACACCTTCTCTTATATTCCAATGTTGACATGTCTTTTCTAAACATCACAAATAATATGCATTTAAGACAATTCAAATTAATATTGTTTGTATCTAGTTCATCAATCTTTTTTTCCCATATTTTTTAAAAGGGTTTTTCTACTCTATGCAAATTTGAACATGTTAAGAAATTTAAAATGGTAAGTTTGTATTGGAACTTGTGTATTTAATATTTAATGTATAATTTTTTAATAAATAATTAATGTTTTCCAATGAAAAGTTATTATTTTTAGTTGTCTTTTTTTTACAAGAACAAAGTTAATTCATCTCATTAAATAAATGAAAGTCAATACAAGGAAGAACATCATTAACGAAACTACGTCTAGACCAAAAATTGTCCGTCTTCACTAACGAGTCGGCGATCATATTCACTTGGCGCTTAATAAATTTAACCTCAGTTTTATAGAAGGTTCAACAATCTTTTGATAAAATGAATAATAATACTAAACTCAAAACTACCGGTAAAAATAGAATTAATGCCTTGAATCACCAGTTGAGAGTCACTCTCAAAAATCACATTGTTCAAATTCATGGTAACAACATTTTGAACATTCTCTTTCAAAGCCAATGCTTCAGCTTCTATAAGGGGCATAATACCCATATCCCAAGCAACACCTGCACTGATGAATCTTCCCATGTTATCTCGAAGACACCAACCCCTATTGGTAGTTCGATAGTGACTATTGAAGCCGACATCAACATTATATTTCACCCACCCTTCAGCTGGAGGGGTCCAAACCAACAAATGCTAAGTACCATTATTCATTTCATGAGTATCGCGGGCATTGAGCCAATCAAGCCAGCTATAATAGGCTTGCACGCCTAGTCTACCGATATACTCTCTATCATTATTCCAAACTATATTATTGCGGTTCTTCCAAAGACCATCTAACAACATAGCAAATCTCCCACAATATTTCTTATCTCCTCTACTGCAAATATAAGGAATGGGAGATTAAGCATCATTAAGTTTGTAAATAGGGGTCAATAATAATGGACAAACCCGCTGCCCGCCAACAATGACTAGTAGTACTACAACCAAAAAATACATGACAATCATCTCCCTCCCCCATATCACACACTGGACAAGACAACAAACATTGAACATGATGCTGCCTAAGTCTACTGCACGACGGTAGACAACCTCTACAAATTCTCCAAAGAAGATGTTTAACTGTAGGAGAAACCATAATATTCCCCAAGCTATCCCAATTACCATCCACTTTACCGTTAGATTGATAAACATGCGAGTTCCTCCAAAGTTTATAACATGTGCAAACAATATATTCCCCATTTTTCTCTTCATTCTAAGCTAGCCCATCCTCCACCACATCTTCTAACAATGGAACATTCAAAATCTCTTTAGCAACTACATGATCAAACAAAGAATTAATAACTTGAATATTCCAACGTTTAGTATTAGGCAAGAGAAGATCTTGAACAAAGAGATTGTACACACCTTGGTGGAACGATCCTCCTAGACGGAAATCTTTACTTCCACGAAGCCAAGGCTCATGTAAGACCTTAATATTGCCACATTTACCAATACTCCACCTACATCCCAAACATAAAACATCCTTAGCTTTCCAGAGACTTCTCCATAAAAACTCGGATTAGAACCTAGCATAGCATCTAAAAATGAGGAGTTAGGGAAGTAACTTGCTTGAAGAATCTGGATACTAAAGACAGGGGTTTTGTCAACAACTTTTACCCTTGTTTAGCTACCATAGACAAGTTGAATGCCTTAAAATTCCTAAATCCCAAACCTCCATCCCTCTTAAAACCGATTCCTCCATTATTACCAGCACCTTCCCACCAAAAGGAATTTCAACATCTTCTCAATGTCATTCACCACTGCATTAGGAATGACGTACACACTCATGATATATTAAGGAATAGATTGCAAGACATATTTTATCATCACCTCTTTACCAGCCTTTGACAACGATCGACCCCTCTAAGAATCAATTCTCTTCCATATGCGATCCTTTATAAAAGAAAAAGTCTCATTCTTACGACGACCATTCATCGAGGGCAAACCCAAATACGAACCTGTCCTAAGAACATGACAAAATCCGATCATGTTAGCAATATCCTCCTGGGTCGGAATACTAAGATTATGACTAAAGAAGACCTCTGACTTTGTCATATTGATTTCTTTCCCGGATGCAGTGACATAGATCTTAAGTAACTCTATAAGATGAGACACCTCCGCAATAGAAGCCCTGCAAAATAAAAAACAATCATTAGCAAAAAGCAGATGGGACACACTCGGTGCCTTTCTGAAAACCTGGACACCATGAATATCCCCTCGAGCAACTGCGCCTATGATAAGAGCCGAAAGGCCTTCAATAATAATAATAAAGAGATAAGGAGACAATGGCTCCCCTTGTCTGAAACCTCCTCCCCATTGAATTGGTCGAACTCTATATGAATTTACTAGAACCAAATAACTCACAGATGTCACACACATCATCACCAAGTGAATCCACATATCCACAAATTCCATTCTCCTTAACATACCTCTCAAAAGACCCCAATCCACCTTATCATAAGCCTTGTTGATATCTATCTTCAACGCCATATGAGCCTTATTCCCACTTGTTCTTCAATTTTTAAATAATACTTAAATAAAAAGTAATATTTATATACAAGAAAAAATATACTATTAATTAAAAAATGTCTATATATAAAAAAATTATAGGTACGGATTAATTATCTCTTTTAAAAATAATAAACTCTTTTGATTAATTAATATTGATTTTCTTTCTTTTCATTTTTATTATATTTTAAAAACAAATGCGTGTAACACATGTTATCGGTATCTATCGAACACATATATCTCATTAGTAAGTATTTAAAATCAACACGACATTTGTATTTACGTTTAATTTTATTATATTTTAAATTATTATTTATATCAATGTGTTTGTGTTGGAGTGGTATTTTAGGTGTTCGCATTTCATATTAGGAGATCCATAAAAACATTGGCACAAATTAATTAAATTCAAACAATCAATATTACAACTTCATCACCATTTAATCTCACAAGACTTGGAGAAAACAAACAAAACAAAACAAAACCAAACATAATAATGAATCATACAGGTAACTTAAGCCCCTGCAAATATGAATCTTTTGCAATCTGATTTTTCTAATGTCTTCCAAGAGCCACAGAGGACAAAACAATCAACAACAAAAGAACCACCACAGCTACAAAAGATGACACAACAGCACCACTTGTTTGTGCACAGAAATCTCCAAATTGATTGCAAATGGCAAGCCAGTTTGCGTCTTGATTGCCATTGTGAGCCATGTAAACCATGGCAGCAGCTGAAGCTCCACAGGAAGTGGCAAGAGTAAGAAATACCTACAAAGATTATACATATATTTTTCATGTCAAAATTATTGAAATCTAATTAAGATTTAATTAGACCATTAGGGATAATATTAATTACTGTGTCTAAGATGATGAGGAAAAGCCTTGGTCCAGTTGCATGGGGACGAATGAATGTAACTATGGAGAATGGTAGGGATAGAACCAAGTAGCCACCAACAAATGCCATTGCTATCACAAAGAACCTGCATATTTATCAGAGTAAGCATCAATTAATTTGATCTTCATGAATATACACCGATGATGCACGAACATGGACACAGACATCTGAGACGGAGTAATACATGTCTTTTTTTCTGAGATATCGGTGCAATAAAGATATATACGAATGAGTTAGGAGGTTTGAGAGGGACTTACTGAAAAGTTGAAAAGCTATCATAACTAGCTTCAAACTGAAAGAACTGAGTGAAGAATGGTAGGGTTTGATCACTAGTTGCCATGGTGATAGAAGCACCAAGCGAAGCTGCTATGGCACCTAACCTTAGAATAAAATCCATTATGGCTATGCCTTTTTTCAATCCTCCTGGTTTTTGAGGGGATGGAATTAAAGCAGCCTTTTCGTTAACATGAGGGTTGCTTGACTCTGCCACATCAATGATGGTTGACATTTTTCTTAAGGTAAGATACTGTTGATCTAATTAGAGTTTATATTAATGATATATATTAATCAACTATGCAAATCAGCTTCATAGTGTGTAGCTTTTATAGATGCATAGTCAACTTTATGATATTTGAATTAATTAAGCTAAAGAAAAATGTTGGAGGAGTGGCTATGAAACAACTTCCACTTTGTATACACAATCATATACCTTTAATAGCAAAGCAAGTAGAGGTACGAGAGAAATGTTTATTAATTTTGTTAGTTGTGTACTTTGTTTATTTTTCTATTTTCAAAAAGAAAAGTTATATTTTAGTCAACGTTAGGAGGAAATGAGGTTTGTTTATAAGTCAAAGATGTGATAGGTCATGCACCGGAGCAATAAATTATTGATATTTTTAAATGCTAAAAGGTATACAACATAGAATAACAAATAGGACTTTAAAAAACATTGAATCAATTTGTCGAACCGAACCAATTTAAGATTAAAATAATCAATCCGCTATATGCGGATATTGAACCACACAAATAGTTCTAGATCTTTATTTTAAAATTTCGGAGGTTTAAGGTAGCTTGAATCACTCATATGAAATATTCTAATATAATCCACATTGTTTGGGAGAAATTTCCGTATGACATATTGTAACTTGTCTTCAAAATTTACAACACGATTCTATTCTTTTTAATAAGATTTTTTTTGGCAATATCAACAAATGAAAGTATGCAACATTGAGAAGAAATTAAGGGGTATCTAACGCTCTTTGGAAAGAATAGATTCATCCAGACTAGTTTACCTCCAACACGAACTTCAACAGGAGTATGATGAGATCCTTTAGCAAGAGGAGATTCATTGATACTCCTTCCATCCCACAATGAGTCACCAATTTGTAAAACAAAAATGCTCTAAAATGAGTGATTCATTTCAATTTACAATGCGAATTAATTCTTTTTTTTCCTTTCAATTGTAACCTTTAAATATTACCAATTTCATCACTTCCAATATTTGATAATGGGTACTTTGGTAAAAACATCATTCTCTCTCTTTCTTTTATCCACTTTTCATAATAAGTGGGAAATAGATCTTGAAAAGACCTATGATCATCTTAATTGGGATTTCTTGAAATTTATTTTGTAGCGAAATATGTTTCCTCGCATTACTATAAAGTTGACCATGCATTATGTAACTAGCTCCGATATGTCTATTCTTTGGAATGAGTGTTGTACCCCAAAATTTATCCTCCTTATTTTAGTGTTTCTGGCTTATAATCACATTATCATAAACATACATGTATACACATGCATAGCATCCATCACATGGTTCCCGGATTCTAAATACCTCAAGTTATGGAAGAAACTATGCGTTTCGGCTATCTCAGATCATTTCAAGTCCGATGCCGATATTCTTCGATTCGTACGCTTGAAGCAACATATTCTGGTCAGAAAGCTATTTTGGTGTGAAGAAATATTATACATAAGACACACATACACTTGTGTAGTTATTTTTCTTTGCATTTAGGCCACTTATTTGTGCATTTTGCATCATCTATCACATGCTCATGCATTAGAGAGTATATAGGTTGATTAAATTGCATAGAATCATGTGAATAAAAGCACAATTTGCATACTTACTTGTGTTGAAATGTAGTATTCATTGCATTTTAGGTGTAAGTATCATTCGTATTGTACATAATGCATCTAAACTTGCATATAAGGCACAATTTGCATCCTCACATGTTGACATATAAGAATTGGGAATAATCAAATCCATTTCAGGTGTCCGTGTTCAATTCTTATGACATTAAGGTGTGTCGAAACTTCACTTTCACTCACTTTTTCACATGTTGACAACACATTTTCACATGTATGAATTCACAACACTTCAACACATCACAAACTTGATTATTGTATGACATAATTCATGACATGCATTGCATTTAGAGGTGATTTACACTGAACACATGTTGATTGCATATGGTATGAAACTTACTTGCATTTCATTCTTCTAAACATCACAAAATGTACGTGAAACATGCATTTACATGCATTTTTGCACACTTTTCAATTCAAATTTCAATCAAACTTGTACATAACTTGTGTTTCATTTTGTTTTGCCTTATTGATTACATGTAGTGAATTGAATTTCGATTTATCTCACATTTCAAAACCAAACAAAAATTGAATCGGAATTTAATTCAAAAAATGAATTTTATGATCCCGTAAGCATTTTTAGTGTTTTCATGTGTCGAAACTCACTTTTTTCCAAAAGTCCGAAGTAATGGTACATGTCCCATACGTTTTGGCATGTTCCGGAACCGTTTTTCGAGGTTTCGGAACCAAATTTTGAGCACAACATGCCTAAAACATAGTGGCTGCCCCGTCACTTTAAGGTCTGAAAAATGCCACTTCCACTCGAAATTAATTAAAACCGCTCACGTTTTTGAGTCCATTGATGTTTTTGCAAACAACTATGCGATTCTTAATCGATTCCGAGAAGTTGATTTTTTCGCTCCGATTTCGGAAAATCGCTTACCCATCCCGACTTTTGTGATTTTACTTCACTTCTTACATAATTATACTAGTTTATAATCATATTTGCAATCAGTTTTGCATTCGGTGCTTTATTTCTAGCACTTGTTTTGTTAATTTTGACATTTTATTTCATGTGCAAGGTACTTGGAGCCTTTACACTTGAGATTTGGAATTATAGCTTGCTTATTTTGCACTTGCACATGTACATGTGCATTCTATTGTCTGGTTATTATGGATTGATACCTTGCTTGCAGGTTATCCTATATTGAATGCGTACGAACGCGCATTCTAACACTTGTATGCGTACAAACGCGCATTACTTGTGTGATATTTGGATTGACACCTTTCTTGCAGGTTATATGTTGGTTAGAATATGTACGAACGCATATTCCATTTCTTGTGCATATATATGTGCTATCTATTGTCTGATTGTGGATTGACACCTTGCTTGTAGGTTATCCTATCTAGAATGCGTACGAACGCGCATTCAAACACTTGTATGCATATGAACGTGCATTACTTTGTTTGATATTGGGATTGACACCTTTCTTACAGGTTATCTGATTACTTGAATGCGTACGGGCGCATATTCTATTGCTTGTGCACATACGTGCACATTCTATTGTTTGGGTTTTCACTTTTGCAAGTGTATCTTGTTTGGAATGTGTACGAACGCGCATTCTAATCTTTGTTTATGTAGGAACGTGCGTCCTATTGTCTGTTTGTTGAGATTTCTCCCTTCTTGCAGGTGTATGTGTATCAAATGTGTATGAATACACAATTTGATACTTGTTTGCGTACGAACGCACAATACTTTGTCTGGATCATTATCTTTTGCAGGTTTATTGTTTTGGATGCGTACGAACGCACACTCCGCTTAAGCTTTGATGCCTCCGCGCATTACTCACCGATTTTCTCTTATTGCTTGGCTGCAGTACTTGAAGTTTTTTGGAGTATTTCTTAGCTTGCAGTGCTTTATAGATTTGTTATCCGTATGGAACTTTCTACACCATTTTATTGCATCCTCTTACAACTTTGCTAGATATGATGAGAAGTAGGATTTTACAACTTTCTTCTTCCATGAGAAGTAGGAATAGAGATGCATGGTGGGGCTTCCGTAGTTATAGCATATTCAGGAACCCCTCTGGTTTATTTAAAAACCCGTTTAGGGAAATTCTGTTTTCTACTTGTGTGTGGTTTGTTTAAAGTCCTCTTCCGTGCATAGGGAGACGCTTCAGGTCATTGTGTTTACTATTGTGCTTGCATAGGTCAAGAGTGGTTAGGCAAATTGCTAAGAAGCACCACCAAAAAAAGTCCCGCTTTGATACTTATTGATATATATGGTGATATGATGGGCACGCGGAAAGGGTTCGCAATCGACCCCCGCACAGTTCTAGTCCGTGTCAGCTCAGCACACGCGAATCGTGTTGCTTCCTTTATCGATTCAATAATAATAAAAGTGGAAAGAGTTCCCTATTCTGACTCTCCACGCCTTTTTGGGGTTCACATTTATTGCTGATACTCGCACTCATTGCTCTTCACACACGACAATTCATGTCATTCGGTGATACCATTCATAAGAATCGGAATGTGTTGGCTCCTGGTTGCTTTCGACCCTCGATTTGCTGTTGTAGGCTATGGGACTTCCTCCTTATCCTCCGTTTCTATGACATTTGGTTGTGCATTCCATTGCTTGTGTGCCTCTGCCAAAGCACTTGATTGCATCATCCCTTTGCATCCCTTGGTTCTACAACCAAGACAGATATTAGGATAACTTTCCCTTAGGACCGCTCGATTAGGATAACTCTCGAGCCTAGACATTAGGATTTACATCCTTGGCATGTCAACATAGGTAGAGATTCCCCTTCATCCTCAACCTTAGGTCCAATCTTTGTATGACAACATTAGGGCCAATACTAGTTAGTCTCCCTTTTGTTTTGCTTATTTCTTTTGCATCCTTGCATGTAATAAAACTAAAACTTGCTTTCTTTTTCTTTTGAAAACTAAAACACTTAATAATGGTTCAAAACTCCTTTCTTAAAGGTAAAATCGATCAACCAATGCAAATCGTTTTTCGCCTACGGGCGTTTTCTTTTGTGTTTAAAACCTTTTTCATAAGTAAAAAACACAAAACCCACCAAAACAAGTGAGCCAAACGACGACGCTCTGACTTTCCCATTGCACGAGGGAATACACAGGCATCTTTTCACGGGGCTCGATCGAGCAAAACTTTGTAAAAAATTACTTCTTTTCCCCGTGGTTTCTTTATTTTCCTTTTCTTTCTCATGCATTGTAGCGGTTAAGCAATAAATAGAGATAACACACCCCTTAGCTAGAAAATAGAAGTGGATACCGTAGAGTACTATGGGCGTGTGGGGTGCTAATCCCTTCCCCTCACGTAATAGACTCCCTTACCCCGATCTCTCGGTCGTAAGACCGCGATTTATCCCCTTTCAGGTTTACTCGATGTTTTCCTTTCTTCTTCGCGAGATAAAAAACGTTCGATGGCAACTTCATTGATATATCCTATCAGTCGATGTTCAGCCGGGTAGTTTCAGCTGGCGACTTCATTGGGGATCATCTAGACCTCTTGCTGGTTCGATCAGTAGTCGATCCTAGCTTCTTTTTTTCTTATCTATTGGGTGTTTATCTATTTACTCGCGTTATCGCACTATCTTTTGTATGTTTGCATTGCATCCTATGTGACATTTTACTGCTTTCAAACATTGGCTGGTTATTGTACTGTGATCTGTTTCTGGATTGGGTGGGAGTTACACGAGGTAAAAGGCCCCATACCCCAGCCAAAGAGACATATAGGACACCTAGGACTAGAGCGAAACATGATGGGCTACGAATGTAGATCTTGTAGTTTTTCATGTCGTCCATGCTCAGGGGAGGTTTCAAGCATGATGCTATCATCATAGTGTAGTTGTTACGATGATAGTATCCCTAGGCGGACCTGATCCTAGAGTTACCTTGACCTTACCTAAGCCTTTGTCTTACCTGTGTGTGGGGAGGGATTATCATTATTACAGGTACCGTTGGTGACTGATGGTGACTTGGTATTTTCTGTTGGTGACTATGGTTTTACTCAACGGTATTTTCTAGCCGTTACTTTGTCTGTGATCTCTATTTTATTCAACCAGATCAGAAACAACACAACAGTTCGGGCAATGTCATGGAAGTAGTAAACCCATGATCAATGCACTTTGCACCTTGCATCATAGCATGTTTACTTTCCAAAAGAAATGTCATAAAAATATGTTATTTATCTAACCCTGCATGCATATTATTTCCAGGACTTTCTATAATTATTGTCAGCATCGGGATGGATACCAACAACAAGACCAACACCAAGGTTCTCAAGAAGTCTTTTGTGTATTCTTTCTGCTCATTTGACATCTCCGAAGTGAGAGCGAGAGGCGCTCTTGTGGAAGGTCCGATTGAAAGAAATTTCAGAGAGAATTATGGGAACATATTACCGTTGCTGATGGAAGATTATGAGTTCTTCGCCATGCAATATTTGCTTCAGTTCTATGATAGTGAGCTCAGGTGTGTCACTTTTCAATATTATCAGTTATCACCTACTCTCAAAGAATACTCTTTCCTTTTGGGTATTGATATCACTAGCGGTATGCCATTTGTCAAAGTTCCTGATACTACTGATTTCAAAGCCATTGCTAAGGCACTTGACTTGAGTCTTAGTGAAGTGAGGGAAAATTGGATTCCGAAATATCGCACATGCGAGCTCTCTTTGGGTTTTATCTTATCCAAAGCTGTTGAATTTTCTAGGGATGGTAATTGGGAAAACTCCAACACTATTTTAGCCACCATGATCTATGGTACGTTGATCTTCCCTGCTATTGAGAACTTTGTGGATCTTGCTGCCATTTCTGTATTCATGAACAACAATCTAGTTCCCACTATATTGGCTGACATGTATTATGCTATCCACTCTCACTATAGAAAGAAAGGGGGTGTCACTTGTTGTATACCTTTGCTTTATCGTTGGTTCAATACGCACTTGCTAAAGAAGGGTGCATTTGTTGACAATGCCAAGTTCATGAAATGGTACAATCGGATCGTTGCACTCACATCATATGATATAGTGTGGAACACGATGTCAAGTGGAGCGGAAATTATTCTCAGTTGCAGGGAGTTTCCAAAGATGCCTTTGATGGGAACTAAGGGATGTATCAGTTATAATCCTACATTGGCTCGCCGTCAACTAGGATATCCTTTGACAGAAGCTCCCACTATTCGTCAGGTAACAAAAAGTGTTTTCTTTGCAAATGACGAGTATCTGATTATGCTGAAATGGGTTGTTGCTGCATGGCGCCTACTTCATAGAAGGGGCACGGTTTTCTTTGGCCAAAAGGGAAACTACGCACTTGATCCTTATGTGAACTGGTTGAAGGACCGAGTCGCCAAGGTTTTGTTACCCTTTCAGAGGGAAACACCGTTATATCCTTAGCCTGACTCCATAATTGAAGGTCTTGCACCAGATGTTGCTTGTTCCTCTTCTTCATCTGTTAATTCTATACCAGGTTTTGTGCGCACCGAGCTATTCAAGCAGCTCCAATCGGAGAATTCAACTTTGAAGGAACAACTGCAAGCTCAAGACATAGATCTAGCATTTTCTCTACAAGATAAGGAAAGGTTATCCATTGAGATCGAGCAGAAGGACCAAGTCCTAAGTGCTTATGGCTTACTTGAGAAAACCAAGAGGGCTAAAGGAAGAAATTCTTCCTCTTCCGACCACTTGTCCAAAGAGCTTGAGAAGACCCAAGAAAATTTGAAAAACTTGCAAGTGGCTAATGGGAAAGTAAAAGCAAAGCATGGAGAAGAGATTCAAGTCTTGAAGAAGCAACTCTGCAAGGAAGAATCCGATGCTAGAGAGTCGCTCAGACAAAAGAAAGAACTTGAAGCTGAAGTCCAGTGACGACAAAAGTATATGGTTATCCTTTCTAGAGAGGTTGAAGGGCTGAAAGTTCAGTTGCAGACATCCAGAGACGAGGGATATACAGTGCATGCTATGCTCAGAGGCCAAGATATTCACATGTCAAGTTGATGGCTGAGATCCAGGAGCTTAAAGCGCAATTGGCTTCTTATCAAACTTGACTTGACGTTTATCTGTATTTGATTTGCTATGAATCAACTCCAGGCTTCTTGGATGGGATTCGTTTGACATTATGTTTGTATTGATATCTCTGATTGTGGGATTTTGTATGTACCTTTATTTCATCTATGCAACGAACAGTTGATTCTCAAATTGATTGTGTGTTTGGTCCTGATGATTATTGTCGTCAACTATCCTATCATTATTTAATGCTTGATAAGATATTGCAGGAACATCTTGGAAATGATCATTTCATATATCATGCATTACATTCATTCATAAATCATGCATAATAGGTTATGATAAGAATTCTCATCAGTGGCTTCTGCTTTTATTTAGCAGAAAATTGCAAACTCAACTATCCACCGTTACTCAACTCGAAGAAACAAACACCGTCAAATGGAGAAAATCCAAGCAGACATGGCAACAATGAAGGCGCAAATGGAGGCATAGATGGCTCAGTTTATGGAAGTAATCACTACCATGAACCGAGGCCAGCAAGAACTGAGAGCTTTAGTGGAAAGACCTTGTCCGGAGGTTGAGCGCCATGACAATCCTTTTGATGATTTCTTTGTGGGAAACCCCGTGTAGTCAATGCTCAAAACAATGATGATTTAGGTGTCAATGATCATGTTCGTGATCAGGGTATGCATCTCACCGATTGGCTCCCACCTCTACCACCATCTCCACCAAAGCATTACTTCTATGATGATGAAACACATGGGCATCATGGTCAGAGCTGCCCTCGTTCTCAGGGTTATAATGATGATTGGAATAAAGAGGTTTACTCTGTTAATAGAAGTGAGGTTAGTTTCCCCGCTGAAGATCAGAAATATCGCCTACTTGAAGAGAGACTCAGGGCTGTTGAAGGGAAAAAGATGTCCGGTTTGGATCTTTCTGACTTGGGATTGGCTCCCAGGGAAAGGCTCCCTCAAAAATTCAAAGTTCCAACTTTTGATAAGTACAACGGTGCTACATGTTCGAAAAAGCATATCACGGCTTACTTCCGCAAGATGGCAGTATATACTGAGGACGAAAGGCTTCTGATGCACTTCTTCCAAGAAAGTTTAATTGGAGCTTCTTTGGAGTGATATATGCACGTAGAAAGAAATCATGTCAGAACATGGCGTGATCTGGTTGATGCCTTTATTCAGCAATGCCAATTCAATATTGATATGGCGCCTAATCACATACAATTGCTGAACTTGTCTCAGTAATCAGGTGAAACTTTTAAGGAGTATGCCCAGAAGTGACGTGAGCTAGCTGCTAGAGTCCAGCCACCTATGATGGAGAGAGAGATGATAGACATATTTACCAACACTCTTTCTGGGCACTACTATGTGGCCTGTAGCACCTCTTCCAACTTTGTTAAAATGGTTCAATATGGCGAGAGGATTGAACGTGGTTTGAAATCCGGCAAGATCCAGTACACCGAAAGTGGAAGTTCTTCTGGTACAAAGAAGGCATTCAACGGTTATCCTAAGAAGGAAAAAGGAGAAACTAGTGTTGTGCATGGAAACAGGGGAAAAGCCCAAGTCAATGTTGTGACTATTTCTGCTCCTCAGCCGGAGGCTCAGCAAGCCTCACGTCAGCAAAATCAAGGACAACAGAATTGTACACCAAGAATATTTGATGCAATCCCGATGTCCTATACAAAGATGCTGGAGCGATTGATTGAGATGAAATTGGTAGTCCCAAGGGCCGCATTACCCCCTCCTTCTACTGATCGACATCCAAGGAATTATGATGATAATGTTAGTTGTGCATTCTATTCTGGAACTATTGGTCACAGTATTGAAAACTATTATGCGTTCAACTGTAAAGTATAAGATCTGATTGAATCGAAAGCCATTCAATTTGATGCCCAGCAACCTGGGCCTAATTTGATTCAGAACCCAATGCCTCAACATGCCGAAGGTGTAGTTCAAGCTATTATGGAGGACGGTGAGGTCCTAAACCTGATCATGGATGTTAACTTGGTAAAGACACTGCTTCCTTTTGTTAATGACTATTTGATTAAGAGAGGCGTCTTTGCGGGCTGCGAATTTGATTGTGTTGCTTGTGGAAACTGTCCAAATGGCTGCGAAAGTTTGAAAGGTGGTATTTAGAACTTGATCACTAGTGGTCAACTACAGTTTGAACGAATTAAAAAGGGTAAGAAGGGTGAATCACGAGATGTGTCTGTGATTTCTATTCCCTATAAACCTGTTGTTATATTTGCTCTTGTGAAGCCTGTTCTGTTTCTGATCACAAGACCAGGTTCTATTCTGTATGTGAGTGACAAAGTTATGCCATGGAATTACGAATCAGATGTTATTATCACGGAGTTAACCAGGAATATGGGTTCTCTTCTGCTAAGAAGAATGATGAGTTTGATATTTCCAATACTGACGATTTCGCTGGTAGTGGCGGAGTAACCAGAAGTGGTCGGATCTTTGCTGCTCCAATTGCATTGCCTACAAATGCAGATGATTTGGCGAAGGCCAAAGGTAAGAAGAAAGCAAAAGAACCGAGTTGCAAGTCACTAATTTTAATGTGGCAAAGGATGTTGAAGAGATTATGCGATACATATGCAAAAGTGATTTCCGTGTTATTGATCTACTTGCTCAAACCCCTGCTAAGATTTCCATCCTCTCATTGCTACGAGATTTCTGAGGCACACAAGAATTCCTTGATGAAGCTGCTGAGTACCGCTTATGTCCCCCAAGAGATATTTGTTGGTCAGTTTGAAAACGTTTGTGCTAGCATATCTTCCAATAATGGCCTTAGTTTCACAGACTTTGATCTCCCTCCAGAAGGCAGGAACCATAACAAGGCTTTACACATTTCTATGAAGTACAGGGGCACTACCTTATCTCATATTTTGGTGGACCATGAATCATCCCTAAATGTGATTCCTAAATCAGCCTTGATGAAAATTGATTACTCTGGCCTTGAGTTGCGACCCAGTGACTTAGTTGTGAAAGCTTTTGGCGAGTCAAGACGCTCATTCTTTGGAGAGATAGATCTCCCTATCAAGATTTGTCCATAGCTGTTTAATGACTTTCTTCTTCATGGACATACAACCTGCTTATTGTTGCCTACTTGGCCGTCCATGGATCCATAAGGTTGGAGCCGTTACATCCACTCTCCACCAAAAGCTGAAATACTCTATCAACGGGAAGACTATTATCGTATGTGCTGAAGAGGAGTACGTCGTGAGTCACCCCACCTCATTCCGATATGTTGAAATCAACGGCAAAGGCGTGAAACCCCATTCCAGGGATTTGAAATTGTTCATATACTCAAAATCCCTTAGCAGGAGGAGAAGAAGAAAAAACAAACCTGAGTCCTCTATGGCCTCTATGAAGGATGCAAGGGTTGTGGTTAAAGCATGATGCCCTGAAGGTTGGGGCAGTGTGGTGGAGGTGACGCCCAAGTTCAAAAAATTCGGGATGGGTTTCGATCCTCTGTTGCTTTGCCAAATTCTTAAAGCACCTAATTTGGCCACTCCTATCAAGTTCTCAAGCGCCAACGTCAGTCCTGGACAAGTGAATGTTGTTGACGACTATGACAGTGAATGTGACCTTGACAAGTGGATCCGCCCCAGTGTCCCTGGTGTGGAATTGAATAAATGGACTTCTGAAGACTGTGTCTCAGTCACAATAGTCAAAGAGTAATTTTCTATTGTTTTCTCTTATCATATAATAATTCATGTGCTTTACCCAAGGCATAGTGAATCATGTGTAGATCCACCTTTTATTTTCTCATGCAAAGTTTTATCATGAAATAAAAAGAAAGTCTTTTGCTTTCAAATATTTTACTCACTGTTTTTCTATTTTACATCACAATTTAAAACCCTGATGGCAATGCTTTGTTTTTATTTTATCATCCAAAAAATCTAAAATAAGCATAAAATCAATCATGCAGATATAAACTCATTGTTCTAATGGATCCCTTTGATAACAACTCTTCTATCACTCTTTATGACTTTGATAATTCGATCAACCAAACCGAAGAAGAAGGTGAGGAAGATTGTGAACTCCCTGAAGAGTTAGCAAGGTAACTGAAACAAGAAGAAAGGGTTACCCAACTGCATCAGGAAGAGATTAAGAAAGTGAATTTGGGCACTACTGATGCAATCAGATAGATTAAGATTGGGGCTGCTCTAGAAGATAGTGTGAAGCAAAGACTGATTGATTTACTAAAGAAGTACTCTAATATCTTCGCCTGGTCTAATGAAGACATGCCCGGGTTGGATACCGACATTGTTGTGCACAAGATGTCATTGAAAGAAGATTGTCCTCCTATTAAATAAAAGCTTTGAAGAACTCATCCTGAGATATCTAAGAAGATCAAGGAGGAAGTCCAGAAACAGCTCGATGTAGGGTTCTTGAATGTGATCTCTTATCCCCCCATAAGTTGCCAATATCGTTCCAGTGTCCGAAAAGGATGTATAAGTTAGAATGTGCATGGATTATCGAGACTTGAACAGATCCAGTCTGAAAGATGACTTTGCGCTTCCCCGTATTGACATATTGGTGGATAATACAAATCATGCCATGGTGTTCTCGTTTATGGATGGTTTCTCGGGCTATAATCAGATTAAAATGGCGCCAGAGAACAAGGCCAAGACAACTTTTATCGCCCCATGGGGGACATTCTTCTACAAGGTAATGCCTTTCGGATTGAAAAATATCGGGGTAACTTATCAAAAAAAAATGGTGAGTCTTTTCCACGACATGTTTCATAAGGATATTGAAGTGTATGTCGACGACATGATTGCAAAATCTCAAGATGAGGAAGAGCACCTGGTGCATCTACAAAAGTTGTTTGACAGACTGCAAAAATTCCAACTGAGGCTGAATCCCAACAAATGTACTTTCGAGGTCTGATCTGGAAAGTTGTTAGGCTTCGTTGTAAGCGAAAGAGGCATCAAGTTTGATCCTGCAAAACTGAAAACAATACAAGAAATTCCTGAACCAAGAACTGAAAAAGAGGTCTGTGGAATTCTGGGGAGGTTAAACTACATCTTTATATTCATTTCTCACATGACTGCCACGTGTGAACCAATATTCAAATTACTGCGAAAAGATCAAGTGGTCATATGGAATGACGATTGTCAAGTCTCATTCGATAAGATAAAGGAGTATCTCTAGGAACCTCCGATCCTCATGCCTCCCGTGGAGGGTAGGCCGTTAATTATGTACTTAATAATGCTTGAAGGCTCAATGGGGGTGTGTATTGGGGAAGCATGACGAGTCTGGTCGAAAAGAGCATGCAATATACTACCTTAGCAAATATTTTACCGACTGTGAGAAAAACTATTCACTGCTTGAGAAAACTTGATGTGCTTTGGCTTGGGCTGCTCTCCGACTAAGGCAGTACATGTTGACTCATACTACCTTATTGATATCCAAGATGGACCCGATCAAATACATATTTGAGAAGCTAGCCTTAATAGGACGGATAGCCAGATGGCAAATGATTTTAACAGAGTATGACATCCAGTATACTACTCAGAAGGCGATCAAGAGTAGTGTATTGGCAGATTATGCTGCCCACCATCTCGTGGATGATTATCAGCCTATGAGATTTAAATTCCCAGACGAGGACATCATGTATATCAGGGATTATAACATTCCTGGCCCAGAAGAAGGACTCGAACCAGGTTTAAAATGGTATTTGGTGTTTGGCGGTGCCTCAAATGCATTGGGTAATGGTGTCGGTGTTGTAATCACCTGTCCAAGTGGTTTCCATATTTCATTCATAGCTAGAATTTTCTTTGACTGCACAAACAACATGGCTGAGTATGAGGCTTGCATATTTGGTATCGAGGCAACAATTGACTTAAGGATTAAACATTTGAAAATGTATGGGGATTCAGCCCTTGTGATAAGCCAAATCAATGGCATTGGGAGACTCGTCACCCAAATTTGATTCCTTATTGGGAGAAAGTGATGAAGTTGGTTCCTTACTTCGAAGAGATCACTTTTGATCACATCTCACGAGAAGAGAACAATCGGGCTGACGATTAGGCTACACTGGTGTCAATGTTTAAAATGAAATGGGCTAATGAAGCGCCCTCGATTACTATTCAGAGATTGGATGATCATGCCTTCTGTTTTGAAGTGGATGTAAAAAATGACGGTAACTTGTGGTTCTACGACGTTAAGAGATACCTTGAAACTCAAGAGTATCCAGAAGAAGCTTCTGTGACAGACAAGAAATTTTTGAGGAGGTTTTCAGTGAAATTCTTCCTTAGAACTCAAATGTGTTAATAAGGATGAAGCCGCAAATATCATCAAAGAGATGCACGAGGGCTCATTTAGAACTCATTCCAGTGGGCATACTATGGCTAAGAAGATTTTGCGAGCTGGGTACTACTGGTCTACCATGGAAGTCGATTGCTTTAATCATGCCCAAATCTTTTACAAATGCCAAGTATATGTGTCATACCCCAAAATTTTCCCTCCATCTTCTCAAGATATTCCATACATCCATGCTCAAGGATTCTTCAAGGGTTGATCAGACAAACCCTCTCCTAGACAATCAACCCAAACTAGGGTTTGGTATTTCTCAGATCAAGATGAGTTTCCAACATCTCCAATGGTCTTCATGCCTCCTCATATGCTTCAAAGATTCTCCATGTCAAGTTTCAAGCCTCACAAGTCAAGTTTCCTCAGACAATTGCTTAGATGGTTGAAAATCAGTTGTATTGGACAAAAAGTCAACTGTGGTCAACATACAGTCAAAATTCATGATTTTTGGTCAACATCCTCATTTTGAAGTTACATTCATCATTTGATCAAGGTTTGATCAGGATTCATCAAGAAAACTCAAGATTTTCCCAAAAGTCAAACTTTCTAAATGAGGGTTTCTTAGTGAAAAGTCAACCAAACATTGACCGAGCATAACTTCTTCATACTTTCTCAGAAATTTTTCCACCACCTCTTGTTTTGAAGGAAATTCAATTCTATACAACTTCATGTCTCACAAGAATATTCAAAAAATGCTTCATTTGGAAAGTATGGATCAAAACATTACAGGTCCTTTTCAAAGTCAACAAAAAGTCAACTTTTTGTTTTGAAGATTTATTGAGCATGGAAACTCCAATTGAGATAAAACCAAAGAGGTTGGTTAGGGTACTCTTAGAGATTTCCAAAAAGTCCAAGAACACTCAAAAATGTGGACAATTGAGCAAGATACATCATTCACAAGTTGGGCAATTTTGAAGAAGTGCACAAAGAGAGATACTTGTAAAAATCAAAATTTTTGCAAATGGGCTTACTTTTTCTTCATCCAAACTTGTTCCTTATACAATTAGGAATATCCAAGCCCAATGCCACGAATTTTTATTTTATTTTTCTATTTAATTTGGATTTTATTCATTTAAATACAAATTAAATTAAAAAATAAGGTATAAAATCAAAATTAATTGCAAATTTGATTTTTCTCTTTTCCTTGAGATCCAAGAAAACCAATAAAGCCAGCAAATTTCGAAATTTGATTGGATATGGCAAGAATTGATTGAAATTGATCAAAGAATAGAAAATTTGATTTCGTACAAAATCAAATATATTTTGCATTGACTGATGATTGATTCTTCCTCAACTCAGCTCCAATTCCATCTACTATATATATACAAAACATACCACATGAATAAGGACGAAAAAATTGGCTTGAGGAACCCTAACCTAACTCAAAAAATCCGTGCTATACAAGTTACTAGCAGCCTGGGATTTAGCTCGATTCAATTGATTCCAAGCATCAAAACACATTCCTTGATACCTCCTGAATCAATCCAGACCTTTACATTGCCCAAAAACATCAAGAATCAAGCAAATACGATTTCGGTTTGTTCTTATTTTTCCAAAATCGAATTCTGTTTATCATGCATTATTAATGAGTTTTGATGTTTGTTTTGTGTTTAGAATGAAGCTTGCAAACTTTCTGGATGGTTTAATTGTATTTCTATGGCCGGAAACATGAATAACCATGATTAGGGTTTTCTGAGCCGAATTAGGGTTTCTCTCGAACGGAAAAATTGGACCATGAGACCACCACCACCGTGTTCAGAACGATGTTTCCAATCGATTCATACCCTTGAATGTTATTTATATTATCTGTGCTTGATTTTGGAAAATGCAGGGGTTATAGCGTCGCACTGAGGCCGACGCTATATTTTCAAATATTCAAAACGAAAGAGTTGAAGTTTGGCGCGGGGACGATGCAGTCAGGAAGAGACACCTGTTCACAAGCTACTCGTTCCGATCCAATGACACGCGTGCACTCCAGCTTAGTTGGCAAAGGCGTGGGGGTGTGAATGCAGCGTCCTGAGTTCGATCCCTGGCCATGACATTTGGTTTTTTCACTTGTTTTGCATTTTTTCCATATTTTCATATTTTATTTAATATTTTGCATTCATTTTAATTTCTTTTCACAATTTTTATCATGCATTTAAAAACACCAAAAAATATTTTTCTTTTTGCATTATTTCCAGAAAATGTTTATTTAATTTCTAAAATTAAAAAATATTATTTTGCATGCATATTTAATTTAATTGCTAATTTATCATTTAAATCACTTTTAATTAGTTTTTAATTATTAAATTATCTCCAAAAAATCCCAAAAATTTATTTTAGCATATTAATGTTGTTTCTAGCATAAAATATTTTTCTCATTTAAAAATTATCATTTTTGCTAACATTTTTCTCTTATTCGATTTCCTCGTATTTTTTGATTTCTCATCTTTTCACAGGTTATCTCGTTTCGGACGATTTCTTTTTACCGTTTTCTTTTTTCAAATTATGTAACTGCTTATGGGATGTAATAGTATAATTAGGGATTTTGTTTTCCGCATTTTAAATTATGTATCTGCCCCAAAGCCATGTAATAGCGTAGGATTTATCTTTCCGCACTTTATACTTCCGCATTTTAATTTCCGCACCTTATAAACTGTTAGTAATTAGGCGTGTATGGCAAGACTAAAATCAACATAGCTCACTCTTAATCTTCAAGATAACATGAATCTGAATCAACACACTCTTTTCACACATGCACCCCTTAGGGTAATTCTCTCTCGTTGCCTTTACAAATTCAAATGGTCATGTCCCTCGAACGTAGAGGTATTCTAGCACCGTTGCCTTCAAAACAAATCATCATAGTCCCTTCGATACAAAGATCATAGACCCACGATGTCGCTTCCGAATACATGATCTTGACCCTTGATTGTCGCCTACGAAAATGATGATAGTCCCTTCGAATGTGCTAGGATACTTCCTACAAGTTGCCTTCTATGACCATCCGATGTCCCTTCGAATGTCCCGCTTACATCCAACAAATAGAGTTACCTACCAACTAATGGTATGGATAGCGCTATTCTAAAGGAACGTAGAATGATACACGAAAACAACCAATTCTGAGTAGGTAATAAGACTTTTAGTTGCTTGCTCTATCAAAAATACTTTTCACACCTCACACTTTTGTCAAAGTTCAAACTCTTTTCAAAATGAAACATTTCCGAACACTTTGTATACATTCCTACATGAATCCTTACAAAGTCAAAGCAAAATGTCTTTTCAAAACATTTTTTCAAACACACAGAAAGCAATTTTAAGGTGATCTAAGAGCAACTAAGAGCCCGTAGATAACTACGGATGGAAAGGGGGTGCTAATACCTTCCCTTTTCATAACCTTCTCCCTTACTCAGAATCTAACGAAGGTCTTTTTCTGTACTTTTTACCTTCCCTTAATTGGATAAAAGAAAAGTCGGTGGCGACTCTTGCTATCCGCATATTTGCGATACAAAATCCTATAAAGTCAGATCACCGTGTTACAGAACTGGCGACTCTGTTGGGGAGACACCCTGAAGAGAGAATGCCTTAGGGATTTCTAGATCATTTTTACTGTTACTGTTTTCTGTTTGACTTGCTTGCTTTATCTTTAAGGGTTGCTTGGGCATTATATTTGCGGGGGATCCTACACCCGGATCCGGGTTTCCTTTTAGGTAAGTAGCAATAAATCATCGCGACCGTTAGACGTATATCAAAATGGTCAACATGATGGCTACGTTAGTGTGACACTTTGGATGTCCTGATACTCTTCATTCCCAAGTTGAGGATAGTATTTGGCTTCTGCGTGGTGTCATCAAGCACTAACTAAACTTTTAGAACCTTAATTGACCCATCTTGGCCATTAGAAGGTAGTGAGATGGCCGGCTTTGGTGCAGACTAAGGTGGGTTGATACTCGATGCTACGCTCATTGAGATCAGAATTTTGGGATATTTTCGGTCGACCACTTGGTAGTCGTATTGAAATAAACGCCTACGAGAAAGATCAATGATGTGAGATTCCTAGAACCCGGTTACTATTATAGGACAGGATGAACCAACTCAAACTTTTGGTGGGGTAATCACCTATACCTCTTGCAAGCCTTAAACCTAGGCTCATTGTGTGAATTGTTTGTGTGTGCTAAACATGACATCATGACATCATCGCATTGCATATCATTTCTAACTATTTCAAGGACCTAGGGATTTATCTTTGCTCTGTTTTGTAGGGATTATGGCTTCTAGAAAGACTATCCGAATCAACTTCATGGGTATACCTTCTCAGCTCAAAGAATTGGTTTCAGAGATTCCCGATCATGTTCAGTTCATCAAAAGACATGGTTATCTGCTTGACTTGGTTATCTCCGGTTTTGAAGAAGATATGATGCACGTCCTATTCCAGTTCTTTGATCCGAAACACCATTGCTTTACATTCACACAGATTATCAGTTAGTTCCTACCTTGGAAGAGTTCTCTAAGCTACTTGGGGTACCTATTCTTGACCAAATGCCATTCACCGGTCTAGAAAAAGTCCCTAGGTACGAAGACATCACATCCGCCTTACATCTTAAGCGCTCAGACATTGAAGCCAATTGGGAAACCAGAAGTGGAGTTAAGGGTTTACTTTCCAAGTTCTTAATTAAGAAAGCCCGAGGATTCCTCAAAGTTATGAGTTTCCATGCATTTGAAGACATTGTGGCCTTGCTAATCTATGGTTTGGTTCTATTCCCTAACTTGGATCAATTCATAGATGTCAACGCCATTAAGTTGTTTCTTACCCGCAATCCTGTGCCTACTTTACTTGGAGATATTCTGCATTCTCTTCACACTCGTACTATCAAAACACAAGGAACTCTCATGTGTTGTATACCGTTACTTTCCAGGTGGTTTATTTCGCACATTCCTCCATCAGTTTTGAAGAATGAACAAAGGTTGAGATGGTCTCAAAGGTTAATGTCACTCTCTCACTCAGATATTCGTTGGAATCTTTTCTCTCAAAAGGACTTCACATTCATTGAGCGTTGTGGAGAATTCCCTAATGTACCACTACTTGGTATAAGGGGAGGTATTACTTACAACCCTTATCTAGCTCTACGTCAGTTTGGTTTTGCTCGAAGAGATGGTCCACATGATATGCTTCTCCAAGATATTGTGTTCGACTACCATCACGATCTCGAATTACAAGCGAAGGTTTATACACGCTTGGGGCATGGTAAAGAAGACTGATACCAAGACTTTGGGGCACCAAAACTCCATTCCTTGGGAACCTTACCTCAAATGGGTGCGAGCTCGAGCTCAAAACCTCATGATGCCGTTCACGCCTATTTTACCAGTAATTATGGAACCTGTTGCTATAGGTGACGTACCCTATACTGTCCTCCATCCTGACATGCCTACTGATTTTGAAGAATTGAAGAGATCTTGGATTCAGCTTAAAGAAGAAAGGGATACCTTTGAAGCTCAGTGTTATGCAAGCGAGAAGAAGGTACTAGAGTTGACAAAGCTACTTCACGAGGAGCGGAACATCAACGCCTACCTCGGCATCAAGAGGAAGCGCCCATGGGAGACTTAGAGCTTTAGGATTTATATCTTTTCTTTTATTGTTTTGAACTATCTTTTGTACTTAAAAAGAAAAAGAATAAAAGGAGTACTAATAAATGTTTGTTCGTTGCTTGTTTAACAAATTTAAATCTCTAAGGTCCTTGAAAACATTGCATTGCATTCGCATAAACATTGCATATCATAGCATAACATTGCATCACAGGTACATTGAAGATTGGTTTTCTCATTTGCTCGCTATTTATTTTAGCAGAAATGGCTCTTGAACAGTCATCAAAGATCTCCGTGCTCGAATGCTCGGTTTAGATGTTCACCAGTTTGGTCCAAGGACAAGAAGATCTGAAGAAGCTCATCAACAGAAAGAAGAAGGTTGTTGGTCTTCTCAACATGGGCAGACGCTACAAAGGTGGTCCTAAAAGGGTTAGCCGGATAGAGCTCTCTGAAGGAAGTGTCAAGAATGAGGGGAGTGTCGAGGGTAATGAAGATGACCAACGTGAGCCTAAGAAGGAGGGAGAAGATCGCTCTGACCATAGCCAGTACTCTGATGAAGATGACAAGTACAAACAACTTGAAGACCGTCTGAATGCTGTGGAAAACCTGAAGATGTCCGGGCTGAATTTTGATGATCTGAGCCTTGTCCCTGGTGTGGTGATTCCTCCTAAGTTCAAAGTTCTAACTTTTGCCAAGTATGATGGCATGTCTTGTCCTAAGCTGCATTTGAAGTCCTATGTTCAGAAGATCAATCCCCACACTGATGACAGAAAGTTGTGGATGCACTATTTTCAAGAGAGTTTGTCCGGAACTCAATTGGAATGGTATTATCAGCTAGAGAATGACCGTATCCGTACTTGGAGTAACTTAGCGATGCTTTCTAAGCGTATGAGTACAATGAATTGACACCCACTCGCATGCAACTACAGAGCATGTCTATGGGACGTGATGAGAAGTTTAAGGAGTATGCTCAGAAATGGAGAGATCTAGCAGGCAGAGTTCAACCACCCTTGTCCAATAGGGAGTTGGTTGATATGTTTATGGGAACACTGACAGGCCCGTTCTTCAATCATCTGATTGGAAACTCTTCAGCCGGATTCACCGAGTTGATATTGACAGGAGAGCATATTGAGGCTGGTATCAAAAGTGGAAAGATTCAGATAGAGACATCTTCAAATGCTGCAAAGAGATCTTTTGGTGGTAAGAAAGAAACTAATGATGTGTATGGTCAGAAAAGTCGAGCCAAGACCGACCGTGCTCAATCTGTGGGGGCAGTTGTGATCTCCAATCCTGCATCGGACAACCTCGGAAGACAACGCGTAACAAGAGCGCCACGAAGACAATTCGAAGATCAACATGCCTTTGTCGCAAGCCTTGCAACACATGTTGAAAGCGGTGATAACCTTGAGGATCCTCCTCAAAACATCAACACTTCCTCTCAGAGATACAATCCTAATGCTAAGTGTGCTTACCATTCCAATAGTCCGGACATAACATGATTGTTGGGCTCAAGAACAAGATTCAAGACATGATTGAAGCTAAGCGATTGAGTTTGATCCTCTGTTGAGACTCGAATGTGATCAACGCACCTATGCCTAACCATGACAAGAGTTCCAATCTGTTGTTGTGATACTTACGTTTTCAACATAGATGACTTGACCATTCCTCGATGATTAAGAAGAATTTGCTACAAGCGGTGTCAACCAGGATGCCCAGAGAATTGTCGTTGGTGCCCATCTGCACCTGATGGTTGTGCTTGGTTGAGAAGACGTGTTCAGTGCATGATGGATAACCGTGAGATACTATTTCTAAAACCTCTTGTGCAGAAGCTGTGTGAAGATATGTCTAAACTGAAGATCGAAGATGTGAACGAAACTGCACCATCTGTGTGGGATACCTTGGGGCAGCCAAGTGGAAAGTACGATTACATGGTTAAGTACACTATTCCTGAGAGCTACAAAATTCCTATTGAAGATGTTAAAGCAACCGGATGGGGTGACGATTTCCCAGAAGACTATGCTAATGTTAACACGATAAGAATTTCTTCTACTGATTCTGTGCCTAGAGTGGCACCCCTCATCATTACTTCTCCCGGACTAGTTCCATATTCCTCTGACAAGGCTATCCCTTGGAATTATGGAGGTGATGTTTACTATCATGGCGTCAAGCAAGACCCTCTGACCATTGAAGATCTTACCGTTGAAGATATCATTCCCGACATTGACAACATCACCGGATCAAGTAAAGTGACCAGAACCGGAAGGGTTTTCTCTCCAGATATCTCTCCTCCAAAGACACGCGACTCGGCTCGCATTCCGGCTATTCAACCCATTCCCAAGCTAGAGGAAAGAACGGTGACTCATCCTGCTCAACGGAAGTACCAAAGGAAGTTCTTGAAGACACCTCCAAACAAGAAATGGAGGAAATTAAGATTATCAAGAAGAGTGACTACAATGTTGTGGAACAGTTGGGACAGACTCCGTCCAAGATCTCCATGCTTGCTCTGATCTTGTGCTCTAAGGCTCATGCTAATGCCTTGGTGAAGTTTCTTAAGAGTGCTCACGTACCGCAAGACACTACTACTGACCAGTTTGAAATTTGTATTGCTAGCCTGGCTGCCAACAACGGCCTAGGCTTCTCTGATGCTAATTTGATTCCTGCCGGAAGGAAACACAACAAAGCCTTGCACATCTCTGTTGAATGCAAGGGTACTACCCTATCTCATGTCTTGGTGGATCTTGGTCACGAATATCCTTAGAAGACGCTTTTGATCAACTTGATATCGAAGGGTTGGTTCTGAGACCCAGTGATATAATTGTGAGGGCTTTTGATGGTTCTAAGCGAACAGTGCTTGAAGAGCTCATTCTGCCAGTCAAAGTCGGTTCCCAGACTTTTGACTCCACTTTCTTT
Source organism: Vicia sativa (assembly GCA_021764765.1). Lineage (NCBI taxonomy): Eukaryota > Viridiplantae > Streptophyta > Magnoliopsida > Fabales > Fabaceae > Vicia > Vicia sativa. The sequence continues at coordinate 39,253,624 of CM038797.1, read as the reverse complement.
GTCATGGACATCCGTCCAGTCAAAGTCAGGCTTTTGAAACAATACACAGAGTCATGCCTGTTGACTCTCCAGTCACTCCTAAAGTTATGCAAGTTCCGCCTAGGATGGCCTCGCTGAAAGATGCTCAAGCCGCTATTGAAGGAGGAGGTAGTTCTATTTGGGGTCAGCTCCCTGATCTTCCTTTCAAATCCGACAAGACTGGTTTAGGCTTCACCATCAAAGGACAAAAGATGACACGCCGTGAACGTGCCGACCAACTTCCTTTCCGCATCAGTCAGAGTGGAATCCATGCTATAGAAGACGACGACAGCGACTTCGACATCAGCAAGTGGATCTTCCAACTCCAGACAAGGGGCTCGACAATTGGAAGACTGAAGACGTCATACCAATCTCCTTTAGTCAGGAGTAATTGCTCTTGTTTTGTTTTGCTTTTCGTATTTCTTTATGTTTTGAACAATAAACTCTAAAGCCTAGTGCCTTGCCCGGGGCATCATGGCTCATTTGTGAGGGTTATTATCTGTCATTTGCATATTTTCATTCAATAAAATTGTTGGACTTTTGCATTCAATTGTTTTTTTCTTTCTTTTACTTTATCACCCCTTCAAAAGCTATGTGTTTCTTACACACACCCGTACAACGCAGAATCACTCGAATCTCGTTGATAACTATGCTATTGCTAAATATGACTTGATAATCCGATCTACCAAGCCGAAGGCGAAAGTGAGGAAGATTGTGAAGTGCCGGAGAACTTGTCGGTTTCTGACAAGAAGATCGAGTTATCTGACCACACGAAGAGCAAGTCGAGGTTGTGAATTTGAGTCTTGATGAAGGAAAAGAGATCAAGATAGGAGCGGGTCTTGAGAACAGTTAAAGAAAGATTGGTTCGATGATACAAGACTATATTGAGGTTTTGCTTGGTCATACAAAGACATACAGTTTAGACATTGATATTGTGGTACACGATTGCCGACAAAGAAGGTTTTCTCGATGAAAGAAGGTTCGCATGCGTCTGAGATGTCGAGAAAATCAAAGCCGAAGTTATGAAGCGGTTCAACGCCGGTTTCTTAGTCGTTATCTCCTATCCTGGGTTGCGAATGTGGTACTTGTGGCTAAGAAGGATGGTAAAGTACGAATGTGTGGATTATAGAGATCGAACAAAGCGAGTCCGAAGGCGATTTCCACTTCCTCATATTGGCGTTACGGTTGACAACAACGCTCAGCATAAGGTTTTCTCCTTCATGGATGGTTTCTCCGGTTACAATCAGATCAAAATGGCTCCTGAAGACATGGAAAAGACTACTTTTGTTACACAGTGGGGCACTTTCTGCTACAAGGTTATGCCGTTCGGATGAAAACGCAGCGCCACTTATCGCGTGCTATGGTGACATTATTCCATGACATGATTCATCACGAGATAGAGGTCTACGTCGACGACATGATAGCTCGATCACAGACTGAAGAAGAACATCTTGATCATTTGCAGAAACTGTTTGATAGGTTGAAGAAGTATAGACTGAGACTTAATCCTAACAAGTGTACCTTTGGAGTTAGATCCGGAAAACTCCTGGGGTTTGTTGTCAGTGGTAAAGGAATTGAGGTTGACCCCGCCAAGGTTAAAGCTATTCAAGAAATGCCAACTCCTCGCACCGAGAAGAAAGTCAGAGGTTTCTTGGGCCGATTAAACTACATTGCCAGATTCATTGCACATTTAACTGCTACTTGTGATCCAATCTTCAAGTTACTTAAGAAAGATCAAGTAGTGGAATGGAACGACGATTGCCAGATCGCTTTTGACAAAATCAAGGAGTACTTACAGAATCCTCCTATCCTGATGCCGCGAAGGAAGACCTCTTATCATGTACTTGGGTTAGAGAACTCAATGGGGTGTGTGTTGGGGCAACATGACGAGTGCAGTCGAAAAGAGCACGCAATATACTACCTTAGCAAAAGTTTACCGACCGTGAAACAAGATACTCACACTTGAGAAAACTTGCAACGCTTTGGCTTGAAATCGCGACTAAGATAGTATATGTTGACTCACACTACTTTGTTGATTTCAAGATGGATCCGATAAAATACATATTTGAGAAACCACTCTCTCGAAAGAATAGCAAGATGGCGGATGATCTTGACCGAGTATGACATCGGACACTTCTCGAAAGCGATCAAAGGGTGTAGTAGCCGATCATTTGGCTCATTAAGCCGTAGATGACTATCGATCTATGCAGTTCAATTTCGACGAAGATGTTTTACTAGTTCTTGATTGTAAGAACCGGGCGGACGAAGGACACGAACAAGGATCCCGATGGACCATGGTCTTTGATAGAGCCTCAACGCACTTGGCAATGGCATTGGCGCCATCATTACATCCCTACAGGGACATCGCCTTTCACCGCCAGATTATGTTTCAAGCACTAATAACATGGCGAATCTGAGCGTGCATCATGGGTATCAAAGCTGCTATTGATTTAAGAATCAAGTTCTTACAAGTGTATGGAGATTCAGCTTTGGTGATCAGCCAGATTAAGGGCGAGTGGGATACGAGGCATCCGAATCACATTCCATATCGAGAGCATGTTCTGAGTTTGATCCCCTACTTCGAAGAGATTACTTTTGATCACATTCCACGAGAAGAGAACCAGTTGGCAGACGCATTGGCTACTATGTCGTCTATGTTCAAGGTCATGTGGGACAACGAGGCTCCCCAGATCATCATCGAGAAGTTCGACGAACCAGCATATTGTTATGAACTTGATACAGACGAGAAACCTTGGTACTACGACGTGAAGAGGTATCTTGAGACTCAGGAATATCCCGCAGGGGCATCTGTCAATGATAAGAAATTCTTGAGAAGATTTGCATCTAAATTCTTCCTCAGCAACGGCATCTTATACAAGCGCAATCACGACTTATGCTTACTCCGCTGTGTAGACCGGAAAACAGCAGAACGTATCATGGAAGAGTTACACGAAGGCGCATTCGGTACCCACTCCAGTGGACATACAATGGCTAAGAAGATTCTGAGAACAGGTTACTATTGGTCCACCATGGAAGCTGATTGTCACCGCTATGCTCGATCTTGTCACAAATGCCATATTTATGCAGACAAAGTACACGTACCACCAGTACCTCTGAATGTTCTAACAGCTCCTTGGCCTTTTGCAATGTGGGGCATTGACATGATCGGAGAAATCAAGCCCACAGCTTCCAATGGACATCGTTTCATCCTTGTGGCAATTGATTATTTCACCAAATGGGTAGAAGCGCCTCGTTCATCTGTTACCAAGAATGTTGTGGCTCGTTTCATCAAGCATAATCTTATCATCGGTATGGCACTCCGAGAGGATTATCACGATAACGGCTCAATCTCAACAATGAGATGATCCTTTGAACTCGCACGCAGTTCAAGATCAAGCATCACAACTCTTCTCCTTATTGGCCTAAGATGAATGGCGCGATGGAAGCCGCCAACAAGAATATCAAGAAGATTATCTGAAATGACGGTGACTTGCAAAGATTGGCATGAGATGTTACCATTCGCTCTTCATGGTTATCGCACTGAAACATCAGCAGGGCAACCCCTTCTCTGTATACGGTATGGAGGCGGTCCTACCAATCGAGGTTCGATACCCTCAACTAGAGTTCTTGAGACACGAGTTGGCGAAGCGATTGGGTCGATCGCCGACCAGATTAACTTGATCGATGAGAAACGACTCGCATCCATCTGCCATGGACAGATCTATCAGAAGCGAATGATCAGAGCATTTAACAAGAAGGTCAAGCACCGAGTCTACCAAGTCGGTGATCTAGTAGTCAAGCGCATCATTCTTCCACAAGGTGATCCTAGGGGCAAATGGACTCCCACCTACGAGGGACCATTTGTAGTCAAGTCAGTGAATTCCGGCGGAGCTATAATACTTAGCACCATGGATGGTGAAGACTTCCTGTTCGCGTTAAAAGGTGTCGCGCTAGGGAATTGAATATGAATTCAGATCCTTTGGCTCGAAACGATTTACTCTTTTGATTTGTTTATAAAGATGCCGCGAGCATCAAGCTTTATTATTTTCAACAAAAGAAAGATGATTTAATGATTATGAAAAAGGGGAAAGCTGTTAATACCCTCAATTCATTTTGATATGCGTAACGACTAGCGCAAACTAGACACAACGCATTGGGGAGATTCTGAGTAAGGGGGTTTGTTATATAAAGGAAATAGATGGAGCACCCTAAATATATATAGTTATCTATAGCTTTATATATGAATATGTTTGATATGTTTGTGTGTTTTAATTGCTATTTCTATGATTGGGAAAGTTTCTCCTTTGGGATTTTAAGAAGGATAGATTATGTGGGATCCTAGTGTTTGTTATTATTGCTGCAAAGATCGTGGATCTTTATACATATCCCTAGTGGGAATCGAGCATTTGTAGCTCGGATCTACGGGATCTATGGTTTGTTTGGTGCGAGGAAGAAAGAAATTTGCTCGGCAAGGATGAGACCTTGTGCCTACGTATTCTCAAAAGGATGTTGAGAAAGTCAGAGCAATCGTAGTTCCCACTTATGCTAGTGGAAAGAAACGGGATGTTAGTAAGAGACACAGACAAATGTCATCTTAATGAAAAATGTATCTAATCTATTTCATCACATACATTTTAAAAAGTTTGATTGATAAAGATCTTTCATCGTAAGTTATAGGTGTTTTGCTTGAGTGTACAAGCGTTACCACTTACATGTTTAAGAAAGATGTTTGAAAAAATGATTGAATCTTTTAACTGTAAGCATTAGGTGTTTTGCTTGAGTGTACAAGCATTACCACTTACAATTAAGAGATGTTTTTGTTTGAAAAGAGTTTGAAAAGTTTTTGATTGTATGTGATGTGATAGATGAGATACTTCTTCCATAGAGATGATAGACGTCTAAATCTCGAGGAGAAATTGATTGGATTAAAGGGATGCTTTTAAAAGCCCATGGGTCCTTGTATTGTAAGCCCAAGAGGAGGCAGGGTCATCGAGGGTCATCGAGGTCCTTGTATGAAGCTCAAGAGGAAGCTATAGGGTATGGTGGCTTTGTCTTTAAAAGGGATTTCAAAACCATCCTTTTGGAATTAAGAGCAATTTCAGGAAATTATACTCTCATGGTTCTATCTTAAGCGGGTGATTCTTTGTATTGGAAGCCCAATAGGAGGTCAAGAGATTTCTTGGTCTCTTTCATTGTATGAGGCCCAAGAGAAGGCTAAACTCAATGAGGAGTTCTTTTGAGCGAAGCCCAAGTGGAGGTGACTCAGGGAGTTTTGTCTTATATGAAGCCTAAGCGGAGGCTAAACTCGATGAATGAGTTTCTTTGTACAAAGCCCAAGAGGAGGCTAACTACGTGGGAGAGTTATCTTGTATAAAGCCCAGTGGAGGCTAAGCTGTGGGAACCTATTGGTTAGACTAGTTGTTATGTTATAACTGGCGTTATATAAACAAGTGTGTGTGATATGTATTCACAGGAGTTTATGAAGGAAATATAAACAATGCATGATGTTTATTTACGGAATTTATGAAGGAAATATAAACAAGTGTACGTGAAACGAGCGTTTAAAACAGCGTAACTTGATTATTTACGAGTTTGAAGGTGTACAAGGAAGTAAGTATGTACACAAACGAGTATTTATGTACAGGGAAGATGTGGATGTACATAGGATGGTTGGGACTTACACCATAAGGGTGGCCCATTGTTTTGAAAGCAGTTTCACAGGGAATAATGCTCCTTTCAATACCAATGGTATGCAGTGTAAAATGAAAACAAACGGAAGAAGTTTGTCCTGTATTTGAATATTTACAAAGAAGACGATTGTATTATGTAAAGGTAAAAAGATGTGTACATAAAAGAAATGGATATGTACAAAGAAATATATGTACATAAAAAGAATGTTTTGGGACTTACACCGTGAGGGAGGCCCATGATCGGTTAAGAAATTTGAGAGAAAACGAATTCGGTTTTATCGTTTAATCGGATCGATCATGGAAAAAGATGTAAGTTTGATGAAAAAGTTTTGAAGAAATGATTTTGAAAGTGTTTTTGAAATGTGAAGTTTACTTATAAGAAGTTTTGAAAAGAATCGGGATTCGAAAGTTTGAAAAAAATCACCTTTTGAGGTGTTTTGAAAAGTGCTCAAAATGTCGTTTTCGGCTCGATTAAAACATAATCGGATGAAAGTTTTTTCTGAAAATTTTTGCACTATCCTAAAATAGATACATTTATTGACAAGTGTACAAAAAATCACCTCAAAATGAGGAGTTTGGATTGGTTTTTGAAGAAGTCAAAGTTGGTAAAAAAAATACAAAAGTTTGGTAAAAAATGGTCCCAAGGCTGCTTGAACCCAGGACCTGTTAGGCATGGCAAGGTGTAATGACTTAAGAGTGAGCTGGCAACCGCTGGGGCGGCAATACATCAGTGTATTGAAGTCAAACTAACTAAATATATTTTAAAACAGATTTTTGAATTCAAAAAAACGCGCGCAAGCCTTGTTCTTCCTCTCCAATCTTCAATCAGTCCTCAAATCTTTGTTTCTTGATGAAATCCAAAGATGTAAACATGAAACTTGCTCGTTTCAAGCCCAGCAACATGATGGCACTCTTTAATTTCATTTATTTTAAGCCCAGAATGATTAAATTTATGAAGAACACGAAGAACCCTAAAACTGAAAAATCTAATTGAAATAGTGTATGGTTGATGATTTATTCAATTGATTGAGGGTTAATGATCGCGGATAGTGCAGAAAACAAATGGCCAAGAGTTTTTTTCATTTGAATCAAAGAATCATAGAGTTCGAGTTTGAGTTTCTTACCTGTTGAAGCTGGAATCGAATTCAATGTCTGAGTGTTTCCAGTTGAGTTTTTATGATTGCTTGAGCACCAACGGCCTCTATGGAAGGTTATGAATGGTCTGCACTTCATGAGCTTGCCTGAATCCTTCTACCCAAGTCGACCTTTAGTTGGTTCAAACTGAAACTTGAAATCGATGTTAGAGCTGTTACAGTTTATTGCTAAGGGTCTGCATCATGTCTATGATGTGTGTTAATGATGTTTGGATGATCAAAACACCAATTGCTCGAGCCAACCAATGAATTTGAAGTTTAAGGCAGTTTTGTATAAGCTTGTGAACATGGCATGTAATTCTGATTTCTAGCTTTGCCTATGTTGCTTTTAAATTTCAAACAAGTTTCATATGGATATTAAAGCATGTTAGACACCAAATTACTCAAAGTTCTTCATTAGTTTTCAAAAATGCAAGTTTACTCAATTTACACTATGTTTCATGAAATTTGAGAAATAAGAATGAAAGCATGTACTTGCATGGCTTTGGTGTGGTTTCAATTTGCAAACAAGACCTCTATTTATAGGCCGTGAGTTCTGAATGGTAAGTACAAAGAATTGGCTTTGGTATTTTCAACTTGCCTTAAGGGGCAAGGAAGTCATTTTTGCATTAAATGCAAAAGGAAGCTTCCTTTTAACCATGGTTAGTTCTTACCTTGATCCTATCTCTTTACAATTACTCTTCCTCTGATATTTATCAGCTCTAATCCTCTTGGCTAGGTGGCATGCTTCTAGAAAGAAAGAAAAACTCAAAATGACCTATAATTTTGAACTTTGTACTTGAAAATTATGGATTTTGGAGCTCTAAGTTTCAAATTCAAAAGTATGGCTAGACTCCATGGATTTGAGAGTTCTTGGACATTTTAGAAAGCTTGTTTCAAAGGCTACAACTTTCATGTTTTGAGTTTTTTCCAAATCAAAGTGGAACTGTGTGAAACAATGCCATGAAGTTTGGAAAAAGTACAAAATTTTAACACTTGAAAATTTTTCTAAGTGTTAGAAATTTTGACTTTTTGTTGACTTTTCCAAATTTATTGATTTTTTATGATCATGATGGATCATTTGAAGTATTTTGATGATTGAAAAAGTTGACCAAAAGTCAAAGTTTGACTTTTCAGTGCAGATGAAATTTCATCAGATGATTCAGAAATTGACTGATGAATCCTGTGGACTTCTGTGATGTTTTGAATCCAGAAATTAGGTCAACATATTGTATCTAAGATATGAAGATCAATCTCCAATCAAAAAATTCATCCATTGATCAGAAAATCAGAGATTACTCATCCTCGACCAAAACCCTAATTGGTCGATCCTCGATTGATTAATGAGAAAAGTTGGATATCTGACGATCAGAGGTTGATGATTTGATCAAAATAGATCAAATGACGTGAGTAAAACTCAAACCCTAATTGGTTACCTCTTGAATTAGATGAAAATCTGATGAAACCCTAATTTTGACCTGTGAATGCTACACCCGATTAATTACATTAAGGTTAGTTATGCAATGATGCAAATGTGAGGTGGTATATTAGGTCAAAATTTGGGGTATGACAGATGCCCCTATTTAAGTTTCTTTAACCTTAGAGATGAAGATGAATATCTTTGTTTTGATAGGTGTGAAGAGGCTTAAATATCAGAATACGCAAATTTTGGACCTAAGATACCAAAAGATGCGAGTGATGCAAAATGATTGTAAAAAGTTTTGCCCAGATGATATCAAAGAATGACATGGTGGGGAAAAATTTGTGAGGATGACTCAATCTGTCTAGGAAGAGAGGATCCTGTTTGTTGGGAAACAAGCAATATGTCTCGCTGGGGAAAAAGAGATTCACAAAACATGTGAGTATCTGTTTTGTTTTGGGAAACAAAGAAATTACCTTCTGTCAGCCTTGGGACAATGTTTAAGGTAAGTGAAGATGATATTACCAATTATCAGCCTTGTGATAGTTTATGGTAATGATTTATAAAGATATTACCAATTATCAGCGAAGTGATAACTATAACAAGGTAAATCTTTGAAAAGTTTCCTGAGTATTCAGCCTCGTGAATATCAGACAATGATGGAAACAGATCTCGAAGGAGTTCTGAAGATATTACCAATTATCAACAAAGTGATAACTATAACAAGGTAAATCTTTTTGAGAAAATTGTTGTGTATTCAGCTTTGTGAATAACAGACAATGATGGGAAAGGATCTCCAACATGTTTTGAAGATATTACCAATTATCAGCAAAGTGATAACTATAACAAGGTAAATCTTGAGACATATTACTGAGTATTCAGCCTTGTGAGTAACAGACAGTGAGAAAAAAAATAGATCTCAAATGAGTTTCTATTTTCAAAGCTATAATCCTGCCGGGGATCTCTCTCTCTCGAGGAGATGCAGGCATCTTGACTGAAAGTCAAAGGTTTTCTTTTAGACAAAAAGACAACTGCTGGGGAATTTCTCGTACAGTCGTGATTTGACTTTGTTGAGAAGAAACAATTGTTCTATGGCAAGGAAATAAGCGGCTCGGATGACGAGGCTATTGCTTATTGTTTTGTTGGCTAAAGACGAGGTTCCATCCAGGAATAAACTGGAAAGAAACGGTCAATCAAGCCTTTGTTCCTGATGCGGAATGATATCAGCTGGGGAACATGAGAGAGAAAAGATGTATTTCTCTGCTTTGGGATAATCTACTGGGGATATAATCGTACCTACATGAGTAAGTGTGATTTAAACCAGTGATATGGAAGCAAACATTTCGAGGAATGCAAAATGCATGAATGATGCTATTATGTATGAATGTCATGAATGTTATATGCATGCTGACAATACTTTGACAAAGATAGCAAAGAGGATATTTGGGAAAAGGAGCACGTCACAGTTCGAACAAATACTTGGTGCAATCTACAGCAATGGTGTAGACGTTGCTGATGAAGGATCTGAGTTGCATGCTTTTAGACTTTCGGAGAAAGGCATTTTATTGGCAACTTTGCTGGGAATTCTTTTTTGGATAAGAATACCGTCCTTTGATAACTTCTGCTGAGGAAAAGAAGACTTAGTAGCGATTGTTTTATCTTCGAGATCGAAACACTTATGGAGAAAACTGTTGAAGTTCTTTCTATGTTCAGAGTTCAAAAGAAAATTTTGCTTTTATTTTAAAAGTTGGAAGTAAAAATTCATTTAAAACCTTTTTAGTTTCAAAAAGTGATTTTCACAATAAAAAGCGTTATTTTACAAAACTGAATAAAGCAGGAATTTTAAACAAAAAGGCACAAGGCTCAAATTTATTGATAGAATGGTAATCAGCCAAAGGCGTGATTCCATGAGCTATTTACAAAAGTTGGAAATGATAATTTATTGGGAAAAGGCTACATTGAAAGTAATAACCACTATTATCCCGAATGACTTCGAATTTCCACTGTGCTTGTTGCTTCAGAGGAGTTGATTGAAGATCCGTTGATGGAAGATTCTTGATTAATAAATACGGATGATTGCGATTACTTTGTCATTTTGTATCCTTATTTTTCCTAGATCGCCTTTTCGGTTTTCAATCTATTAGGATAATTTACATTTATTGTCTCTAATTTTTCTGGACCGCCCTTTCGAGTTTTGATCCACCGAGGCGCTTTTTGCCTAAGTCGCCCTTTTGGGTTTTCGACTTACCGAGCTGTTCTTTTGTTGTTTTTTAGACAAAGTATTTCTTGGTGCATCGGCATTCACGGGATGCAGGAGTTCATCACCGTCCATGGTTGTGAGTCATAGCACCGGAAAAGCTTCTTTTGACGATGTATGGGCCTTCGTAATTAGGAGTCCATTTGCCCTAGAATCGGTTGAAAAGCGGAATCTTTTTAAGCACGAGGTCGCCTTCTCGGAATTTCGAGGTCGGACCTTTTTGTCAAAGCTTTCTTCATTCTTCTTTGATATAGTTGTCGTGACACGGAGGCGGCTTTTCTTCAATTAAGTTCGGTGGTCGTATCGCTTTGACACCATTCGGCCTCGATAACTTTGTTTCCATGAGAACTCTCATTGCGGAATCTCAACTTCTGAGAACCTTGCTTCCATCCGTATACCGAGAAAAGGGAGTTGCCCTGTTGAAGTGCGTCTTGACGATACCTGCAAATGGCGACATTCGTGCCGGTCTTTGTAGGTGATGACCATCTTCTGGACAATCTTTTTGATGTTTTTGTTGGCAGCTTCAACGACGCCGTTCATCTTTGGCCGGTAAGGAGATGAGTTATAATGCTCGATCTTGAATTCCTCACACAGTTCTTTCATCATCTTGTTGTTCAAGTTCGATCAATTGTCTGTAATGATCTTGCTTGGAATTCCATATCGGCAAATGAGGTTGTTCTTGATGAACCTCACAACCACTTGTCTTGGAACGTTGGCGTAAGATGCTACTTCGACCTATTTGGTGAAGTAATCAATAGCCACTAGAATGAAGCGATGTCCGTTGGACGCTTTTGGTTCAATCATCCCAATCATATCAATGCCCCACATGGAGAAAGGCCACGGAGAGGAGAGAACGTTGAGTAGAGTCGGTGGCACGTGGATCTTATCTACGTAGATCTGGCACTTGTGACATCTTTTGACGTGTTTATAGCAATCGGATTCCATTGTTATCCAATAGTATCCTGCTCTCAAGATTTTTCTGGACATTGCATGCCCATTTGAATGATTTCCAAAGGATCCTTCATGCATTTCATGGATGATCGTGTTTGCTTCTTGTCTGTCGACACATCTGAGCAGGACCATGTCGAAGTTTCTTTTGTATAGCACATCTTTATTGAGGAAGAAATTTCTAGAAAGCCTCCTTAGAGTTTTCTTATCCTTGTACGATGCCCCAAGTGGGTACTCTCGCGTTTGAAGGAAACGTTTGATGTCGTGAAACCATGGTTTATCGTCGAAGACTGCTTCAGTTGCGAACACATATGCAGGTCTTTCAAGGCGTATGATGCGGATCTTAGGCATATCATTCCAATCGTTGACTTTGAACATGGAAGATAGAGTGTCCAAGGCGTCTGCCATTCGATTCTGATCTCGACGGATATGATGCAATTCAACTTTGTTGAAGAAAGTCAACAAACGTCTTGCATAATCTCTGTAAGGAATTAGACCAAGATGATGAGTTTCATACTTGTCTTTGATTTGATTGATCACCAGGGCTGAGTCTCCATATATATCAAGGATCTTGATCCTCAAGTCGATGGCTTCTTTGATACCCATGATACAAGCTTCATATTCTGCGATGTTGTTGGTGCAATCAAACAGCAATCTGGCGGAAAACGGGATACGAGAACCCTCAAAAAATTAAGCCCCATCTAGATTCTGGATCAGGACCTTCGCCGGGTAGCGGTTCGTCACAATCTTTCATCTTTAAGTACATAACGTCCTCGTCTGGGAAGTCAAACTTGAGAGATTGGTATTCGTTGAGCGGCTGACAAGCCAAGTGATCGGCGAGAATGCTTCCTTTGATCGCTTTCTGAGCACGGTACTGGATGTCATACTCAGATAATAGCATCTGCCATCGAGCGATTCTTCCCGTTAAGGCAGGCTTTTCGAAGACATACTTGATTGGATCCATTTGGAGATTAACCAAGTCGTGTGATTGATCATGTACTGGCGGAGACGTTTTGAAATCCACACCAAAGCACAATATGTTTTCTCGAGCATGGAGTAACGAGTTTCACAGTCTGTGAACTTTTTACTCAAGTAGTAAATGGCATGCTCTTTCTTACCGGTTTCATCTTGTTGTCCAAGCATGCAGCCCATGGACTCTTCTAGCACGGTAAGGTACATGATTAATGGTATTCCTTCCACTGGAGGAATCAGTATTGGTGGTTCTGACAAGTATTCCTTGATACTATCGAACGCTTTTTGGCAATCGGCTGTCCATACAACTTCTTGATTCTTGCGGAGAAGCTTGAATATCGGCCCACAAGTAGCAGTCATTTGAGAGATGAATCTGGAGATGTAATTCAATCGTCCAAGAAATCCTCTTACTTGCTTTTCTGTATGTGGCGTAGGCATTTCTTGAATAGCCTTGACTTTGTCAGGGTCAACTTCAATACCTCTTTGACTGACGATGAAACCTAGGAGTTTTCCGGATCTTACCCCAAAGGTGCATTTGTTAGGATTCAAGCGAAGCTGAAATTTCCTTAGTCGCTGAAACAACTTTAAGAGATATTCTATATGCTCTTCTTCAGTATCAGACTTTGCTATTATGTCGTCTACGTAGACTTCAATCTCTTTGTGCATCATGTCGTGAAAGAGAGTAGTCATTGCCCTCTGGTAAGTTGCGCCTGCATTCTTTAATCCAAACGGCATTACTTTGTAGCAAAAGGTGCCCCATGGCGTGATAAAGGATGTCTTCTCCATGTCTTCGGAAGCCATTCTGATCTGATTGTAGCCAGAGAAACTGTCCATGAAGGAAAAGACGTTGAATTTTGCAGTGCTATCCACTAGCATGTCGATATGTGGTAGTGGGAAATCGTCTTTTGGACTTGCTTTGTTCAAATCCCGGTAGTCAACACACATTCTGACTTTACCATCTTTCTTGGAGACAGGCACTATGTTGGCTAGCCATTGAGGATATTCAGAAGTGATGAGAAAACCTGCGTCGAGCTGTTTTTGAACTTCCTTTTTGATTTTGTCGGCCATCTCAGGGTGAACTCTTCTCAGCCTTTGTACACTCTGGTTTTAACGGCATGTGATGCTCTACGATGCTGGTATCTAACCCTGGCATGTCTTGGTAGGACCAACCGAACACATCAACATATTCTTTGAGAAGATCTATCAGTCTGCTCTTAACGTTGCTGTCGAGCGAAGTTCCGATGTTTACTTCTTTTTTGTCTTCCTCAGAACCTAAGTTGATTGCTTCTAATGGCTCTTGGTGAGGCTGAATGATTCGTTCCTCGTGCTTAAGTAATCGAGAAATCTCACCCGGGATCTCTTCTTCAACTTCTTCCTCGGCGACTTCACAGGGGATTTCAAAGTTGGGAGAGAGCATAGAGTTATTGCTTTCAATGGATTTGTCCATCTGTTTAATCTGCATATTTGATTTATGTTTGATTAATTAACCCTTTTTTTCATTTTTTTTTGAAAAAGTCGATGTGAAAGTGTATGCAGATTAATTTTATATTTTTTTTGAAGATTTTTTTTATGTGTTTTTTAGGATTATCATTTCCAAGAAAGGGTAAAATGAAAAACAAACACAAAGTGTGGAATCAAAACAACGCGTTTTATTTATGATTCACGATATGAAACAGGGCCCTAAAATACAAACTCATTTGTCTTGGGCAAGACAAAGAGAAATTATTTAAAAGCTAAGCCCTATAAAACATCTCTTCACTTTGGGCGAAGTGAGAGTTCAAAACAAAAGCAAAGATAAACTACTTAGAACTAGGAGCGTTAGTTCGAACTTCAACAGGTTTCCAGTAGTGGCGAACTCCTTGGAAGTCGAGGTACTCGGGTAATTTTCCGCTTGGTTTAACCCTTGAGTAGACTTTGGCCGTTGGTCGGGCAGGTTTTGAAGATTTTGGACGACGGACCTTGCCTTTTGCGCTGCTAAAGCAGTCTTCTTCATCTTGATGAACAGATCGGGAAGTATGGGATGCAGCATATGTGCTTCCTGTCGACCTTTGCGTTCAATTCTGGGGATGTACCCTCCAATCTTCTGAGTGAAGAGACTCATTGTCGGCGACACTTTCTAGTTCGTATCCCGAATCATATCCTTGATCTTCAGTGATCACGTTGATGTAGTGATAATCAGGATCGGATTTAACAAACTCTGCAGGCGCATTAAAGTAGAAATCTTCGTTGGGGATCTCGATTTGTTGATGAGATCGAGAAGATGTATATTCTTCCTCTGGTTGACTAGGATACTCAAAAGAATCACCCCATCCAGTGGGCTGGATATCTTCGATTCTGATTTTCGAGCTTTCTGACGCAGTGTATTTTACCATGTAATCAAATTTGCCACTTGGTTCTCCCAAGGTATCCCAAACTTCAGAAGGGACAGGCGGATTTTCATTTTGCTGCAGGGATATACCTTTGAATTGATCAGTTGGAGGATAGTACGGTGCGTAGGATTCTTCCTGAGACACATATTCAGGGTTGTTTAAATAAGTGCTCCATTCTTCAGATCCAGAGGGATCATCTTCATCATCTTAAATGGTAACAACGTTAGCCTCTTGGAGAACGGGGTTTAAGAAACCTCCACTGTAGAATACTTCTTTGATCGGACGAAGCGCTTCATCCTTTTGTTTGTCTTTGGAGAATACGGGTGCAGACCCGAGTTCGGCTTTTGTCTCGTTCTTGTCAGGTTTGATTACTTGTCCCCAACCTTCAGCATTGCCATCTTTTACTATCTGTGCTGCTTCTTTATAAGAAGAGATAGATGATCTGTTTTTACTGGTAGATTCATCTTCTAACGGATGTTCGGGGAACTGTGTCCCTTCAACGTCATTAGCTGTGATGAAAGAGAAACTGATCAAATGGCTTATAAGCAAAGCTTGTTCACCGATGATGGTCACCAACTTCCCATTTACTGTGAATTTCAACTTCTGATGGAGAGTAGATGTCACTGCCCCTGCCTCATGGATCCACAGTCTTCCTAGTAGACAACTGTAAGCAGCTGGCACGTCCATGACCTGGAAAGTAATTTGGAAAGTGTGCGGACCGATTGTCATCGGAAGATCGACTTCCCCAATAACTGACTTCCTCGACCCGTCAAAAGCTCTTACTACTATGTCATTGAACTTCATCGGTGTCCCTTTGTAAGCTAAACGAGCGAGTGTCATTTTTGGCATTACGTTCAAAGATGAACCAGTATCTACCAATACATTGGACAGGGAATCTGATTGACAAATCATCGAGATGTGCAAGGCCAAGTTGTGATCTTTCCCTTCTTCTGGGAGTTCTTCATCACTGAAACTTAGATTATTACAAGCTGTTATGTTGGCGACAATACCTCCAAATTGGTCTGTAGTCACATCATGGTCTACATAGGCTTGGTCTAGTACTCTCATTAAAGCTTCTCGGTGAGCTTCGGAGTTGAGGAGTAGAGACAGTATTGAAATCTTGGAGGGAGTCTGCATCAACTGATCTACGACTCTGTACTCGCTTTTCTTGATTAACTTCAGTATCTCATCAAAATCTGTGTTGACGTTGGTTCTATCAGGAGGACCAACATTTGTGCTTGGATTAACCACGGGAATCGTTGCAGGATTCTCAGGAGATATGTTAATTGGATTTTGTCTAACAATAGGAATGGCAGGCAGTCTTGGTGGCAACAGAGTATGCACTCGTCCACTTCGTGTTACTCGTCCGATCTCTGTTATATTGACATTAGCTGGAAGGGTAGGCATGGGTTTCTCCTTCCCATCCTCTATCAGAGTTGCATTGTATTGGTAGGGAATTGCTTTACTAGAACTGTATGGAACAGGACCAGGTAAGCAAATCACCAAAGGAGACCCTGGAACGTTGGAACCATTGTATTCAATCTCCACATGCTTGGGTACATTGAAACAAGGGATGATAACGTTTACTTCGGGATTTTCTGAGTTGATATCTGAGACTAAAAGCTCATGCGGAAAATGCCCTACTGTATTTACATCATAGTCATCTCTATTTCTGTAGATCTGTATGTCACCAATGTCTAGCAATCGTTGAATATCTGCTCTTATGGTGGGACACCCTCGAAGATCCTTGAAGCAGATGTTGCAAGCTGCGTAATCGTGTTTAGTGAAAGCGCCCATTATACTGTATGTATCATGGAGATGTACCAAGTTTCCTCTGATTAGATTCACGTCTGTGACAAGATATCGATCTGTATTTCTTAGCATCAGATTCACCGCATGTCCACTATGACTGGGAAGTGGATTTGCTTGCACGTTCGGATTCGTATTTCTAAAGGAAAGAAGATTAGATTTCACTAATCTCTGCACTTCTGCTTTTAACGCTATGCAATGCTCAAGATCATGGCCTAGTGCCCCTTGGTGGAAAGGGCAAGATACATCCGCTTTGTACCACCATGGCAATTTTTCTGGGACCGGAGGTGGTGACCTTGTCTGTACCAGATTCCTTTCTATTAATGCAGGGTATAGTTCTGTGTACGTCATCGGAATTGGGTCGAATTGCGAGACCCGAGGCGCACAGTTTTGATTGTTAAACTGCTGAGCCTGTTGACGAGGCTGTTGAGTTTGTTGAGTTTGCTGGAACTGTGGAGCAATTCCTGTATTTGGATTTGTGTTAACAGCGGGTGTTATGGCAGCTACCTGTCGCTGTTGACTGACATTTTTTCGTGGTTTCCCTCGGGATACCATTCCTATGTCATGTTCCTTTTTCTTTGGGAAACTGGTTCCAACCTTTCTAGTTCCACTAGAAGATCCTGCTTCCTTGGTTAGGCGTCCGGTTCGAACTCCGTCTTCTAATCGCATTCCCATGCTTACCATCTCGGTGAAATCTCCAGGAGCGCTAGCGATCATTCGCTCGTAGTAGAATGAGCCAAGAGTGTTTAGGAATACCTTGGTCATCTCTTTCTCTTCTAATGGTGGGTTGACTTGGGCAGCAATTTCCCTCCATCGTTGAGCGTATTCTTTGAATGTCTCTCTTTCTTTTTGAGACATGGAGCGGAGTTGATCCCGATCGGGAGCCATATCCAAGTTGAACTTATATTGTTGTATGAAAGCTTCACCTAAGCCATTGAATGTTTGGATACTTGCGCTGTCTAATCCCATGTACCACTTCAATGCGGCACCGGTAAGACTGTCTTGGAAGTAATGGATTAATAACTGGTGATCGTCATTGTATGTGGACATTTTCCTGGCATACATCGTGAGATGACTTTGTGGATAGGAGTTTCCTTTGTACTTTTCAAAGTCAGGGACTTTGAATTTTGCAGGTATCCTTAAGCGAGGAACTAAGCAAAGATCCTGGGCGTTTTTCCCAAATAGTTCTTTTCCACGAATTGTTTTTATCTCAAGCTGCATTTTGAGGAGTTGTTCTGGAGATTCTCCATCGAGCCACGGGAATTCGTGTTATTGCCTGGGGTATGGTGAACTTCTTCGTCTGTGGTAGTGTGCACTACGGAAGCTAAGTTCGTCATGATCGGTTGAGAAACCGTCATTGTTACTTGTGGAAGAGTTACTCCACGTTGCGGAGTAAATGTAGAGTTTTGCTGCAAAGTAGG
This sequence comes from Vicia sativa, assembly GCA_021764765.1. NCBI lineage: Eukaryota > Viridiplantae > Streptophyta > Magnoliopsida > Fabales > Fabaceae > Vicia > Vicia sativa. Next base: position 39,235,587 of record CM038797.1, on the reverse strand, counting down.
TATTTCAAGCGTGGTTGTTTGCACTTGAGAAGTCGGTTGGCGAAATCCGATGCCAAAGTTGAAAGGCATGCCCCATGGATAGCCTTCTGGCATGCTGAAAGGTGAACTACTGGTTGCGACAGCTGAAACTGGAGTAGTAGTATCCTCTGAAATCGCTGCTTGGTTTTGACTGCTCGATGCTGCTTGTTGACTTTGCGCTGCGGCCAATGAGTTGACCAAAGACGTGAGTCTCTCCACTTCTTCTTGTAGTGTTGTTACTGTACTACGAAGCTCAACATTCTCTTGCTCAAATACTTCCATTACTTTTCTTCTTTTTGATCTTGTATCGTACGTTCGAGTTGGCTGTGGACGCGGTCGAGAAACTCTAAGACGCGACAGCTTGGCGATCTTTTCCTATCTGTTGAAACTGTTGAAAGATCAGACTCTAGACAATAGACTCAGAATGCAAAGTATGATGCATGATTATGAATGTAAAGAAAAGGAATTTCCAAAGAATTTACGCTAAAAGAGAAATTTCTGGCAAATATTTGGATGGAAAACACATATTTTATTAATCATTGAAAGAAGATTACAATAATTCTGTTTTTGAGCATTGCTCACTCAAATGATAAAATAAATGATAAAATTACAAACTAAACTAATTAATCGTCCTCGTCGGATGAAGATCCAAAGGCTTGATGTAGCTTCAGCTTCAGCTTCAGGATTTCCTTCCCATAGTGAGCTTTTAGTTCAGCTTTCTCGGCTTTTAGCTTGCTGATGACTTTCTTCCACTCGTTGGGAGCAGGATCGCTGGTTGTCATTTTCTCAAGCTTTCTCTTCCTTTCCTTGATGTATCTTTTGATCGCGTTATCCTTCTGACGAATCTTCTCATCTTTCTCCATGAGCCACTCATATTGGAAATAAAGCGTCTTTTCATGATCTTTGACCTGCTTCTTGAGCTTTTCATTCTCGAGATCAGTCTTAAGGAACTTGTTTTCCAAAGCTTCTTTCTCAAGTCTCACTTTGGCCAAAGCTTCTTGGTATTCTCCCATAGTTTCGACGGGAAAAATTGTTGATTTGGAAGCGATTGAGAACATAGGTTCTTCATAAGCGTAAGGCATTCAGAATTCCTTCGCTCTTTTCTTTACCCAAGAAGTGTAGGTTTCCATGGCTACACAATTCTTCGCCTTACCTTTTTCTTTCCTTCGAATGTGATGCCAAGCTCTGATCATTCTGGCTTTCAAACCTTGAGAATCTTCCCCTTCATGATAGAAGTAACTCTCTACTGTAAAACCAAGAGGTTTATTAGAGTTTGCGTATCCGAGTTGACGTCTCGCCAAGAATGGGTTATAGTTGATTCCTCCTTTGGTACTGATGAGAGGTACGTTGGCAAATTCTCCACAGCTCTCAATGATTTCCATCTCATTGTCTGCTAAGGTATACCAATGGATATCGTCGTTTGTAAGAGACATGAGTCTTCGAGACCAATGCCATTCATCTTTGTTTTCACGGAAGATAGGAGATTTAGGTAGGTGAGAGACAATCCATTTGAAAAACAGAGGTACACAACACACGATAGTTCCGTCTCCTTGACGATTCCTATGATGAATAGAGAAGTACGTGTCACCAAGCAGAGTGGGAACGGGATTTCCAATTAGAAAGATCCTTATGGCGTTGATATCAACGAAATTTGGGACATTGGGAAACAACACCAATCCGTAGAGGAGTAAAGCTAAAATAGCTTCAAAGGCTACCATACTACCAGCTTCAGAGAATTTAAGAGCCTTCTCCATTAGGAACTTTGAAGTTAGTCCTAAGAGTTTTCCTCTGGTAGTTAGGTTTTTGTCTATCTCAGATTTCTTTAAATGAGTCATCGTTGCAATGACTGGTGACTTAGGAATGACTTCCAAACCATTGAAAGGCACTTTGTCTGATACTAAGATAACTAGGATATACGCGTACTCTTCCAAAGTAGGAATCAACTGATAATCAGGGAAAGTGAAACAGCGATAGACTGGATCGTAGAACTGAATGAAAGTTTTGAGAAGTCCTTCATCAACATTAGTGTTCAGAATAGTTAAAAGAGTTCCATAGCGTTTTCTGAAATCCGAGGGATCTTCTACTAAGGATGCTAACTCTTTTAACTTTCCTACGTCAGGAATTCTAAAACTGTATCTCTTGGTGAATCTTCCTCTGACGTCCATCACTCTAACCTAAAATATTTACAAAGAAAAAGCTCTAAATTCTTTGGAAATGAGAAGAGAAATGAAGTTTTTTTTTGAATGAATGAATGCATGAATGCGGCAAACATGGTTAGTAGTTATACACACGGTCAAGCGTTCGAAGTCACGAGCATGAGGCCAACGATAAGAATCAACGTGGTTAAGTTCTAAGGGCTTATTCATCTGTGAAACGGGTTCTACTGATAATACAGGCTCAACACTCCTCTTTGAAATATTATCGGATTTGTTGAATACTCGATGGTCCAATAATATTTTTCAAGAGAAACTCGCCTGATCGTAGTCTCGCATGACAATTATTCTAGGCTTACGCCCGAACAATCTCTGCACTACATCCTAAATGGCCAGGATGGGTTATGTGTTCTACAGCCACTCAGCTTCACAAGTTCCCTTGAAAGCAAAATTTCTTCGCAAATACTTGCTAAACACAAATACCCCCAAGACAACCTCCACTGAGAGAGGGATCTCAAATTAACTCCGTAAGTACTGAGACTTCTCACAAGTTAATAGGACTATACCCCCACCTAGATCTTAAAATGTTTCTTAAATCCGGGTTAGGATTTCTTTCCATCAGATGAAATCGTGAAAACACACAATAAAGAAAAACAAACAGATGCACAATATGAAAGCTTAACCCCTTTTTTCTTTTTGAAAACAAAAAAGCTTGGTGCTCTTGAGCAGAGTCACATTTTTTTTGAAAAATCAAAATTTCAGCGTACTCCCCAGCAGAGTTGCCATTTTTCCTGTTCGCGTTAAAAGGTGTCGCGCTAGGGAATTGAATATGAATTCAGATCCTTTGGCTCGAAACGATTTACTCTTTTGATTTGTTTATAAAGATGCCGCGAGCATCAAGCTTTATTATTTTCAACACAAGAAAGATGATTTAATGACTATGAAAAAGGGGAAAGCTATTAATACCCTCAATTGATTTTGATATGCGTAACGACTAGCGCAAACTAGACACAACGCATTGGGGAGATTCTGAGTAAGGGGGTTTGTTATATAAAGGAAATAGATGGAGCACCCTAAATATATATAGTTATCTATAGCTTTATATATGAATATGTTTGATATGTTTGTGTGTTTTAATTGCTATTTCTATGATTGGGAAAGTTTCTCCTTTGGGATTTTAAGAAGGATAGATTATGTGGGATCCTAGTGTTTGTTATTATTGTGCTCGCAAAGATCTGCGGATCTTCTGCATACATATCCCCTAGTGGGAATCAGAGCATTTGTAGCTCGGATCTACAGGGATCTATGGTTTGTTTGGTCTGAGGAAGAAAGAAATTTGCTCGGCAAGGATGAGACCTTGTGCCTACGTATTCTCAAAAGGATGTTGAGAAAGTCAGAGCAATCGTAGTTCCCACTTATGCTAGTGGAAAGAAACGGGATGTTAGTAAGAGACACAGACAAATGTCATCTTAATGAAAAATGTATCTAATCTATTTCATCACATACATTTTAAAAAGTTTGATTGATAAAGATCTTTCATCGTAAGTTATAGGTGTTTTGCTTGAGTGTACAAGCGTTACCACTTACATGTTTAAGAAAGATGTTTGAAAAAATGATTGAATCTTTTAACTGTAAGCATTAGGTGTTTTGCTTGAGTGTACAAGCGTTACCACTTACAATTAAGAGATGTTTTTGTTTGAAAAGAGTTTGAAAAGTTTTTGATTGTATGTGATGTGATAGATGAGATACTTCTTCCATAGAGATGATAGACGTCTAAATCTCGAGGAGAAATTGATTGGATTAAAGGGATGCTTTTAAGAAGCTCATGGGTCCTTGTATTGTAAGCCCAAGAGGAGGCATTCCGAGGGTCATCGAGGGTCATCGAGGGTCCTTGTATGAAGCTCAAGAGGAAGCTATAGGGTATGGCTGGCTTTGTCTTTAAAAGGGATTTCACCGGGAAACCATCCTTTTGGAATTAAGAGCAATTTCACCGGGAAATTATACTCTCATGGTTCTATCTTAGCGCGGGTGATTCTTTGTATTGGAAGCCCAATAGGAGGCTGTTAAGAGATTTCTTGGTCTCTTTCATTGTATGATGCCCAAGAGAAGGCTAAACTCAATGAGGAGTTCTTTTGAACGAAGCCCAAGTGGAGGCTGACTCAACAGGGGAGTGTTGTCTTATATGAAGCCTAAGCGGAGGCTAAACTCAGATGAATGAGTTTCTTTGTACAAAGCCCAAGAGGAGGCTAACTCTTTGGGGAGAGTTATCTTGTATAAAGCCCAAGTGGAGGCTAAACTATGGGGAACCTATTAGTTAGACTAGTTGTTATGTTATAACTAGACAGTTATATAAACAAGTGTGTGTGTGATATGTATTCACAGGAGTTTATGAAGGAAATATAAACAATGAATGATGTTTATTTACAAGAATTTATGAAGGAAATATAAACAAGTGTCTGTGAAACGAACGTTTAAAACGAGCGTAACTTGATTATTTACGAGTTTGAAGGTGTACAAGGAAGTAAGTATGTACATAAACGAGTATTTATGTACAGGGAAGATGTGGATGTACATAGGAGGGTTGGGACTTACACCATAAGGGTGGCCCATTGGTTTGAAAGCAGTTTCACAGGGAATAATGCTCCTTTCAATACCAATGGTATGCAGTGTAAAATGAAAACAAACGGAAGAAGTTTGTCCTGTATTTGAATATTTACAAAGAAGACGTTTGTATTATGTACAGGTAAAAATATGTGTACATAAATAAAATGGATATGTACAAAGAAATATATGTACATAAAAAGAATGTTTTGGGACTTACACCGTGAGGGAGGCCCATGATCGGTTAAGAAATTTGAGAGAAAACGAATTCGGTTTTATCGTTTAATCGGATCGATCATGGAAAAAGATGTAAGTTTGATGAAAAAGTTTTGAAGAAATGATTTTGGAAGTGTTTTTGAAATGTGAAGTTTACTTATAAGAAGTTTTGAAAAGAATCGGGATTCGAAAGTTTGAAAAAAATCACCTTTAGAGGTGTTTTGAAAAGTGCTCAAAATGTCGTTTTCGGCTCGATTAAAACATAATCGGATGAAAGTTTTTTCTGAAAATTTTTGCACTATCCTAAAATAGATACATTTATTGACAAGTGTACAAAAAATCACCTCAAAATGAGGAGTTTTGATTGGTTTTTGAAGAAGTCAAAGTTTGTAAAAAAAATACAAAAGTTTGGTAAAAAATGGTCCCAAGGCTGCTTGAACCCGGGACCTGTTAGGCATGGCAAGGTGTAATGACTTAAGAGTGAGCTGGCAACCGCTGGGGCGGCAATACATCCGTGTATTGAAGTCAAACTAACTAAATATATTTTAAAACAGATTTTTGAATTCAAAAAAACGCGCGCAAGCCTTGTTCTTCCTCTCCAATCTTTAATCAGTCCTCAAATCTTTGTTTCTTGATGAAATCCAAAGATGTAAACATGAAACTTGCTCGTTTCAAGCCCAGGAACATGATGGCACTCTTTAATTTCATTTATTTTAAGCCCAGAATGATTAAATTTCTGAAGAACACGAAGAACCCTAAAACTGAAAAATCTAATTGAAATCGTGTATGGTTGATGATTTATTCAATTAATTGAGGGTTAATGATCGTGGATAGTGCAGAAAACAAATGGCCAAGAGTTTTTTTCATTTGAATCAAAGAATCATAGAGTTCGAGTTTGAGTTTCTTACCTGTTGAAGCTGGAATCGAATTCAATGTCTGAGTGTTTCCAGTTGAGTTTTTCTGATTGCTTGAGCACCAACGGCCTCTATGGAAGGTGTATGAATGGTCTGCACTTCATGAGCTTGCCTGAATCCTTCTACCCAAGTCGACCTTTAGTTGGTTCAAACTGAAACTTGAAATCGATGTTAGAGCTTTTACAGTTTATTGCTAAGGGTCTGCATCATGTCTATGATGTGTGTTAATGATGTTTGGATGATCAAAACACCAATTGCTCGAGCCAACCAATGAATTTGAAGTTTAAGGCAGTTTTGTATAAGCTTGTGAACATGGCATGTAATTCTGATTTCTAGCTTTGCCTATGTTGCTTTTAAATTTCAAACAAGTTTCATATGGATATTAAAGCATGTTAGACACCAAATTACTCAAAGTTCTTCATTAGTTTTCAAAAATGCAAGTTTACTCAATTTACACTATGTTTCATGAAATTTGAGAAAGAAGAATGAAAGCATGTACTTGCATGGATTTGGTGTGGTTTCAATTTGCAAACAAGACCTCTATTTATAGGCCATGAGTTCTGAATGGTAAGTACAAAGAATTGGCTTTGGTATTTTCAACTTGCCTTAAGGGGCAAGGAAGTCATTTTTGCATTAAATGCAAAAGGAAGCTTCCTTTTAACCATGGTTAGTTCTTACCTTGATCCTATCTCTTTACAATTACTCTCCCTCTGATATTTATCAGCTCTAATCCTCTTGGCTAGGTGGCATGCTTCTAGAAAGAAAGAAAAACTCAAAATGACCTATAATTTTGAACTTTGTACTTGAAAATTATGGATTTTGGAGCTCTAAGTTTCAAACTCAAAAGTATGGCTAGACTCCATGGATTTGAGAGTTCTTGGACATTTTAGAAAGCTTGTCTCAAAGGCTACAACTTTCATGTTTTGAGTTTTTTCCAAATCAAAGTGGAACTATGTGAAAAAATGCCATGAAGTTTGGAAAAAGTACAAAATTTTAACACTTGAAAATTTTTCTAAGTGTTAGAAATTTTGACTTTTTGTTGACTTTTCCAAATTTCTTGATTTTTTATGATCATGATGGATCATTTGAAGTATTTTGATGATTGAAAAAGTTTTGTTTTGAAAAAGTTGTCCAAAAGTCAAAGTTTGACTTTTCAGTGCAGATGAAATTTCATTAGATGATTCAGAAATTGACTGATGAATCCTGTGGACTTCTGTGATGTTTTGAATCCAGAAATTAGGTCAACATATTGTATCTAAGATATGAAGATCAATCTCCAACAAAAAAAGTCATCCATTGATCAGAAAATCAGAGATTACTCATCCTCGACCAAAACCCTAATTGGTCGATCCTCGATTGATTAATGAGAAAAGTTGGATATCTGATGATCAGAGGTTGATGATTTGATCAAAATAGATCAAATGAGGTGAGTAAAACTCAAACCCTAATTGGTTACCTCTTGAATCAGATGAAAATCTGATGAAACCCTAATTTTGACCTGTGAGTGCTACACCCGATTAATTCTGTTTTGAACTGTTAGTTATGCAATGATGCAAATGTGAGGTGGTATATTAGGTCAAAAATTGGGGTATGACACTTCCCACACCCTGTGAACCCAGACATAGTCAAAAAATACTACGTATAAACGAGACCCGCTAGGTCGACTGGCCTAGGCAAAAATAAGGGCATCCTGACGAACCAAAAGGGTTCGGGCAAAAGATAAGGATATATACAAAAAAAAATGTACACCCGGCAAGTCGAAAACCTGCAAAGGCGGCATGGGAAAAAAAGGGTATCCCGGTAAACTGAAAACCCGAAAGGGCGGTCTAGGCAAAAGTTAGGGATTTAAGCGTACGACTATGTCACGTCCAAATCACCTATCTACAGACTACTATCAGCATTCAAGATTCAAATGGCGACAATCAGTCTACTCACTTTCTACTGACAGCAAGGAGATGAGATAGTTGAAATATATGAGTACTAGCATAGTTGGAACTTAACGAGATTGTTTCCGCATAGCTTTTTACTTTTCTTGTATACAAACTACTTGGCCATACGCCACATTTCAAATAAATACAAGTTCTTTCTCTTTACGAGTTTTTGTTGTTGTCGTTTGCATAAAGTCCAACGTTTGCTTTGAATGATTATATGCATTTAACAATAAAAATCTATTTACAAACGTGCGAAAAATGAACGAACAAAAGTAGCTGCTACAGGCTCCGGGAATTGAGATGACGACGGAAGTCACCAGTGCATTTCCCCCATAGAGCATGATCCCCACAGAGATGTCACTCACCACAAAACCTTCCCCAGCAAAGAAGAGGAGGACCCCCAAGCAGTGATTCCACCCAATTTAATCGGGCCACACCCATCTTCGAGCAATAACATTTCATCCCCCAACCGAGGTATTTATTCCCAACAAGGTATCTCTCAACATTCTCCTTTTCCCCGACAGCAGCAGTATCCAGACTTGAAACTTGGTCAGGTAGTGCACCGGAGGAAACCTACATCCTTTTTCCCCAGCCAGAGATTACAACGGGCCCCCAGATCCTTCTAACCCGGTCTCTCAGCAACTATCAAACACTCTCCAGCAGGATTTACGCGCAAGATCCCCAGCAGAGTACCTCCCAGACTCTCCCCAGCAGGGTCTATGTATGAGATCCTCAACAACGTGTTCCTCGATCCCTACCATCCTCAACAATATCTAGGCCCGAGACTTGGTCAGATAGTGCACCGGAGGAATCAAAGTTTTCTTTCTTCTCAGGATTTCCATCCCCAAACAGAAGTCAGAAATCTTCCAAGCAGAACATCCGCATCTTCTTCAAGATGGATATGTTTTGAAATACCACAACATCTATCATTCATACATTTCTCATATATGCATATGTCATTCATACACATTGTCATGCATCATACCTTACATAAGACTAACAATGTTCTATCAAAGTTTCCCTTGTTTTCTCCAAAATAGGTGATAGTCACTTCCGACGCATACAGGTCCAAGATTAATACCCGAATCCAGACGGGAGAACTATCTGAAAGACCGCCCTAGTTGTCCTCCGACAACTGGTCCAAGATTACACGAATCCGACGGAGAACTATCGAAGACCGCCCTAGTTGTCCTCCGACAACCGGTCGAGATTAAGACCGAATCCGACGGAAAACTATCCCAACGACCGCCCTTGTTGTCCTCCGACAGCAGATCCAGGATTAAGACCCGAATCCAGACGGGAAAACTATCTGAATGATCACAAGTTATCCTCCGATAACAGGCAGTGGATCAATACCCGATGCACAACAGGGAAGCTATCCACATTTTTGCCAAACTACTACCCCCCAGAGTAGTCCACGAAGAACGATTCTGACTCATTCTTATTATCAACAGCAACTACATAGTCTGGCGTACGACTCAGTTGCCTTGGATGGCATCTTAAGCCCATCTCCGACTACTTGTCAACAACTCTCCACCTTCAGAATACTGCATATTTGGTTAAAAAACCAATACAAACCAATAACTTCATTCAAAGATGAGCACGAAGTCTAACGTATGAGTCCCTCCGGATGGCATCTTAAGCCCATCTCCATCCCTTTTCACTTCCAGAAACATCTACAGAGCCTAGCGTACGACTCACTCCTCAGCACCGACCTTTCCAGATGGCATCTTAAGCCCATCCCCGTCAATTCTCCTATCAACCATCTCGAGTCTAGCGCACGACTCATTCCCCAGCGAAGTCTCAACTTCTCCAAATGGCATCTATAAGCCCATTCCCACATCATCAACCAACCGCGAGCGCAAATTTTCAGGTGTACTCGAGTGTTCAATCATCTTCTACCTCTAGGTCACAAAAGGCGAACATGCCAATCTAACCCTTCCATTACAAGAAGATTGAACAGGGGCAGCTGTCATACCCCAAAAGTTTCCCTCCATCTTCTCAAGATATTCCATACATTCATGCTCAAGGATTCTTCAAGGGTTGATCAGACAAACCCTCTCCTAGACAATCAACCCAAACTAGGGTTTGGTACTTCTCAGATCAAGATGAGTTTCCAACATCTCCAATGGTCTTCATGCCTCCTCATATGCTTCAAAGATTCTCCATGTCAAGTTTCAAGCCTCACAAGTCAAGTTTCCTCAGACAATTGCTCAGATGGTAGAAAATCAATTGTATTGGACAAAAAGTCAACTGTGGTCAACATACAGTCAAACTTCATGATTTTTGGTCAACATCCTCATTTTGAAGTTACATTCATCATTTGGTCAAGGGTTGATCATGATTCATCAAGAAAACTCAAGATTTGCCCAAAAGTCAAACTTTCTAAATTAGGGTTTCTTAGTGAAAAGTCAACCAAACTTTGACCGAGCATAACTTCTTCATACTTTCTCATAAATTTTTCCACCACCTCTTTTTTTGAAGGAAATTCAATTCTCTACAACTTCATGTCTCACAAGAATGTTCAAAAAATGCTTCATTTGGAAAGTATGGATCAAAACATTACAGGTCCTTTTCAAAGTCAACAAAACGTCAACTTTTTGTTTTGAAGATTTATTGAGCATGGAAACTCCAATTGAGATGAAACTAAAGAGGTTGGTTAGGGGACTCTTATAGATTTCCAAAAAGTCCAAGAACACTCAAAAATATGGAAAATTGAGCAAGATACACCATTCACAAGTTGGGCAATTTTGAAGAAGTGCACAAAGAGAGATACTTCTAAAAATCAAAAAATTTGCAAATGGGCTTACTTTTTCTTCAACCAAACTTGTTCCTTATACAATTAGGAATATCCAAGCCCAATGCCACGAATTTTTATTTTATTTTTCTATTTAATTTGGATTTTATTCATTTAAATATAAATTAAATTCAAAAATAAGGTATAAAATCAAAATTAATTGCAAATTTGATTTTTCTCTTTTCCTTGAGATCCAAGAAAACCAATAAAGCCAGCAAATTTCGAAATTTGATTGGATATGGCAAGAATTGATTGAAATTGATCAAAGAAGAGAAAATTTGATTTGGTACAAAATCAAATATATTTTGCATTGATTGATGATTGATTCTTCCTCAAATCAGCTCCAATTCCATCTACTATATATATACAATACATACCACATGAATAAGGACGAAAAAATTGGCTTGAGGAACCCTAACCTAACTCAAAAAATCCGTGCTATACAAGTTACTAGCAGCCTGGGATTTAGCTCGATTCAATTGATTCCAAGCATCAAAACACATTCCTTGATACCTCCTGAATCAATCCAGACCTTTACATTGCCCAAAAACATCAAGAATCAAGCAAATACGATTTCGGTTTGTTCTTATTTTTCCAAAATCGAATTCTGTTTATTATGCATTATTAATGAGTTTTGATGTTTGTTTTGTGTTTAGAATGAAGCTTGCAAACTTTCTGGATGGTTTAATTGTATTTCTATGGCCGGAAACACGAATCACCATGATTAGGGTTTTTTGAGCCGAATTAGGGTTTCTCTAAAACGAAAAAATTGGACCATGAGACCACCACCATCGTGTTCAGAACGATGTTTCCAATCGATTCATACCCTTGAATGTTATTTATATTATCTGTGCTTGATTTTGGAAAATGCAGGGGTTATAGCGTCACACTGAGGCCGACGCTATATTTTCAAATATTCAAAACGGAAGAGATGAAGTTTGGCGCGGGGACGATGCAGTCAGGAAGAGACACCTGTTCACAAGCTACTCGTTCCGATCCAATGACACGCGTGCATTCCAGCTCAGTTGGTAAAGGCGTGGGGGTGTGAATGCAGCGTCCTGAGTTCGATCCCTGGCCATGACATTTGGTTTTTTCACTTGTTTTGCATTTTTTCCATATTTTCATAATTTATTTAATATTTTGCATTCATTTTAATTTCTTTTCACAATTTTTATCATGCATTTAAAAACACCAAAAAATATTTTTCTTTTTGCATTATTTCTAGAAAATGTTTATTTAATTTCTAAAATTAAAAATTATTATTTTGCATGCATATTTAATTTAATTGCTAATTTATCATTTAAATCACTTTTAATTAGTTTTTAATTATTAAATTATCTCCAAAAAATCCCAAAAATTTATTTTAGCATATTAATGTTTTTCTAGCATAAAATATTTTTCTCATTTAAAAATTATCATTTTTGCTAACATTTTCCTCTTATTCGATTTCCTCGTATTTTCCGATTTCTCATCTTTTCACAGGTTATCTCGTTTCGGACGATTTCTTTTTACCGTTTTCTTTTTTCAAATTATGTAACTGCTTATGGGATGTAATAGTATAATTAGGGCTTTTGTTTTCCGCATTTTAAATTATGTATCTGCCCCAAAGCCATGTAATAGCGTAGGATTTATCTTTCCGCACTTTATACTTCCCCATTTTAATTTCCGCACCTTATAAACTGTTAGTAATTAGGCGTGTATGGCAAGACTAAAATCAACATAGCTCACTCTTAATCTTCAAGATAACATGAATCTGAATCAACACACTCTTTTCACACATGCACCCTTTAGGGTAATTCTCTCGTTGCCTTACGAATTCAAATGGTCATGTCCCTCGAACGTAGAGGTATTCTAGCACCGTTGCCTTCAAAACAAATCATCATAGTCCCTTCGATACAAAGATCATAGACCCACGATGTCGCTTCCGAATACATGATCTTGACCCTCGATTGTCGCCTACGAAAATGATAATAGTCCCTTCGAATGTGCTAGGATACTTCCTACAAGTTGCCTTCTATGACCATCCGATGTCCCTTCGAATGTCCCGCTTACATCCAACAAATAGAGTGATCTAAGAGCAACTAAGAGCCTTCAAAAAATTTTTAAAACACACAGAAAGCAATTTTAAGGTGATCTAAGAGCAACTAAGAGCCCGTAGATAACTACGGATGGAAATGGGTGCTAATACCTTCCCTTTTCATAACCTTCCCCCTTACTCAGAATCTAACGAAGGTCTTTTTCTGTACTTTTTAGCTTCCCTAATTTGATAAAAGAAAAGTCGGTGGCGACTCTTGCTATCCGCACATTTGCGATACATAATCCTATAAAGTCAGTTCACCGTGTTACAATATGCTGACAAAGTGAATATGCCGCCATCAATATGATTGGCAAAATTGAGCCAACAGCGTCCAATGGACTACGATTTATTTTGGTTGCCATAGACTACTTCACTAAGTGGGTTGAACCAGCGTTGTACGCAAACATCAGCAAGCAGGTGGTCACAAGATTTAAAACCTGGTGGTCACAAGCATAATACATATGTTGTTACAGGATTCCTGATAAGACTATCACTAATAATGGATCGAATCTCAACAACAAGATGATGAAGGAGCTTTGTGAGTCCTTCAAGATTAAACATCATAATTCATATCCGTATCTGTAATACGGTGAACTAACTTTGAGATTTTTGTATCGCAAATGTGCGGATAGCAAGAGTCGCCACCGACTTTTCTTTTATCCAATTAAGGGAAGGTGAAAAGAACAGGAAAAGACCTTCGTTAGATTCTGAGTATGGGAGAAGGTTATGAAAAGGGAAGGTATTAGCACCCCTTTCCATCCGTAGTTATCTACGGGCTCTTAGTTGTTCTTAGATCATTTTAAAAAAACGGGTGCTTTCTGTGTGTTTGACAAAAATGTTTTGAAAAGGCATTTCTCTTTGACTTTGTAATGATTCATGTAGGAATGTGTACAAAGTGTTTGGAAATGTTTCGTTTTGAAAAGTGTTTTAACTTTGACAAAAGTGTGAGGTGTGAAAAGTATTTTGATAGAGCAAGCAACTAAAAGTCTTATTACCTACTCAGAATTGGTCGTTTTTGTATTATTTTACTTTCCTTTAGAATAGTGTTATCCATACCATTAGTTAGTAGGTAACCCTATTCGTTGGATGTAGAGGGACATTCGAAGGGACATCGGATGGTCATAGAAGGCAACTTGTAGGAAGTATCCTAGCACATTCGAAGGGACTATCATCATTTTTTGTAGGCGACAATCGAGGGTCAAGATCATGTATTCGTAGGCGACATCGTGGGTCTATGATCTTTGTATCGAAGGGACTATGATGATTTGTTTTGAAGGCAACGGTGCTAGAATACCTCTACGTTCGAGGGACTTGACCATTTGTATTCGTAAGGCAACGAGAGAGAATTACCCTAAGGGGTGCATGTGTGAAGAGTGTGTTAAATTCAGATATATTATCTTGCAATTAGAAGTGATCTATGTCCAATTTTTATCTTGCCATACACGCCTAATTACTAGCAGTTTATAGAGTGCAGAAAGTAAATTGCGGAAATGTAAAGTGCGAAAAGATAAAGTCCTACGCTATTACATGGCTTTGGGGCAGTTACATAATAAGAGTGCAGAAAATAAAAGTCCTAATTAAACTATTACATCCCATAGGAAGCTACATAATTGGAAAAGAAAAGCAAGAAAAATCGTCTGAAACGCTACAACCTGTGAACAGATACATAATCGGAAATACGAGAAAATTGCATAAGAGGAAAACGTTAGTAAAAAGAAATATTTTTGAATGAGGAAAAAGGTTTTATGTTAGTAATGACATTAATATGATAAGATAATTTTTTGGCAATTTTCTGGATCGTTTTGATAATTTAAAAACAATTAAAAGTCATTCAAATGATTAATTAATAATTAAATTAAATATGCATGCAAAAATAATAATTTTAATGCTAAAAATTAAATAAGTATTTTTCTGATAATAATGCAAAAAAGAAATATTTTTGGAGTTTTTTAGATGCATGATAAAAGTATTTAAGATAAATTAAATAACGTGAAAAATATTAAGAAAAAAGAAAAATATGTTAGTTTTTTCAAAGAAGCAAAAAAGAAAGGTCTTGCCAGGATTCGAACTGGAGACCTCTGAGAGAATCCACACGCTTGCCTGCCTTTACCACTGAGCCAACGCGTGTTTGGTGTTTGGAAAATGGAAACATTGGATTATGTATGTAAAACGTGTCAAAGATTTCTGAATTTCAACGCACAGTCAGCGCATGGGGCCCAGGTTGAATGGATGGACGAATCGGACCGGTCGCTTTTGCCACGCATGCTCTCGTCGGAGTCTTCCAGTCAATGACGCTTGAGCCCTAGCTCCGGTCGTCTTCTCCGATGGCTATCAACCTGAAAAACCTGCAAAACGCGTCATTCAAAGCGAAACAAAAGCCCAGATCGACTAATTTGATCCTTGCGAGCACGATGGTGCTATCTTTTTGTCCTGAAACGGCCTGGAACCTGCGTTTCGAAACTCACAGCCCTAAAAACCCTAACAATGGTGACTTGTGATTTCTACGTGGAAACTCACATGTAATGCATCAAATACACTCTAAAGAATATCATGAATCCAAACAAACACATGAAAACGATTAGCAATGCATGGAATACAAAAATCAAAATTGAGAAAAAATCCAAACCGGTGAGAGTTTGATGGCATGATTCAGGATGATTTAGCTTCGAGTAAGGGTTGGTATTGAACCCTGGGAACCTCAGGAACACGTTTGGATGGCTAGAACACCTTGAAACTTGCTGGAACTTGGGATTCGAAATTGCCAACTTTTGTGAAAATTTTTGAAAATAAGGATTGCTTGTATAGGCTAGGGTTTCCGTCCTTGGTCTTGTGCAATGTGTTGGGTATTTATAGAGTGTAATATTAGAGCAAAAAGAAGGAAAAAAGATATGTCACTCAATGCAAAATAATTTCCTTTCAAATAAAATCAAATCTTTTGAAAATTTGATTTTCTCTTCCATATGAGAGCTAGCACGAATTTGGCAAGTCTTGTGGGCTATCTTGGACCTCAAGTTTGATAAAAATCCAATCCATTTGAAAAAATACCTTGTTTTCATATTTTACTTAATTTAAATTTGAATTTAATGCTTTTAAATTCAAAAATAAATCAAAAAAATAAAATGTGGTCGTGGCAAGGCATCAATAGGTCACAAATAATATTATGAACAAGTTTGGATCATAAAATTATAGGCCCATTTAGAAAAAATTGGATTTTGACAAATATCTCTCTTTGTGCAATTGTCCAAAAATGCCCAACTTGTACAAGGTGTATTTTGCTCAATTTTCCATATTGTTGAGTGTTCTTAGACTTTTTAGAAAGCTCTAGGTGTCCTCTAAACAACCTCTTTGGTTTCATCTCAATTGGAGTTTCCATGCTCAATAAATCTTCAATACAAAAAGTTGATTTTTTGTTGACTTTGAAAAGGACCTGTAATGTTTTGATCCATATCTTTAAAATGAAGCATTTTTTGAACATTCTTGTGAGACATGAAGTTGTATCGAATTTAATTCTCTTAAAAATGAGAGGTGGTGGAAAATTTTTTGAGAAAGTATGAAGAAGTTATGCTCAGTCAAAGTTCAATTGACTTTTCATTAAAAAACCCTAATTTGGAAAGTTTGACTTTTGAGCAAATCTTGAGTTTTCTTGATGAATCATGATCAACCCTTGATCAAATGATGAATGTGACTTCAAAATGAGGATGTTGACTAAAAATCAGGAAGTTTGACTGTATGTTGACCACAATTGACTTTTTGTCCAATACAACTGATTTTCAACCATCTGAGCAATTGTTTGAGGAAACTTGACTTGTGAGGCTTGAAACTTGACATGGAGAATCTTTGAAGCATATGAGGAGGCATGGTGACCATTGGAGATGTTGGAAGTCCATCTTGATCTGAGAAATGCCAAACCCTGGTTTGGGTTGATTATCTAGGAGAGGATTTGTCTGATCAACCCTTGAGGAATCCTTGAGTATGGATGTATGAAATGTCTTGAGAAGTAGGAGGGAAAATTTTGGGGTATGACAGCTGCCCCTGTTCAATCTTCTTGTATTGGAAGGGTTAGATTGGCATGCGTGCCTTTCATGACTTGGAGGTAGAAGATGATTGAACACTCGAGTACTCCTGAATATTTGCACTCACTGTTGATTGATGATGCGGGAATGGTCTTACAGATGCCATTTGGAGAAGGTGGGGACTTCGCTAGTGAATGAGCCGTACGCTAGACTCAAGAATGTCGTCTGAATAGGAGATTCGTCGGAGATAGGCTTAAGATGCCATCTTGAATGATCGATGTTGGGGAGTGAGTCGTACGCTAGGCTCTGTAGATGTTCCTGAAAGTAGAAGGGGTCACGGAGATGGGCTTAAGATGCCATCTGGAGGGAACAATGTTGAGTCGTACATTAGGCTTTACGCTCGTCTTTGAATGAAGTTATTGGTTCGTATTGGTTTTTTAACCAAATATGCAGCATTGTGAAGGTGGAGAGTTGTTGACAAGTAGTCGGAGATGGGCTTAAGATGCCACCCAAGGCAACTGAGTCGTACGCCAGACTCTGTAGTTGCTGTTGATAATAAGAGAGAGTCAGAATAAATCTTTGTCTTGATTACTCTGAGAGGATAATAGTCGGTAAAATGTGGACAGCTTCCCTGTTGTGCTTCGGGTATTGGTCCAATGCCTATTATCGGAGGATAACTTGTGATCGTTCGGATAGGGTTTCCCGTCTGGCTTTGGGTGTTAATCCTGGATCCGTTGTTGGAGGACAACTTGGGAGGTCGTTCGGATAGGGTTTCCCGTCTGGCTTCGGGAATTAATCCTGGACCTGTTGTCGGAGGACAACTAGGGCGGTCGTTCGGATAGGGTTTCCCGTCTGGCTTCGGGCATTAATCCTAGACCTGTTGTTTCAGAAGTCATTTTCACCTGTTTTGGGAAAAACAAAAGAAACTTTGATAGAATATCGTTAGTCTTATGCAGATTATGATGCATGACAATGTGTATGAATGACATATGCACAAATCATGACTTTTATGAGTAATGTATGAATGATAGATGTTGTGGTATTTCAAAACATATCCATCTTGAAGAAGATGCAAACGTTCTGCTTGGGGATTTCTGGCTTCTGCTTGGGGACGAAGCGGATTGGAAACCCTGAGGAGAAAGATAACCTTGATTCCTCCGATGCACTATCTGACCATGTCTCGAGCCTAGATATTTTTGAGGATAGTAGAGATCAAGAGGTACCCTACCGAGGATCTTCTGCGTAGACCCTGCTAGGGAAAAATTTAGGAGGCGCTCTACTGGGGATCTTGCGCATAGAACCTGCTGGAGAGCATTTGATAGTTGCTGGGAGACCGGGTTAGAAGGATCTGGAGCCCGTCGAAATCTCTGGCTGGGGAACAAAAGATGTAGGTTTCCTCTGATGCACTATCTGACCATGTTTCGAGTCTGGATATTATTGCTGTCGGGGATAGATAATCATTGAGGGATATTCTGCTGGGGATAAATACCTCTGTTGTTGATGAATCGTTACTGCTTAGAAACTGATGTGGCATGGTTTAGTTGAGTGGAATCACCGCTCGGGGACTAACGTGATAGAGCCTGGGATGTCTGGACTAGTGGAGAAAAATGTGTACTCCACTGGGGAAGGTTTGTAATGAGTGACATCTCTGTGGGGGATTGCACTTTGCAGGGGAACGTATTGGTGACTTCCGTCGTCATCTCAATTCCTAGAGCCTGTAGTAATTACTTTTGTATGTTCACTTTTCGAATGTTTGTAAATAGATTCTTATTGTCTGATGCATATAATCATTCAAAGCAAGCATTGGACTTTATGCAAACAACAAATAGTGGAATTTGTAAAGAGAAAGAAGCTTGTATTAATTTGAAATGTGGCGTATGGCCAAGTAGTTTGTACACAAGGAAGGTAAAAAGCTATGCGGAAACAATCTCGTTAAGTTCCAACTATGCTAGTACTCATATATTTCAACTATCTCATCTCCTTGCTGTCAGTAGAAAGTGAGTAGACTGATCTTCGCCATTTGAATCTTGAATGTTGATAGTAGTCTGTAGATAAGTGATCTGGACGAGACAGAGTCGTACGCTTAAATCCCTAACTTTTTCCTAGACCGCCTTTCGTGTTTTCGCCTGGATACCCTTTTTGCCCAAGCCGCCTTTGCTTTTCGACTTCCGGTGTACATGTTTTATATATATCCTTAACTTTTCCCGAACCCTTTGGTTCGCCAGATGCCCTTATTTTTGCCTAGGTCACCGACCTAGCGGGTCTCTTTATGCGTAGTATTTTTGACTACATCTCCGCTCATGTGGTGTGAGAAGTCTTCACCATCCATGGTGCTAAGTATCATAGCTCTAAAATACCGCCTTGACTACAAATGGTCCCTCGTAAGTGGGAGTCCATTTTCCCCTGGGATCACCTTGTGGAAGAATGATGCGCTTGACTACTAGATCACCAACTTAGTAGACTCGATGCTTGACCTTCTTGTTAAATGCTCTGATCATTCGTTTCTGATAGATCTATCCATGGCAGATGGACGCGAGTCGTTTCTCATCAATCAGGTTGATCTGGTCAAGGCGAGTCTGGATCCAATCATCTTCGCCTAGCTTCGCGTCCTGGAGGGCTCTGGTTAAGGGTATCTGAACCTCAATTGGTAGGACTGCTTCCATACCGTATACAAGAGAGAAGGGGGTTGCCCCTGTCGATGTTCGTGCTGAAGTGCGATAACCATGAAGAGCAAATGGTAACATCTCATGCAAATCTTTGTAAGTCACTGTCATCTTCTGTATGATCTTCTTGATATTCTTGTTGGCGGCTTCCACTGCACCATTCATCTTAGGCCGATACGGAGAACAATTGTGATGCTTGATCTTGAACTGTGTGCAGAGTTCGGTGATCAACTTGTTGTTGAGATTAGAACCGTTATCTGTGATAATCCTTTCGGGAGTGCCATACCGACATATAAGATTATGCTTGATGAACCGAGCCACAAAATTCTTGGTAACAGATGCGAACGAGGCTGCTTCTACCCACTTGGTGAAATAGTCAATTGCCACAAGGATGAAACGATGTCTATTGGAAGCAGTGGGCTTGATTTCTCCAATCATGTCAATGCCCCACATTGCAAAAGGCCAAGGACCTGTTAGAATATTCAGAGGTACTGGAGGTACGTGCACTTTGTATGCGTACATCTGGCATTTGCGACAAGATCGAGCATAGCGGTGACAATCAGCTTCCATAGTGGACCAATAGTAACCTGTTCTCAGAATCTTCTTAGCCATCGTATGCCCGCTGGAGTGGGTACCAAATACGCCTTCGTGTAACTCTTCCATGGTACATTCTGCAGTTTTCTAATCTACACAGCGGAGTAAGCACAAGTCGTGATTGCGCTTGTACAAGATGCCATTGTTGAGGAAGAATTTGGATGCAAAACTTCTCAAAAACTTGTTATCGTTGACAGATGCCCCTGCGGGATATTCCTGAGTCTCAAGATACCTCTTCACGTCGTAGTACCAAGGTTTTTCTTCTGTTTCAAGTTCATAGCAGTATGCTGGTTCGTCAAACTTCTCAATGATGATCTGGGGAGCCTCGTTGTCCCATCTGACCTTGAACATAGATGACATAGTAGCTAATGCGTCTGCCAATTGATTCTCTTCTCGTGGAATATGATTGAAAGTGATCTCTTCGAAGTAGGGAATCAAATTCAAAACATGATCTCGATACGGAATGAGATTCGGATGCTTCGTATCCCACTCGCCTTTAATCTGACTGATCACCAAAGCTGAGTCTCCATACACTTGTAAGAATTTGATTCTTAAGTCAATAGCAGCTTTAATACCCATGATGCATGCTTCGTATTCGGCCATGTTGTTGGTACAACTGAAACATAATCTGGCGGTGAAAGGCGTGTGTCCGCCTGTAGGGGATGTAATGATGGCGCCAATGCCATTGCCAAGTGCGTTTGAGGCTCCATCAAAGACCATGGTCCATTGGGATCCCTCTTCAGGTCCTTCGTCTGGGCCTGGTTCTTCACAATCAGTGACTAGTAAAACATCTTCATTTGGAAATTCGAACTGCATAGACTGATAGTCATCTACGGCTTGATGAGCCAAATGATCGGCTACTATACTTCCTTTAATTGCTTTCTGAGAAGTATACTGAATGTCGTATTCGGTCAAGATCATTTGCCATCTTTCTATTCTTCCGGAGAGAGTTGGCTTGTCAAATATGTATTTTATCGGATCCATCTTGGAAATCAACAAGGTAGTGTGAGTCAACATATACTATCTTAGTCGGCGAGCAGCCCAAGCCAAAGCGCTGCAAGTTTTCTCGAGCTGTGAGTATCTTGTTTCAATGTCGGTAGACTTTTTGCTAAGGTAGTATATTGCATACTCTTTTCGACTAGACTCGTCTTGTTGCCCCAACACACACCCCATTGAGTTCTCTAACACTGTCAAGTACATGATAAGAGGTCTTCCTTTAGCGGGCGGCATCAGGATATGAGGATAATGTAGGTACTCCTTGATTTTGTCAAAAGCGATCTGGCAATCATCGTTCCATTCTACCAATTGATCTTTCTTCAGTACCTTGAAGATTGGCTCACAAGTAGCAGTTAGATGTGCAATGAATCTGGCAATGTAATTCAATCGGCCCAAGAAACCTCTGACTTCCTTCTCGGTGCGGGGAGGTGGAATCTCTTGAATAGCTTTAACCTTGGCGGGGTCAACTTCTATACCTTTTCCACTGAAAACAAATCCTAGGAGTTTACCGGATCTGACTCCAAAGGTGCACTTGTTGGGATTAAGTCTCAATCTGTACTTCTTCAACCTATCAAATAGTTTCTGCAAATGATCAAGATGTTCTTCTTCAGTCTGTGATCGAGCTATCATGTCATCGACGTAGACCTCTATCTCGTGATGAATCATGTCATGAAATAATGCCACCATGGCACGCTGATCAGTGGCGCCTGCGTTCTTCAGTCCGAACGGCATGACTTTATAGCAGAAAGTGCCCCACTGTGTAACAAAAGTAGTCTTCTCCATGTCTTCGGGAGCCATTTTGATCTGATTGTAACCGGAGAAACCATCCATGAAGGAGAAAACCTTATGCTGAGCGGTGTTGTCAACCAGAACATCAATATGAGGAAGTGGAAAATCTTCTTTCGGACTCGCTTTGTTCAGATCTCTGTAATCCACACACATTCGCACTTTACCATCCTTCTTAGGTACAGGCACCGCATTAGCAACCCACTATGGATAAGAAGTAACAGCTAAGAAACCGGCATTGAATTGCTTCATAACTCCAGCTTTGATTTTCTCTGACATCTCAGGACGCATGCGACGAACCTTCTGTTTCACAGGGAGAAAACCTTCTTTTGTCGGTAACCGGTGTGCCACAATGTCAATGTCTAGCCCTGGCATGTCTTCGTAGGACCAAGCGAAAATCTCGATATAGTCTCGTAGCATCTGAACCAACCTTTCTTTAACACTGTTCTCAAGACCCGCTCCTATCTTGATTTCTTTTCTCTGTCTTCATCAGTACCCAAATTCACAACCTCAACTGGCTCTTCGTGTGGCTGTATAACTCGATCATCTTGCTGTAGCAGTCTGACAAGTTCTCCTGGCACTTCACAATCCTCCTCACCTTCGTCTTCGGCTTGGTAGATCGGATTATCGAAGTCATATTTAGCAATAGTATAGCTGTTATCAACGAGATTCGGAGTGATTCTGCAGTGTATCACGTGGGTGTGTGTAAGAAACACATAGCTTTTTGAAGGGGTGATAAAGTAGAAGATAGAAAGCAACAATTAAATGCAAAAGTCCAACGATTTTATTGAATGAAAATATGCAAATGACAGATAATAACCCTCACAAACGAGCCATGATGCCCCTGGCAAGGCACTAGGCTTTAGAGTTTATTGTTCAAATCATAGAAAACGAAGAGCAAAACAAAAACAAGAGCAATTACTCTTGTCTAAAGGAGATTGGTATGACGTCTTCAGTCTTCCAATTGCCGAGTCTGTTGTCGGGAGTTGGGAAGATCCATTTGCTGATGTCGAAGTCGTTGTCGTCGTCTTCTATAGCATGGATTCCACTCTGGCTGATGCGGAAAGGAAGTTGGCCGGCACGTTCGCGGCGTATCATCTTCTGACCTGTGATGGTGAAGCCTAAACCAGTCTTGTTAGATTTGAAAGGAAGATCAGGGAGCTGACCCCAAATAGTATTACCTCCCTCTTCAACAGCAGCTTGAGCATCTTTCAGCGAGGCCATCCTAGGTGGAACTTGTGCAACTTCAGGAGTGACAGGAGAGTCAACAGGCATGACTCTGGGGATTGTTTCGAAAGCTTGACAGGGAGTCTTGAAGAATTCACCTTCCATCTCGAGATATCGGAATGACTGTAGATGACTGACCATATATTCTTCTTCACCACATACCGTAACAACCTTCCCCTTCACCGGGTACTTCAGCTTCTGATGCAGGGTAGAGGTAACAGCGCCTGCCCCATGTACGCAAGGGTGTCCAAGTAGGCAAGAATAAGTTGGACGGATATCCATGACAAAGAAAACGGAATCAAAAGTCTGGGAACCGACTTTAACCGGCAGAGTGAGCTCTCCAAGTACTATTCGCTTAGAACCATCAAAAGCTCTCACAACAATGTCACTGGGTTTCAGAACCAACCCTTCAACATCGAACCGATCAAAAGCACTTTTCGGTAGGATATTCAAAGCAGAACCGGTATCCACCAAAATATGAGACAATGTAATGCCCTTGCATTCGACAGAGATGTGCAAGGCTTTGTTGTGTTTCCTTCCGGCAGGAGTCAAATCAGCATCAGAGAAGCCTAGGCCGTTGTTGGCAGCCAGGCTAGCAATACAAACTTCGAATTGATTAGTAGTAATGTCTTGCGGCACGTGAGCATTCTTCAGAAACTTCACCAAGGCGTTAGCATGAGCCTCAGAGCACAAGAGCAGAGCAAGCATGAAGATCTTGGACGGAGTCTGTCCCAACTGTTCAACAACATTGTAGTCACTCTTCTTGATAATCTTCAGAATTTCCTCCATTTCTCGTTTGGAGGAATCTTCAGCAACTTCCTTTGGTACTTCTGGCTGAGCAGGATGAGTCACTGGTTCTTTCCCTCTAGTCTCGGGAACTGGTTCAATAGCTGGAGTCGCAGTGTCTTTTGGAGGGGAAATCTCTGGAGAGAAAACTCTTCCGGTTCTGGTCACCTTACTTGATCCGGTGATGTTGTCAATGTCAGGAATAGAAGCTTCAACGGTAGGATCCTCAATGGTCAGAGGGTCTTGCTTGACACCATGATAGTAAACATCGGCTCCATAATTCCAAGGTATAGCTTTGTCAGAGGAATATGGAACATATTCTGGTCAGAAAGCTATTTTGGTGTGAAGAAATAGTATACATAAGACACACATACACTTGTATAGTTATTTTTCTTTGCATTTAGGCCACTTATTTGTGCATTTTGCATCATCTATCACATGCTCATGCATTAGAGAGTATATAGGTTGATTAAATTGCATAGAATCATGTGAATAAAAGCACAATTTGCATACTTACTTGTGTTGAACTGTAGTATTCATTGCATTTTAGGTGTAAGTATCATTCGTATTATACATAATGCATCTAAACTTGCATCTAAGGCACAATTTGCATCCTCACATGTTGAAATACAGGCATTGGGAATAATCAAATCCATTTCATGTGTCGGTGTTCAATTCTTATGACATTAAGGTGTATCGAAACTTCACTTTCACTCACTTTTTCACATGTTGACAACACATTTTCACATGTATGAATTCACAATACATCAACACATCACAAACTTGATTATTGTATGACATAATTCATGACATGCATTGCATTTATAGGTGATTTACATTGAACACATGTTGATTGCATATGGTATGAAACTTGCATTTCATTAATCTAAATATCACAAAATGTACATGACACATGCATTTACATGCATTTTTGCACAATTTTCAATTCAAATTTCAATCAAACTTGTACATAACTTGTATTTCATTTTGTTTTGGCTTATTGATTACATGTAGTGAATTGAATTTCAATTCATCTTACATTTCAAAACCAAACAAAAATTGAATCGAAATTTAATTCAAAACATGAATTTTATGATTTCGTAAGCATTTTTTAGCGTTTTCATGTGTCGAAACTCACTTTTCCCCAAAAGTCCGAAGTAACGGTACATGTCCCCTACGTTTTGGCACGTTTCGAAATTATTTTTGGAGGTTTCGGAACCAAATTTTGAGCACAACATGCCTAAAACATAGTGGCTGCCCCGTCACTTTAAGGTCCGAAAAATGCCACTTCTACTCGAAATTAATTAAAACCGCTCATGTTTTTGAATCTGTTGATGTTTTTGCAAACAACTATGCGACTCTTAATCGATTTCGAGAATTGACTTTTTCGCTACGATTTCGGAAAACCGCCTTCCCATCCCGATTTTTGTGTACTTTACTTCTTGCATGCTTATACTAGTTTATAATCATATTTGCAATTAGTTTTGCATTCGGTGCTTTATTTCTAGCACTTGCTTTGTTAATTTTGACACTTTATTTCATGTGGAAGGTACTTGGAGCCTTTACACTTGAGATTTGGGATTATAGCTTGCTTATTTTGCGCTTGCACATGCACATATGCATTCTATTGTCTAGTTATTATGGATTGACACCTTTCTTGTAGGTTATCCTATATTGAATGCTTACGAACGCGCATTCTAACACTTGTATGCGTCCAAACGCATATTACTTGTGTGATATTTGGATTGACACCTTACTTGCAGGTTATCCATTGGTTTGAATACGTACAAACGTGTATTACATTGCTTGTGCACATATGTGTACATTCTATTGTGTGATTGTGGATTGACACCTTGCTTGCAGGTTATCCTATCTAGAATGTGTACGAACGCGCATTCTAACACTTGTACACGTGCGAATGCACATTACTCTGTGGGATATTGGGATTGACACCTTTCTTGTAGGTTATCTAATTACTTGAATGCGTACGGACGCACATTTTACCGCTTGTGCACATACGTGCACATTCTATTGTCTACTTGCTTGGGTTTTCACTTTTGCAGGTGTATCTTGTTTGGAATACGTACGAACGCACATTCTAATCTTTGTTTGCGTACAAACGTGCATCCTATTGTCTGTTTGATGGGATTCCTCTCTTCTTATAGGTGTATGTGTGTCAAATGTATACGAACGCACAATTTGATACTCGTTTGCGTACAAATGCACAATACTTTGTCTACTTTGTCTGGATCATTATCTTTTGCAGGTTTATTGTTTCGCATGCGTACGAACGCGCACTCCGCTTATGCTTTGATGCCTCCGCGCATTACTCACCGGTTTTCTCTTATTGCTTGGCTGCAGTACTTGAATTTTTCTGGAGTATTTCTTAGCTTGCAATGCTTTATGGATTTGTTATCCGTTTGGTACTTTCTACACCATTTTTGTTGCATTCTCTTACAGCTTTCCTAGATATTATGAGAAGTAGGTTTTACAGCTTTCTTCTTCCTTGAGAAGTAGGAATAAAGATGCATGATGGAGATTACGTAGTTGGAGCATGTACAGGAACCCCTCTAGTTTATTTAAATACCCGTTTAGGGAAATTCTTTTTTCTACTTGTGTGTGGTTTGTTTAAAGTCCTATTCCGTGCATAGGGAGGCGCTTTAGGTCGTTGTGTTTACTATTGTGCTTGCATAGGTCAAGAGTGGTTAGGAAAACTGCTAAGCAGCACCAACAAGAAAAGTCCCGTTTTGATACTTATTGATGTATATGATGATATGATAGGCACGCGGAAAGGGTCCACAATTGATCCTTGCACAATTCTAGTTTGTGTCAGCTCAGCACGTGCGAATCATGTTGCTTCCTTTATCGAGTCAATAATAATAAAAGTGACAAGGGTTCCCTATTCTGACTCTCCACGCCTTGCTGGGGTTCGCATTTATTGCTGATACTCGCACTCATTGATCTTCACACATGACAATTCATGTCATGCGGTGATACCATTCACGGGAATTGGAATGTATTGGCTCCTGGTTGCTTCTGGCCCTCAGTTTGTTGTTGTAGGCTATGGGACTTCCTCCTTCTCCGGCGCTTCTATGACATTTATTTGTGCATTGCATTGCTTGTGTGCTTCTGCCAAAGCACTTGATTTCTTCATCCCTTTGTATCCCTTGGTTCTACAACCAAGACAGATATTAGGATAGCTTTCCCTTAGGACCGCTCGGTTAGGATAGCTCTCGAGCTTAGACATTAGGATTTACATCCTTGGCATGTCAACATAGGTAGAAATTCCCTTTCATCCTCAACCTTAGGTCCAATATTTTCATGACAATATTAGGGCTAGTACTAGTTAGTCTCCCTTTTGTTTTGCTTCTTTCTTTTGCATCCTTGCATGTAATAAAACTAAAACTTGCTTTCTTTTTCTTTTGAAAAATAAACCACTTAATAATGGTTCAAAACTCCTTTCTTAAAGGTAAAAGCAACCAACAATGCAATTTTTTTTCACCTACAGGCGTTTTCTTTTGTGTTTAAAACCTTTTTCATAAGTAAAAAACACAAAACCCACCAAAACAAGTGAGCTGAACTATGATGCTCTAACTTTCCCATTGCACAAGGGAATACGCAGGCATCTTGTCACGGGACTCGATCAAGCAAAACTTTTTAAGAACTTCCTTCTTTTCCCCATGGTTTCTTTATTTTCCTTTTCTTTCTCATGCATTATAGCGGCTAAAAAATAGATAGATATAACACACCCCTTAGCTAGAAAATAGAAGTGGATATCATAGAGTACTACGGGCGTGTGGGGTGCTAATCTCTTCCCCTCGCGTAATAGACTCCTTTACCCTGATCTCTCGATTGTAAGACCATGATTTCTCCCCTTTCAGCTTTACTCGATGTTTTCCTTTCTCCTCCAGGAGATAAAAAACATTTGATGGGGACTTCATTGATATATCCTATCAGTCGATGTTCAGTCAGGTAGTTTCAATGAGAGACGGCTATCAAATTTTGTTATGACTAGAGGTTTACATCAAGATGACCCATTTCACCCTATCTCTTTCTTATCTACATAAAATGTTTGTCACAGACAATCATTAGAGCAATTAATGAAGGCCATTAGAAACCTATCAGGTAATGTCGTAATGGACCCCTTCTATTGCATTTATTTTTTTCCGGTGATTTTCTTCTTTTTGCGAAGGTTTCTAAGTCCCAAGCAGTGATCATTGCTCATATCTTGAATCATTTTTCCATATTTATGGACTTAAAGTGAATATTGCTAAATCAAAGGTGTTCTTCTCCACCACCACTAAAAGGAGTAAAATTGATTTAATTGTCTCCAGCACATGTATGAAGCATACTCTTACTCTAGGGAAATAATTAGGTTTTTTATGTTGCATGTTCGTCTTCAACTGAATGAATTCGAGTTCCTAGAGGAGAAAATCAGGAAGATGTTAGCATCTTGGCAACATAAATTGTTAAACAAGGCTGGTCGTTTGACTCTAGTAAGTCCTGTCCCGAAATCAATCCCAAATTATTATATGCAAGTGGCTTAGCTACCTCGCCATTTTTTGAGTTTATTGATATGACAACTAGAATTTTTTTAAGGAAAGGTAAATCTAACTCTGGTGTGCATCTTAGTGGGTGGAATAAAATCACTAAGTGCAAAAAGATGAGTGGTCTTGGGATATGAAAAGGAAGAGAGGCTAATAATTCTATGTTAGGTGAGCTAGTTTGGAGTCCAAGTTTTGAAGCATAAGTACATTAATGATGAATCATTACTTAACATGAAAAAATATTAGTTACTTGGAATGCAATTATGGAAACTTACTCTGCTCTTAAAGATGGCTTAAATTTATATTGGGCGATGAGCTCATCTTTCTAGTTTTAAAATTTCTCTAAGGTCGAGAAATTAGCGGAGAAAGTTCACTATATGGATATCCATAACCTAGAAATGCGATTGAATATTGTTTACTTGGATGGGAATTGGAACTTCAATTTATTATATACTAATACTCCATCGGCTATTTGTGGCCGCCTGAATGTGGTTCCCATTTGTTTGAATTTTATGGTGCCTTAATAACTAAGTAATAACAAACTATTAACTCAAAAAACTGTCTTTAATTACCTTTTCTAAATAATAGTTTGTTTGATCATTGTGAAATCTTCCTTCACCTTGAAATCCCTCGCTCGAAGGAACTTACGAAGAATCACATTGCTTCTTTCATCAGCTAACAAGGGAATTCCCCATATTTCAAATTCTTATGGTGTAGAAAGAGGAACCTCCATATCAACAGTAACAGGTTGCTCACCATCACCATTCGTAACTACAACAGATATTATGATATCATGAATAACTTCAATCGTTTTCGTAGGCATGTAACTTGGAGTACCTACAAGATAATATTATCAAACACATATAATGCATTTTCAAGCAATCATGAAAAACATTAGATTCACATATACTCAGATGACAAACTTCCCTACTGTGTTGCATCCCAAACCTTCTGAGCAGTTACGTATTCATTGCAATGTAAATCCCCGCCAGCAAACTCCACCTACAAAAATTATCATATCATGGTACATACTTCTATAAAG
Source organism: Vicia sativa (assembly GCA_021764765.1). Lineage (NCBI taxonomy): Eukaryota > Viridiplantae > Streptophyta > Magnoliopsida > Fabales > Fabaceae > Vicia > Vicia sativa. The sequence continues at coordinate 39,206,226 of CM038797.1, read as the reverse complement.
TGATAATATTCAATGTAACACTATTTTATTGAGTGAAGTACAATTCCAAAACACATGGTATCTAACATTTTCTACTCAGATTAAGCTCCAAATGTTCACAAATAGAAATAAAATCAAAGAAAAAACAAAATATATAATAAATCTTTAGAAAAAACTCAATATCATGATAGTTGGTTTTCACCTCAGTTTCAATTTCACCAAAAAAAGTTGCAACACTTCATTGAAAAGTCTTCTATGGTCATAGTGAGCTTTTTCGGAGACAATTTATTTTCCAGATCTGTCCATTTCCTTCGCCACCACCGCTGCTATTACGCTGGACTTTCACCAGTGACCGGATTCACAACCACCACGCTTGAGCTCACCATCACCAAAACCACACTACTTAAGTGTTTCTCCATGGATGAAGCTCGCAATTGATGAGATATGGAAGAATAGGTTTAATTAGTAGTGGGAATGGATTGAACATGTACTTTAACTCCAGGGTACAAGGTTCGATTTTCACAAAAGGCAACAACTCTACTAGTGAGAGGGGTAGAGAAGATCGTGAAGTGGAAGTGTCGGGATTGCCTTGCGAGGGGCCCGGGTTGTTACAATGTTCAATCCATTTCCATTACCAATTGAGATACGGTTACACAACCCACTAGTTCAGAGTAAGATTTTCAAGTTGTCCAAAACCCGAAGGAAAACACAATGCTGATCCAAAGACAGTAGCCATAAACAGAAAAAATGACTATAAAATGCAAGATATTAAAATCAGTATATCTGAAGAAGGTAGATAACCAAGTCGTTAAAGAGTTGTTGTAAACCATTTTGGGCATTCACTGGAAGTCTTTAATTGATTCTCAGCCTCTGAGAGAAGCTTCAAAGCATTTTTTAACCTCTCCGACTCCACTTCATTCACTAATAGTGAAATCCAATTATATATTTCAATTATCATATTCGATTGTATAATTTTTCACTACTAAAAGACGAGTATACAGCAATGTCAGAGTCACCAAGGTTCGCCCCAAAACCGTGGTGACTTCTCTAAACTAAGGCGCTGACATTTTTTTAATTGAAAATTTTAAGGTTATAAGTAGGGTTAATTGCCTAACCGTTATGATACAATCCAACTTTTATGGGTTCGTACCTCAACTCCCTCAAATAGTTTATCCCTTTTATGTTAACGCACACATTTTCAATAATATTTATATTTAATTAAAAAATAATAGGGAGATCACTACGGCTCTTTTGTAAAACCGTTGTTACACATTGTCGCTTCTTTATATATATTAAACACTAAGTACCCATTCTCCCACTGATAAAACAAACAACCCTAACACCAACACCGCCGACATCGTCGAGAAGAAGACAGCAACACCCAAACTCATTGTTGTTGCCCAGTGTCGTCTCAATGTCACATTCAAAGAATAACTCATCCAAAGGTGTTAATATGTCTCCTTCCACTGTAAAATCTCGATCTGAAAATTTCTATGGTTGTGACAGTCATATAGTTTCGTACCAATGGAAGATGGGTCAAAATAAAGGAAGATTTTTTGGAGATGTTCATTTGGTGGAGTGATGAAACATATAATTTGTTCATATGGGATGAAGACATGCAACTAACTGACGATTTCCTATGAGTAAGTTTATCATAAACTATTGAATATTTAATTATGTGTTTTATATATTTAGTAGTTTAAGATGATAGGTTAAGTTGATAGTTTAAGTTGAATGTTTAAGTTGATAACCTTAAGAGAATTAAGCCGATTAAAACTTCATTACATAAAACTTTTATTCCATGATAAAAAACCATAATCAAATCTAAATCCTCTCGCTTAGGTAAAGTTAAACCAATCATAGTCAACCTCATCATCATCATCATCATCTTCATCATATTCATCATCATCATCATCATCATCATCATCATTAAAATCGGAAAAAAATCATCATTATTCTTCTTCTTCTTATATCCTTTATGTTTAATATTTTTTGTACTATGTTATAAAATGTAATAGTTGAAGATGCGGTGGAATTGACAGGAACATGCAATTAACAGACTGTTTCATACAAGTAAGTTCATCGCAATAATTTTCAGTTATATATTTTGCAGTTTCTGTTGATAGGTTAAGTTGAATGCTTAAGTTGAGTATTTAAGAGAGTTAAGCAGATTAAAACTTCATTACATAAGAGTTTCATTACATGATCAAAAACCATAATCAAATCTAAGTTCTCTCGCTAAGATAAAGTTAAATCAAGAATAGTCATCCTCATCATCATCATCAGAATTGAAAAAAAATCAGCATTCTTCTCTTTCTTCTTCTTCTTCTTCGGCAGCGTCCACGTCCTCCACTTCGACATTTCTCTATGAGCGTTGGACACACACACAAGGTCGAGTAACACATCAAGATTATAACACCAAACAATCAATAAATAGACAATGTAAAAAATGTAAAAGGGCCAACCATTAAGGCTGTCATTGTCTAGAATCATGGTAGAGAAAATTGACTAGACCAGGCTTAATGCCATTTGGTTAAGGGTAAGGATTTCTATTTTATTGGCTTATGACTTGTTTGGTGTGATTTCTTTTTGGAAGATAGAGGGAAAATGCCCAAACAAGAAATAGAAACTACACTTTTGTAAGTCTTTGGAAGCATTTACCTCTCACATTATTTTCGTAATCTTCAAACATCTATTAGGGACAACTATAGTAGTACAACTTGCTAAAACTAACATTACTATGGACATTCCTATGTCCATCACGATCAAGACAAAATTTAGCCAATCTATCCGCACAAACATTTTCCTCCCTGTAAATCTTGATCCATTTGACATTCATCAAGTTGCCAACAACTCTTCTAATTTTTCTTATCAGCTGCCTATATTGACCCAAATCCTCATCTTTGACAAACATCAAATTATAAATCTCAAGAATATCTGTCTGAATCTCCAAATTCGTGATAACGTTGTCCTTATCCAGATAGATGCCATCCCAAATGTCCCAAAGCTCAGTTGTTAAGACATTACTCTTACCTAAGTGACATGAAAAACCAACAATCCATAATCCTTGATCATTGCGGGGATGACCTCCACAACCATCAGAAATGGAACTATCAACCGCTCCGAGGCATAATAAAATAATCATTATGAATGTGTTGGTTTCGCCAATACCATAATGTATGACAAGTCGTGGCCCAAAGATCACTCTAATGTTTTTTATTCTACACTCTACCCAAGTTAGAACTCAGGTTCATCACCATCCAATCCTCAATAGAAGTTGCAACATAATTCCTCATATGCTGGGATGCTTTTTGGAAATCTTGGTATCCGGCCTTGCTTTTTGAAAATCTTGGTATCCGGCCTTTTGACCGAATAATCAAAGAGGGACCAATCCCACCGTCCACTTGCAGGGGCCCGTTTAAAGCCAGAACAAAGTTCTCTATGGACTGGCCCAACACAAGGATTGTTAGGTCATAGCAGGATTCAAACTCAGGACCTTGAGAGGAGCACACTCTCAAGACCCAAACCTCCACCGCTAGACCAACCCTTGGGGGTTTGTTGGGAGTTAATAAGACTGCGCCACACACCCTGAGCTATTTCGCAATCTCTGAACACATGGAGAAGAGACTCAATGTGGGAGTTACAGTCCCCATAATACGGTGACCCAAGCCCCCTAGAATATAAATATTCTTTGGTTATCAGAACCCCATATCTCATTTTCCAAACAAAACCTCTAATTCTTTCTGGAGTTTTTAGTTCTTTCTGGAGTTTTTAGCTTACAAATACTGTGCCAAAGCAAATACTTTTCCTCTCCAGACCAGTCTGCAATATAAGTATAGGCACTTTTAATTATGAACTCACCTGACGAGGTACCACTCCAATGTGACACATGTCTTCACCTTGATTAGAATAAGGGAAAAGGGTAAGCAACTTGTTAATATCTTCAGTATTGAGGAGTTTTTAAAGCAGATTTTAGTTCCAACCCCCTTGTTATCTACACAATCAGCCATAAGTAAACGATCCCTGCCATCAGAGATATTTTTTCGTAGGGTCCTTAATATGATAATTAGGTTGTAACAAACAGTCATCCCATAAGCTGATAGACTTCCCATCTCCAATTGACCACATATACATGTCCTCCATCATTTTCCATATCTACACCATTTTCTTCCACAGACTCAAATCTGCAACCATAGCCGAGAAACTTTGCAAATTGTTTCTCCTCTTCTCATACGTATTCTGCAAAACCTCACGCCACATAGCCTTCTGCTTGAATTTAATGTTCCAACTTAGTTTAGCCAAACAAACCTTATTCATAACTTGCAAGTCTCTGAGCCCCAGACCACCATACTCTTTGGGTTTAGCCAACTTGCTCCAGGAAATCGTATGCAAATGCCTATTGCCTCCATTCCCTCACCAAATGAAATTATGCTGAATCTTTTGGATTTTCTTTAACACGACTTTAAGAACCATCCCAGTCATCATAGAGTAGGTAGGAATAACCTCAATAATATTTTTTGCAAAAGTTGTTATACCTGCAAAAGACAGTTGTTTGCTTTTCCACCCAGTCAACTTGCTCCTAACTTGCTCTACAAGATACTGATAATTTTTTATTATTGGGTTCTTACCAGTGAGGGGCATCCCAAGATAGGTTCCAAGCGATTTGGTTTCCCTAAAGTTATACATAGCTATCATCTTACTCTTCATGTCTTCACAAATGTTGCTATAAAAAATATAGAAATCTTTTGAAAGCTGATGCGCTGTCCCGAACACTAACAGAATTTCTTCAACACCTTTAAAGTAAACTGCATATGTTTTTCACTAACTTTCCCAAACAGAATAATATCATCAACAAACATCCAATGAGTGATATTAGCCTTATCTTTCCCAGTTTTCATGCCTTGCCATCTGCCATCTCTAAGTTTGTCTTGAATCATATGGGTGAGTTTGTCCAGGAACATCACAAAGAGATAAGGAGAGACAGGGTCTCCTTGATGAATACCTTTTTTCATCTGAAAATAATCCTCTGGATGACCTTTCCAGAGTATATTCATTTTAGCAGTAGAGATAGATTCCATGATGATATGGTTAAGCTTGACATGAAGCCCAATTTCTTCTGAAACTCTCCCAACAAAATCCTAACCTAAATTATGATAGGCTTTGGAAAGTTCAAGTTTAACAACAAAGTAACACTCCTTTCCTTTTAGCTTGTTCATCGAATGAATCATCTCATTAACCACGATGATGTTATCATGGATAGTTATCTTAGGAAGGAAACCTGTCTGATGAGGAGAAACCACTTCCCAATGACATGTTTCAATCTATTGGCCACAATATTACTAAGGACCTTATAAATTGCATTACACAGAGCAATAATATGAAACTACTCAATAACACGAGGAGCTACAACTCTGGGAATAAGACACAAACTCGTATAGTTGATATCAGCCACCATACTAGAATTATCCCACAACTGCTTGATTAAAACACACATATTGTTGCCAACAATCTTCCATGATTTTTGGTAAAAACCAGCAGGGTACCCTTATGGGCCTGGAGACTTCTAAGGAGCAAGATCAAACAAAGCGCACTTGATTTCCTCCTCCTCCTCAAGGTTATCTTCCAGGATCATGTAGCAACTACTATCCAACATAGGATACCAACTCCCAGTACTGATCCACGAGCTAGTAATAGTACCTTGCATATACAGATTTTGGAAGTCAATTTTTAGTATCCTTTCAATGGCGACATGGTCCTTGTTCCAGTTGTCGTCATTGTCCTTGATCATGGTAACATTTTTCCTGCATCTTCTGTTAATTGTCTTTATATGAAAATAACGGGTATTTCTGTCTCCTTCAATCAACCATTACGCTTTCGACCTTTGAAACTAGATTAACTCCTCTTGATGAAGGAGTTTAAGTAGCTCAATCGCTTGAAACACTTCTTGAATTCCTACAATATAATTCATAAGATGATTCTTAGTAGTTTGAAGCCCTTTAACAGTAACCATGTTCCGCTTCTTTATTGCTTGACATAGCTTTGTAAGGTTTACTTCCAAATTATCATCTTCTCTCCAAACCTCATCCATCATAGTTTTGTAGCTATCCTCCAAAGTCCACACACTTTTAAACTTGAAGAATTTAGCCGACACAGATTTTGTTAAGGATTTGACATCAACTAGAATATGGTGGTGGTCAGAGAAATCAACTCTAGTAAGAACTTTCACCCGAGCCTCAAGAAAAATTAACCTCCACAAATAATTGCAGAAAGTTCTATTGTGTTTCTCAAAGACCCTCGAACCTCCATGAGAGATAGGGCCTCTCTAGGTAGAAAGGCGACCGCCCACATCCATATCCAGTAAGTTACAAGCATCCACCGGTCTTCTAAAATTCCCACATTTTCTTCTGCTAACTGGATTCCCACCCTTATTTTCCTTAATATCAAACAGGTCATTAATATCACCACCCAACAACCACCCAACAATCATACTAAGAGAAATCTGATGAAGAGCCTCCCAACGATCCTACCTATATTCCTCCCTAGGGTTAGCATACACAACAGTGACAAGATACAATCATCCTCAATGTTTAATTTGGAATGCAGAAATTAGGGATGTTTTTGATAAACCTGCAAGGTAATTTTATCAGGTTTCCATGCTAGAGCTATGCCACCTGCATAACCTCTATTCTCCACAAACTCAAAGCCATCAAAGCCTAAACTTCTGAACTTGATTTCAAGCTTCCCTAAATTCAACCTCGTTTCCATAGTCACAAATATATCAGGATGAACCATATTGTTGTAGTTTTTCAGACTTTTGAAAAAGCATCACTTGCAGCTCCACGACAATTCCACATTAATAACTTCAGTTGATCAAATCATCATTGACAAGGGTTTGATAATAAAACCTCACCTTGGTTCTCCACGGGTGTTTCTGCCACCAAACTCAACTTCTCTTCCCCTCCCTCCATCTCCAAACTAGGAAGAAAAATTTTCTCCGCACCATAAGCATTCTTAGAATTATGGCTAACCCTCTTCTCCAAACTGGAGACAATTTGATTAACACTAATGTATTTAAAGGTTATATCTTTTTCACCTTGGGGCCTAATGTAACACCCCAAATTAATGAAGGGTATTTATTTAATTGATTATATGATAAATATTCGTGAATATATGATGTTTTGTTGAATTACGTTGTGTGATGTAATTTTGTGTGATGTAATTTTGATGATTTGATGTGTGATGTATGTGTGGTGTGTGGTGGGATAACGTGGATGAAGGTGTAAATTAGAATAATATAATCATTTAAATAATTTGTATAATATAATCATATTAGTCATTTTGCGTGGAATAAGTGATGTCAAGAGTTGAATAACATATTAGGGATTCAAGGGGTAAGTTGGAAAAAAATGAATAAGAGAGAGTCAGTGTTTCAATCTGCACGATCGTGAAAATCGGGAAGAGAACACTGAAGAGCTAGGGCACAAAGAGAAGATGAGGGAATCAATCGCAGAAATTGGAATATGAATCAAAGCTATAATCTAAGATAAGGGAAATGATCTTTATTATTATGATTGATATGGGGTTTAGGTATATGTACAATTTAGTTTGGGATTTTTGATGAATATGACAACATGATGAACTCATGATGAATTTGATGAATTATGATGTTAAAATGTCATGAATCGCTGCCCATAACATGTATGTTAAGTTATTATCGTGTATGATGATTATATGTAGAATTACACGAGTTTTAGACTGTCTTGATATAAAAATCGCAAGGATTTTGGAATTGAACTGGTGCCGAATCGAAACAAGAATTTGCTGTTAAGGGGCTAGCGTTGGGTGAGCCAATAGCAGCCCCAGAGAATGTAACCTCGTCTATCCAGTGTTGAGCGAGCTCCATCTGAAGGGACTTGGGAAATGACACCCTTCTGGGAAATAAGCAAAGCACCTCAACATCACAGGGCGAGCGCGAGGCGATGAGGCAGCGCCGAGCGGTAATCAATTTTGTGGTCTGCTTCTTCGGGCGAGCCTCAGCTGAACAGATTGGAACTGAACTATTTTAAAAACTTTAAAATTCATAACTCGAGTTGTGAGTGTTCAATTGATGCGTAGTTCGGATAATTGGAAATCTGATTTAACATACTTTCTCTTAAAAATATTTTTAGTACCATAATTTCAATTATTTGGCACATGGACATGTGTTTTTTACTGTCAAGTTATGTTGTTTTATGAAATTACACGCAAATACTTTGTGAATATTATAATTGGTGATGTCTTTTGGTTAATGATAGCAATGATGTTATTGTGAAGTTAATTATGATGATTTTTAATGACGTTGGATGTGATAAATGCTAATTGTAGTGATGTTTGATGATGTGCATGATATTTGTATGTATTTGTGCTATATGATGATGTTTATGTAAATGGTGAATATATGATGATATTATGATGATTACATGAATGATGGTGCATTTTGACTAGCAGTGGTCAAGTGTTATTTATAATGTTGTGCATCATGCATTCATGGTATATATTAGAACATTGGTCAAATGATGTGGTTAGAAAGTTGTTCCAACGATGTTGTTAGGATGTCAGTCTAGTGACGAGCTTAATCCCATGGTGTGGATTGAGTGCATTTTTGTGATGTGTTCCGGTTTCAAACGGGAATCTATCCTAAGATGGGGATTTTTGGAGGAAAGATGACTCGATCATCAATGAATTTTGGTACCACATGCATGAGTCAATGAAGCCACTACAAGAAAAAGAGATCCCAACGACGTGAATTAGTGACATAATAAGCACATGAAAAAAAGCACTTTCAACGTGTTTATCACGTCACTACAACTTTTAAAATTTAAAAAAATAAGTCACAAGAGGAGTCAAAGTTTTTTTTTAATAAAAAAAGTTGTGCCGTGAAAATCATGTTGCAACACAATTGTTAAAATAAAAATTAAAACGGTGTGGCTTTCTGAAGGGGGGAAATTTGAAAATTCTTAAAATTATGTTATGTGTTTTTCACGTCGCAAACGTTTTAGGAGAGAAACTGACTGACATTAAAGTGATGCATTCTGAATGGCCTGCAAGTTGACTGACTCAAATTATGACTGTTGGTGTTTGTGATGTGATTTTCGCGTGGCAAAGTTGCGATGTGAAAATTATGTCACTACTTTAATAATATATTTTTAATTTCGTTTCTTCCAGAAAGTCACATTACTTTAATAATGATTGTTGGTGTTTGTGACGTGATTTTCACGTAGCAAAGTTGCATAGTGAAAATAAAGTCACTACTTTAATTTTATATTTCCAATTTATTTTCTTCCAGAACTCATCCTCTTGTCTCCTCTTCTTCTCAAATCCATAAATCTCTCATTCACTTCTTCCTTCACCCAATTTCATTCAATCCTCACAGGTACAAATCTCTTTTTTGTTTTTTTTTTGTTTTAAATTAATAACTAATTTCTGAATATATATTATGATTTTTTTTGTTTGTTTTTAAGGTGTATTTTTTCAAAGCTTCAAGAATCCAACATGTTCGATTGAAGCTTTGTAGAGGTGTTTTTGCAATTTTTTTTTTTATGTTTTCAAATTTTTATATATGTTGGTGTTGCTGCTGTTGTTGTGTGTGACTTTTTTTAAATAAAAAACATTGTTCAGACAATATATTGATATTAATATAGTAGTTATAATATATGTTGATATATTATTTTTAATGTAGTAATAATATGTTTGTAATATGTTTATATTTATATATATATATATATATATATATATATATATATATATATATATATATATATATATATATATATATATATATATATATATATATATATATATATATATATATATATATATATATATATATATATATATATATATATATATATATATATATATATATAGATATATATATGTACATTTTATAAGTTTGCTTTATATGTTATATGTATATTTTATATTTATTTGAAATCAGAATTGTATGTAATATGTTTATAGCACATGTGATATGTTTGTTTTAAAATAGTATTAATTTATTTAGTATTATTGATTTCATAATTTATTTTAAATTTATTTAGTATAAATTAATATATTAATAGTTTCCGTTTTTTTAATCAGTGACGTGATTTTCATGTCACAAATTTGAGACATGATAATCACGTCGCAAGCTATTGATTTTAGCTTATTATTAGTGACATAATTTTCTTGTCAAAAATTTTGACATGAATATCACGTAGCAAAAATTATGTTATTTCTGACCCAATCTCTGTTATGTCTACTCCTACTGCAATATTGTGGATAACTGTACAAAATGTTGCGATGTGATTTTCACGTCACAACTTTGTTACATGAAAATTATGTCACAAATATGTTGCCACATGCTCTCCCGCGGTGTGTTTAGTTACGTCAAAAAAAAGTTGTTGTGACGTGATTTTACCTGTTATGACATGATAATCATGTCGCAAATGAGTTCGTTTGTGTAAGTACATGATCGTGATTACCTGATGTTAATGATTTTGTGACCTAAGTAATGTTTAATGACGTTTGTTAATTTGATGATACAGTGATATAATTCGTGAGTATTGGTGATGTGAAAGTGTGAGTATATATGTGAAGTATTGACCAGTCGTTTTTACACTGTTATTTACCATTGATTTTAGTTATATTTTCTTTTTATGACCGATCGTTTTACTTCATTTTCCCATATTTTATGCGTTGGTTGTGTTATTTATTGTTTGTAGGCTCAGAGGAATAAATCGGGACAAATCAGTGCGAAAAAGTGCAAAATTTGGAGTTTCGGAGGAAGTAAAAAAATCAAGTTAAAGGAGGAATGACAAGGCCATTTGTGTCACCTGACACGAGTCGTATCAGGAGGTGAGCTTTGGAAAAGTTGAAGAATCAGAGGACCAAAACTGTCACCCGTCTCAACTGACGCATGTCGTGTTAGCAAGTCAGGGAATTGAAAATAAATAAGGAAGTTCAGTGGGCCAACATGTAACGCCCGTTTTATTTAATATTATATTATATTAATATTTTTGAATTACCGTTTGACGATTGTTTTGGCAACGAGAATAATTATATAAATTGAGATATCTATTAACATATTTGGCGACGTTCCGTTCCGTTCGGTAAAATATTATTCGGACCGATATTTAATTCCCCGGAATTATTTTAATTAATTGAATTAATGATATAATTAGATGGTATTAGTGTGTTAAGAATAGAGAAGGGCGTGGGGAGAAATTTGATAGAGTTGGGTTTCTCACCCTTGGCTAGTAAGACAACTATCATATAAAAACACTTTCTTCATTTTTCCAACATAACACCAAAACACAAAGTATAGAAGCTTAGGAGAAAGTTAGGGTTTTGGAAGAAGAAGAAGAAGAGCAAGAAGAAAGCTTGAGGATTGGGTTGTGGGAACATCAAGAGTCATCCAAATTTGCAAGGTAAGGGGTTGATTCTCCATCTCATATAGTTAGGGTTGATAGTTATAGTTTGGATTGGGGAAAAATTGATAGTTGATTTATAGGGTTTGGTTGGTTGATTTTTGAAATGGTTTAGAAAAGTTGGATTAGGAGTAGGGATTATGGGTGTGTTGTTATTAGTATTGTAGAATAAGAAGTTATAGAATGGAAATGGAAATGAAAATAGAAAGAAAAATAAAATTGTTAACTGTAAAAAAGAGAGAAACCAGAAAAAATGCAGGGAAGATGAAGAAGAAGCAGGGTGGAGGAAACACGAAGGGGGAGGCGCCCACCTCCATGTGTGGGGAGACCGTCCCCCAATGTGAGGCACCCTCAACCAATGGGACGTGTGTCCCTTGTGTGGGAGGAAGGCGTGAGTTTTTCTGTGTTACGTTTTTCTGTTTGCAACAATTTTCTGTTTTCTGTCAAACATTTTTCCTACATAATTTGTTAAGAAATAGCTTCTGTTTCTTCAAATAATACCAATTTCACCTAGTAGCAATTTATATCCATAAAATATAATTAGGACATAAGTTAGCCGATTAAATTTAGAACCCGATTATGTTCCGATTTTCCGATTTCGGTAAATTCGACGATGGAGCAAGTTGCTCCGAATTCAACGAAAATTGGCGTGCTAGCTAAGTTCGACGTGTAGAACGTAGTGGTGAGGTTAGTTTTTCAAAATTACGAGTTTTTACGAAACGACCCGAAATAGGCCAATTTACGGTTAAATTGAACCGGATTGTGTTTTAGTCAATTTAAGACATATATGAACTATCCGATTTTGATGTTGATGTTTATAATTAATGTCGGTTATTAAGAATGGCTTTCGCGACGATTATTGGTATTTTGACTATTTTTCCGTTTTTGGAAATTGGTGGATTAATTGATAATGATGTTGTGTGAATAAATAGAATGTTTGCGACAGTGTATTTATTAATGAATACTTGTTGATTATGCGATGCGATGATATGTTTATTTGATGTGAATAAATATGGCGATGTGGACTTTATGTCAATTTTGAGGAGCGATGATGATGTGTTGTTGTGTGGACTTTATGCCAAGCGACGATGGGCTTTATGTCAAGTGTTCCTAATTATGGACAAAGCAACGGGTACCACATGCATAACATAGTCGTGTCTCATGGAGTCGGTTATGTTTATGTTCGAGTTGTTTAGCATTGGGTTTTAATTGATGAATGATGATTGAATTGCGATGGTATATGATGCTTTGTGTTGATGCGAGTATAATGATTGTGTGATGAAGTTAAAGTATTAATTTATACATTAAATGCTAATTTAAAGTATGTAAGCTTTTAATACATGTTGAGATAATTTATTTAACTTATATCATTTATAATTCCAAAACTATTTATATATTCTATCATGCTTTTAATTATATGTTTTGGAGTATCTCACCCTTTACTTGTTTCGCCGTTGCCTATATATTGGTAACGTGGTGATCCCGGGATGAGGAGGATTAGCTCGAGTCTCTTTATTTTGTGTCGCTCTGCTCTGGTCGTAGTAACACTCGGGATTTGGGCGACATTATCATTTTGATAGGATAGTTTATGTATACTATCTTATGATGTTATAACCGTATGTATTGATGATAACATGATGTTATGTATATTTTATGAACACATCTGCTGTGCTGTGAATAGTCATATGTGTATATGATGAATTATGTATGAATCGGTATATCCGACTTTTGATGTGCATTATAATGCGAATATGTGATGCCTCAATTTTGTTAAACGAAATTTTAAAACTCTGATTTTATTATTAATTACGAGGGGTAGAATTGGGGTGTTACACAACACGACCACCCGTGTTGGCTTGTGACGTTGATTTCCTAATTTTTTTCTTATTTTGTCCATGTTTTGAGCTATGGGGGAGTTTTCACAATGAATTAGAAACCATTTTGCAAACGAAGAATTCTACGATTGAGGAGGCAACATATTTGATTATTGGAGGACTGAGATCTTTCATGAGTCAACGCAATTGAAGATGAAAATTGTTCAATTATCTATAATATCTACCTTTTATATTATTGAAATTCTTTTGAACAATATAAGTAGATAAACCCCACAATGCTAAGGGGGTGTCCCTTATTTGATCATGTAATGACTTTGAATTTCTATTTTCAGTAATACAATTGTTTTTTCATTTTGAATTTGATTGTACAAGGTATTTAATGATTTCTTTATCGTACCAATAAGGATTGTTTTACAGTTACCAATTAGTTGGACCGCAGTTGTTAAGGTTTTTGTACGATTAAACTATAATAGATATCAACTAGGACTAGGGATACTCTATTTTTACCAGTTAAATCTTGATTAAACCACCGCTTGATTTTCATAATACTCTAAGGACATGGGTTTTAGGATGAATGATCAACAGTTTTCTCACTAAGGATTTATGAGAAAATAAACTAAAGATTTAGTAATTGAATGGTTTGAAGTTATTGAAGAAATTAGGGTTCAAGGTTATTACAGGAAAAATCATACACTGACCCTAGCATGTTTCTTGTATTTGTGGAAAAGCCAAATTTTACATTCTACTTATTTTAATCATTGTCAAGTGATAAATTCTAAACCAAACCCCTAGTTAAGTTTTTTGTTTAATTGAACGAAGAGCTAAGCTCTACACATATACACAGTCTTTGAGATCGAAATTCGTAGAATGTACCCCTTATTACTACATAGGCAAAGATAGTATATTTGCTATTTTTCTGATCAAGTTTTTAGCGTCGTTGCTGAGGATTGCCAGAATATAGAGTTTTGATTTTAGTTCTATTAGAATTTTGTTGCTCTGCGACTAAAATTATATTTTTCTGTTATATTTATATTTTTGTTATTATTGACTTTTGTCTAATCGTTGTATGCGAGGAAAGCCCTCAGCTGAATTTTCTTTTGATGCAGAAATTGAAATAACGTTTCACGCAAGGCACAAACAAGATCAATTAGCTAGACTGGATTTAGAAGAAGAAGTTACCTCAGACCATTCAGGTTCAGAGTCCAAAAAGGAAGAAGATAATATGGGTGAAAATCCACCACAACCTAAGAGACTTCTTAGGGATTATGGAGGAGCAAATGCTCTAGCAGGTCAGTTGACTATTGTGAATAAATTAGTAAATGTTGCAAACTTTCTGATGCTTCCTTCAAAAATTTGACAGCTTGAGAATATACCTTTCACTAGAAAGATAAATGAAGATGCAAATAAGCATTTGCAAAAGTTTCTATTATGAGAACTACTTTGAAGATTGAGGGGCACTCTGAAGAAACAAAGAAATTAAGAATGTTTGAAGATAATTAAGAGTGGTTTTACTCACTATCTGTTGGGAGTATTACTACTTGGGAAGAGATGGAGAAAACTTTTCTTGATGAATACTTTCCTGCTTCTGTTTATATTCGCAAAAGATATGATATTGTGAATTTTAAGCAAAAAGAAGGAATATCTAGGTGATGTATATAAGAGGTTCAAAAGGTTATTGGTAGCTTGTCCCACCCATAATATGGATCAAATTGAACAAATGTAGATGTTTGTAAATGGCCTCAGAATAAAGACAAAGCAACTTATTGATACAGCTATTCGTGGCTCATCCAACTTTATAACAACCATTAGTGTTACGAAGATCATTGAAGCAATTGACCCAAATCAGCATCTGTAGCTGTATGATAGAGTTGCAAGTAAATCAGATGGATTGATTGATCTGAAGTTAGAAGCTAATAAGAAAATTAGAATGGAAGAGATAATTGCTGCAGAAATGGAGAAAAAGCTTAAAGCAATGAACATAGGTACTCAACAGGTAGCTCAGGTTTAACAAGCACAAAATGCTCTTTGTGAAATTTTTAGTGGACCACAAAGTACTATGCACTATCTTGCAACTCCACATCAAATTGAAGAAATAATTTTTTTGAGGCGGAATAATCCCTACTCTAATACTTACAATCCAGGGTGGAAGAATCATCCTAATTTCTCCTGGAAAGATCAACATGGAAAATGTTCAAAATCAACAATAAGTACACATAAGGAAGATTGAGGGGGTAGCTATTGAAAAGATGGCTGCCCAAACTTCTATATTCAAATAAGAGACAAAGAAAAATTACTGGAATACCATAACTTCAATAAAAAATTTGGAAATTCAAGTGGGACATATTACACAACAATTATCTCTGCAAGCACCAGACACCTTTCCGAGTTCCACCGTGACAAATCCAAAAGGTCATGAGAATGTTAATGTTGCCATAACAAAGAGTTAGAAGGAAATATTCGATGACCATGTCATAGAGGTAGATTTGGAAGTAAGAGAAAACAAAAAGAATAAGGAAGAAGTGATACCACTATGAAGCCAACTGATGAAAAGAGTGAAGAGAAGACTAAACCAATGATTAAGTTATCGTATCTCTCTTGAGTAGAAAATAATGAATAAAAAGAGAAAGACTTTGAGAAATTTGTTACACTACTTAAAAATCTAGAGATAAATATGTTGTCCTTTGAAGCACTCAATAAAATCCCTTATACCAGGTGTGAAAGAGGTAGTATTCCCCGTAATAAAAGGGAATGAGTCGTCGAGCCATGTGACGGTAAACAAAGCGTTTTATCGGAGGAAACTGACACTTTTAATGAATAAGTCTTTCCTTTTGTTGTTTATTTTTGTTTCGAGAAGGTAATAAACGAGGCATCACAGATGCCAGCTGTAATGCAACAATTGGTATTGTATTACCTTCCGCCTCCCAAGTAAGGACCTTTGTAGTCACCCTTGTCGATCTTGTTATAAATCATTGGGGCCAAATTTTAGTTCAAGTTTGGGAGGATTTAGTGATTATTTGTTTTATGTTATTTACTTTGTAAAAACTGCACTTTGAAGTTCTCCCCAAATTTTGACCGAAAATTTTCGAAACTTTGCGGAAGAGCTTTTATGTCATAGAGATCAAGAAGAGTATATATAGATAAAGGGATGATTTTTTAAGGGTAGGATATTCAGAATAATGTTACAAAAAGGTCCCTTACAAAGTGATACGAGTCTAAAGTGTAGATTTGCAACATAGTTCTTGAATCTTGAGAAGTACTCCTTGAGTAGTTTATCTTTATAGTCAAGCATAATCTAGATTCACATGCATGTATGATTAGTTGGTAAGGAAATACTTTTGGCACCAAATGATGAAAATGCGGTAAAAGGTAATCGACTTGCTAAGTTGGGTAGCCCTCACCCGATTTTTTAGCTCAAAGGAGGTTGATCCCCAAACGTCGTCCAATTAAAAGTAGAAAATGCTGCTTATTCAGTTCTATAAAATAATTCTTGATTAGTCTTGTGTATGTGATGATTATCATAATTCTCATTGCCTTAATTTAATTTTCCAAATGAAAAAGGAAGAAAATCGGAAAAAGACTTAAGTTCAATTCATACTTAGAGAGGTATCCGAAAGGGAAGCTCATGTTTAAAGTGTTCTCATGAAACTCTTTGTGTCATGTGAATACCAGATGAACAACCTCTTAACCAATGTGAACATAAGTCTCACGTATGGGTACCAGTATGCTGTGAATTTCACGAGCTCTTGTCTTTGTCGCATGAGGTCAAGCAACAGTCTAAGTTTAGGGGAGTTTGACTAGTGGTTTTTACACCGTTATTTACCACTGATTTTAGTTATCTTTTATTTTTATAACACAGTGGTTTTACTACATTTTTGCATATTTTATGTGTTGGTTGAGTGTTTTACTGTTTGTAAGTTCAGAGGAATAAATCGGGACAAATGGGTGCAAAAAAATTCTAAATTTGGAGTTTTAGAGAAAGTAAAAAATCAAGTTATAGGAGGCTTGACATGGACACCCGTGTCACTTAACACATGCCGTGTTAGGAGGTGAGCCTTGGAAATGTTGAAAAATTAGGGGGCCAACATGACCACCCATGTTAGCAAGTCTGGGAGTTGAAAATAAATGAGGAAGTTCAAGGGGCCAACACGGCCACCCGTGTCACCTGACACGACTCATGTTGGCTTGTGACATTGATTTCCTAATTGTTTCCCTATTTTGTCCATGTGTTAAGCTATGAGGGTGTTTTGGGTACTTCTAGACGAGGGTGTTTTGGGTACTTTCCTGAATGAATGTTGGCTATTTAGACGAGTTTTCACAATGAACTAGAGACTGTTTTTACAAACGAATAATTCTACGATTGAGGAGGCAGCACATGAGATTATTGGAGGACAGGGATTTTTCATGAGCCGATGCAATTAAA
Organism: Vicia sativa; assembly: GCA_021764765.1. Lineage (NCBI taxonomy): Eukaryota > Viridiplantae > Streptophyta > Magnoliopsida > Fabales > Fabaceae > Vicia > Vicia sativa. Next base: position 39,188,545 of record CM038797.1, on the reverse strand, counting down.
GATCAAAATTACTCACTTATTTGTAATGTCTACGTTTTATATTATTGAGATTCTTTTGAACAATATGAATAGTTAAACCCCAATGCTAGGGGATGTCCCTGATTTGATCATGACTTTGAATTTCTATTTTTAGTAATACAATTGTTTTTTCATATTCAATTTGATTGTACAGAGCAAATATCTCACTAACCTATCCATACATATACGCTATCCTTGAGACCAAAATTCAGGAAATTTACCCTTTATCGCTACATGGCAAAAATAGTACACTTGCTATTTTTCTTATAAGTATGATGATGTGTAGTATTCTTGACGATGGTTGTTGTAACAACTGTATTTATTATCTATATCTTTTATAATGATTTGTGATTTCTCACCTTTTCTACTTAGAAATATTGCCTCGATATGCGGGTAGCTTGCAGGTAATCAGGATTAGCCGTAGAAGTTCGAGTATAACTTCATCGAGTTTTTTAACTACTTTATATTGAATAAAGTGGGTCTTATTCTGATATGTAATATAAGGTTTTTGTGAAACGTTTGAACTAAACCTTAATATTCCTTGGGTTGACATGACGTTTAAGATGTTTTAATTGTTGATTTTTTTTAATTATATTTTAAGAATGATGAAGTTATTTTTAAAAAGTTATAATGAAACTATGCTGAGGCAATAATTCTGCTGCTAAGTTTGAAATTATGTGTTGATGTTTTGTAAAGAAACAATTGATTAATATTTTAGAACTCATATAATAGAAAATTTAAGCGATACCATTTTAGATTTAACTTGAAAGGGGTTGAAGATTAATATATTTAACTTTTATTTTTTTATGAGTAATCTTATTTATTCACTAAAATCATACACCAATACTTACATCAAACATTATTCATCATATTTATACGGTTAATAATATTTTTTAATAATTCTTCTTACTATCACCAGAATTCATCTTTGCATGTATCTTATTTAAGTCTTATTGCTATAATACTATTACATAAAGTCTTATTGCTATAGTAAATTGTAGACAAAGATTATTTGTTTCAATAAGGCAAAAATTATTTTTTTTGGTAAGAAATATTTTCTATTTTTATAAGAGGATTGTACACCAGTTTTCTACTTAATTGAAATAAAAAAATACCCAAAAAAAACCATATGTAAAGCATCTCCACCTTGGAGCCTGAAGGATATTTTCACGACCAAAACCATGGCTTAATGATATATTTATTTAATAATTCTATAGACCACTTGATTTAATTCAAATAATATGCAATGGGTAAGAAATCTTAACTATATGTGCTTCCTCCATTTTTTAAAATAATTTTTGTTTACTTTTTAAATTCATTCGATAAATAATGTATTTTGAATATATATAGACTAGATATATTATTTATTTAATAAATTAAAAAATTATTATTTTTCTTATAAAAGAGAATGGAGGAAGTATTATTAGTTAACTAATTTAGTGCAAACTCATTTAAATTTTAATCCATAGTGGCAATATTTCAAATTTATTTCGACTTGGCCGCCAATATTTATTGTGGATTGGCCACAAAATACATAAAAAAATTAAAATATTAAATTTCAAAATCAAAATAAAGAGAGGTATTTTCTCTTGAACATCTCGATTTTGCACCAAAAAATTAGAGATAAAACCACAAAAAAATATTACTACTATTAAATATGAGGATGTAAAATAAATTTAAACACAAGCGATATGTGGTTAAATAAACTTTAAAAAATATTAGCATTTATAGAATAAATGAGAGTAATGAATAATAAATTTTGACAAAGTTTTAGTCAAAAGTTTGTTGTGAAAAATACTACCACAAATCATCTATTTATAATAAAAAAATAGTGAAATCTTATTTGTTATAGGTGCTTTTTGTATGTTTCCTAACTGGAAATTCATATTTCATGATCATAACAAACTATGAGAAATTTATGAATTTGAGGAAATTTAGAGTGGTTAAGTCAGTAATCATACGTATAGTACACCTAAAGTTTGTCCTATTAAAAATTAGTTTTCTCTATTTTAGAATTTTTGTGTTTGGTTGAGGTAGATAGGGCTACTAAAAGGAAAAGTGTGCAGAAGGGCAAAGTTTCATCTACGTTATTTAACAGAGCATGATCCTCCCTAGTTAAAAAATTGACACAATCACTGAAGTCAATGTTCAACTACCATTAGATTTGTTTTGCATTTCTTCTACACTCTTAGATAACTTTATTTTAAAATAAAATAAAACAAAACTTGTAGAGAGAGATAGACATACGTGATAGAGATATGATTACAAGGAATCTAATTCTGTTATTTATCAGAGAGCATGTATTGACCTAGGTGGAATTTTGTGCTATTTGTCAATTTAAATATATCGTCATCTAACTTTATTATTTTCTAAAGAGGAAAGAGAAAATACAGATAAAATTCCAGAAATGAAATGGTCTTCAAGATCAAAAGATGAAAGCTTGGGAGTCGGTTATGCAAGGGTAAAATGATTGACATCAGGTAGTGTATTGATTAAGAAATGCATCAGGTAATGAATTGATGAAAGAAATGCATCAGGTAATATACTAATTATGAAATGTATAAGGTAATGTACTGATCAAAGAAATGCATCACGTAATGTACTGATCAAAGAAATATATTAGGTAATAGGTTGATCAAAGAAATATATTAGGTAATGTACTGATCAAAGAAATGCATCAGGTAATGTACTAATTAAGAAATGTATCAGGTAATGTATTGATTAATGAAATGTATCAAGTAATGTACTGATCAAAGAAATGCACCAGGTAATTATTGATTAAGAAATGTATCAAGTAATGTACTGATCAAGAAACAAGTCAAGTAATGTGCTGATTAAAGAAACGCATCAACTAATGTACTGATGAAAGAAATGCACCAAGAAAGTATTGATGAAGAATGTATCAGGTAATGTTCTGATCAAATAAATGCGTCAGGTAATATGTTGATTAAAGAAATGCATCAAATAATGTAGTAATTAAGAAACATATCAGGTAATGTACTGATCAAAGAAATGCAACAGGTAATGTACTGATGAGGAAGGAAGCAAGAAATGGAAGACCTTCATCAGGTAATGTATTAATGAGCAAGAAATGGTAGAGCTACAAAGGTAATGTACTGATGAGGAAGGAACCAAGAAATGACAAACCTACATCAGGTAATGTACTAGTGAGGAAAATAATGGAAGAACTGATCTCAACCTGATGAGTAAAGATTTAAAACTGATGCGGCCAAAGGGAATTAGACTTTTATAAGTAAAGTGGAACATGGTTTTCAATGGAAAAGGTCGAGTATAGGTTGAACATTTGACTGTTTATGCAATGGATTCCCTATAAATGATAAGCGTGGTTCATTGCATGATTTATGAATGGATGTAAGTATGATTGATACATATGATATGAACGTTTGGACGAGTGCCCCGATTGAGGGTTACAAACAGTTGAAATGAGAAAGGCTTCTGAACCAGGTCCTTTAGCAGGATATTACAACCATGACTTCTCGATACTTCTTGTAAGTTTAGAAATTTCTGATGATATGAACTGATATGCTTATGTGCAACTTTGAAAGAATGGAGATCTCTTGGCCTTGGATGTCCAATAATGCTGAGTTTTCTCGAAAAGTTTGGATCCACATTTGTTTGGCACTGGATGTTGATCTTGAAAATGACATCCCTCAATTCTTTGAAATTCAAAATGAAATACTCCTGATTATGATCAGTTCTTAAAGAGATGGCATGCCCCTGATGGGATAACTCGAAGATAATGATGTTCTTGAAGTAATGTCACAGTGCTGAAATTTTCGTGACGTGGAGTGCTAAACTTGCAGATGAAATTGTTTATTCATAATGGTAATTTAAACGCGATGATTATGCAATCTTCGAAAATTGAATCATTTATTGTAATAATATACAATGGATAAATCCTTATGAGGGTGCAATGGTAATTTTGAAATTTAAGATTTGAAAACGATGTGATAATGTGGTATCAACACTAATTCTTTTAGAAAACGTTGAGGAGTCATGTTAATGCAACTTTGCTTTAGTATGCTTTCAAAAGAAACCTTACTTAAATTAGGTCTTTAAATTATGATTTTAACCCACCCCATTCTTCGTGATGTTCTTCTAGTCCCACGTTCAGTTAATTAATTGATTAACTTCGAAGAGGAATTGCGAATAACAATGTTATGGCTTAAGAACCAATGATCTTTGAGGCGACAGACACTTATTCTTCTTTGGAAGTCACAGAAGCTTGTTTTTGCTTTCTCTTATTGATATCTTTATGTGATCCTTATTTTTTTTGTTTTATATCCATAACTTTTGCCTAGACTGTTCCTTTTGAGATTTTAGACCAGCGAGATGCCCTAGTTTTTTCCTAAGTCGTTTGATATCCTTGAGTTAGCGGGCTTTTATTTGATTTTTTTATGTCTTTTGAACAACATGTGTGAACCTGTTTGTATGATCTTGAATTGAAATGGTTAACTACCATATTGATGGTTCTATAACCGTTGTAAGCTTTGGATTTTCACTACTTCTTCGACATTGTGTATGAAGAGAGGACGTGGTTAAAACTCTGAGAAGGTACCTTTGGAGATGAAATAATTATCTCGGAAATTGAATGCATCCATCATTGTAACTCAACAACTACCCTTCCCCAACTTAAGATTAAGGGTTTAAATTTTATGCAAAAGAAACTCCTACTTCTAGGCTCAAAGGGGTTAACGAGGGATTATCTTTCTTATATCTCCACTGTTTGGGAATTTGAAGCAATGTCTGTACACCATCAGCAAAGATTTTTTTCGAAAGAATATTGTTGCAAATTGGGTATTTGTTTTTCATCACCTCCCTCAAATATTCTCTTAAACAAAAAACTGATAAAGAAACTAAAGTGGTAAAGAAAAATTGTTTTTGTTATTTTAAGTGATATCAAAGAAATAAAACCGATAGAACATGATATGATTAATTCAAAAGATGAAATGCTCATTTCATTAAAATTGCGATTTTAAGAATGACAAAATTCAAATGCAGAATAGAAAATTACAAATAATAAAATTGCAAAATAAAATGATAAAGGGCCTTGTGACCATTAGCTACAAGGATGAGATTTCTCATTTGATAACTGGCTTTTTGGAATGTCCCTTGTGTCTTGGCACTTGTCACTTGTCAGGGCATGGGCATGCTGAAGCATCTTCATGAGCTTAGGCATGAATCTTCGGAGCTCACTTCACATACTCTTGTTCGAAGTTCTCCATCTTTCTTCATATTTCGGGAAATCAGTTTGCCTCTTAGCTGTTTGAATGGAAAAAGGTGATGAGGATTTGATTTGATTTTATGGTGAAATGCATGTATGATGATGAATGCAGATGCATATATTTTTTTTGTGATATACAAGAATGATGTTCATGTGATGAAATGCAACATAATGATAAGAATAATGTACAAAAAGATGTGAAACATGAATGATATAGGTAAAGGATAATAAAATAACGAATTTATGTATGCTCCCTATAATTGGATGACTCTAAATTTTCTACACAATAATCCCCTACATAGGATTGTTCTAGGTTTTTGCTAAATATTTCTCAGAGTCTCATATCCCATTTTAATAAAAATTATCACCATATGAATAACGTACATAGTGATAATATCTCCAAAAGTGTACATTCCAAGAAATGGCTCTTAATGAGATACTCAACATCTTTTATTTGAGTGTTCGGTCCAGGATTTGGATACTCTAAAATAATTAGAGTTTAAGGTCCTTTGTCTAGAAATTGATGCCCCACACTAATATGCGGGGGCAACAACCTCCTTAAAAAGACCAACTATAAGTTGGGTCTTTGCTTAGATCCATAACAAAATGGAGTCCAAAGGCCCTAGGCTACGCAACCACATCCTATCTTGGGATTATCTAGAAGCCTGGGTAGTGGACTTTTCTCACAATATCAATGATCCAATTCAAAACTCCCACACAATGAATCTATCAATAGGATAATAAACAAAGCATAAGGAAAAAATGACGAAAACATAAACATAAGAAACAAATAAAGCACCAACAAGAAAGCAAAGTAAAAAAATAAACACACAAACACACAACTAACTAAACTAAAGTTTACTCGCTTAAAGATTTATCCCCAAGGAAGTTGCCAACTGTAGACGCCTCGAAAAATATATTCAACTAATTATTTGATTCAATGAAGTCTCCATCTAACTTTATTAATTTCTAAAGAGGAAAGGGTAAATATTTAATAAGACCAAAGAAATGAAATGGTCTTCGAGACCAAAAGTTACAGGTTCGGGAGTTGGTTATGCAAGGGAAGGTATTATCACCCCTCACATCCATCGTACTCGATGGTACCCATTTAGTTCGTATGTATTTGTGTGTTTTAAAAGTAAATTTTCAATCGTCTACTTATTATACGAGAAAAGAAAAAAGAAATGAGACATATTTTAGTTTTTTTAAAGTGGGCTTGCAAAGAAGTTAGAATCTTGTGCCTACTACGTATTCCCTAAGTGCAATAGGAAAGTCAGAGCTTACGTAGTTCTAAGTGTGTATTAAGAGGATTTAGAGTGAAGGAGGATTTTGGATTGTTTGTGTCTCTTGAGAGGAATGAGAGGTTGTTTTATAGGAGAGATTGAGTCAGGGTAGAATAGAGATTTGAATGAGGAATTGGGATAAGGATAAAAAGGAATTCGATGAATTGTGAATTAGAGTTTGTTGGTAGTGGAGAGGATTTGAAAATCGTGGGAGGTGAGTGGAATGGTGATGTATGATTTTTGTATCTGAACCGACTTTGTTGCTTTGGTGCTAGTTGCGTGAGTTTTGTTATTGCTATATTGTGTATCTACGTTAATAACAGGCTGATTTTTTGATATTTGCTTTGCAACTTTTTTGTTTTGTTTGTATTTTGCAGGTTGAGGTGGGAGTACGAATCGTACTGTACGATGATGATGGTGTACACAAATCGTGGACAAATTTCTCTTTCAATTGTTCTTTTTTTTTTTTTTTAATCGCTACAGTAGATGCATATAAAATGTATTTTATTTTTAACTAGTTCCAACAAAATAAGAGTACTACTCAATTAAAAAAAACTATTTTATTATTATTATTATTATTATTATTATTATTATTATTATTATTATTATTATTATTATTATTGTTTTTATTTATTTATCAAATGTAACAAAAACTTTACAATAATACCAACAAAAAAAAGTAAAATGTGCATTGGATATTCAGAATTTGATAAATTAGTGGATTTGGATTAGGGATAAATTAAAAATAGATACTGAAAGAAATGTATGGATATTGGATTTAAAATTAATGTGGACTGATTTATTTGGACAACTAAAATTGGATAAAAAATGGTTTGATTATTGAAAACAACTATTATTCTAAATGCGAGAAAAAAACTAAAATGATTTATGAATATAATAATTAAATTAATTGAAATAATGTGAATTCCATTAATAATCAATTTAAATTTAAAAAAAATTTTAATTCAAATAATTTAAACAGTGAAAATACGATTAAAATGACCTTTGAACGAAAAGTGCAAAATAAAATTGTAAAATTCAAATGATGCAATGATGCAAATGCGAATGAATTGGATAATAAATAAATAAAATATAATAAAAATAAGAATGAAATTTAGGGTGTGACGCGATGCGTCCGCAAGTGCACGGAAATATCGAAGTAATATAAAAGATTCTTGAACTCACAGAGACCAATATCAAACTATTGTAATGTATTGTTGTTTTTAAAGTTAAGGCGAATGAATAATTGATTTAGGGGAAACTAAGAATTAAAATTGACTGAAATAATATTAAAGAAATATATAATAAAAGAGAGGTCGGAATGTGGATTTGGTGTACCTCAAAGACTCTTTAACTTGTTGGCTTACACTGATGTTAGAAAAGTGTTTAGTAGAAAATATCAATTTAAAGACAATACCTCACACTCTCGTGGTTTTGAATAAAGCTGTTGTACCCCAAAATTTACCCTATTCTTTCTGGCTTATAATTCGATTGCATAAACATACACATGTAGTCACATGCATAGCATTGATCATTAGGTTATCAGGTTCAAGGTATCCCAAGTGGAAAACCAAAAAAGAATTTATTCGTTTATTTCTCAATAAAGTGAACTTTGAGTTTTCGGCACGTTTTGGGCATTCCATAAGGCGTATTTGTTAGCTCGTCGGGTATTTTCTGATGATTTTCGACTGGAATTCACTCTCATTATTATCTACAAATTTTGTTGAGAAGCCGGAAGCAGATCTTGTGAGGAAGGTCCCCAAAGAAATGGATTTCTCCAGTGGTTTAAATTAAATTTTAGTGTTGAACCGTGCATTCTTCCTACTAAAAAGCCTATATCTCTTAGCTGGAAACTCAGATTTGAGCGGGATCCATTTCTAAAATTCCGTATCGAAATCCTCCAAAACTTTGATTTGCAACTCGAGATCTGATTCCCCACTAATCAATACCAGAATTTTATTCTTTGAAGTTGATTTTGAGCTGAACCGAGCAATTTTCATTTGATACGCGAAGTTCAAAAAATCATATCTCGCTCGATTTTTATCGAAACGAGGTGGGACTGGTGCCGAAAGCTCACAAATTTTATTAGCTTCGATTGTATCAGGAATACTCATTTGCAAATTTCGATCAGAAGATCCTCGTTCGAGGCATTTTCTCCGAAGAGCGCAAATAAAATTCTGCGTGTGTCAATTATCTAAAAATTGTGCTGAAACTTCAAAATTCATATCGCCTTGACCATTCACCCGATCAAGTTGAAATTTTGATTCATGCAAGCAAAATCGCGTTCCGGACACTTTTCGTTTACATTCCGACTTCAAATTCCGCACGAATTTGGCTGTTTCAAATTAATTACAAAAATTATTCAGATAATCATGATTTGGGCTTGATTTTAGATCTTAGGCCCAACTCCTAGAACTATAAATAGATTTTCCCCTTCACAAATCACAACAACACAATCATTTGCTTAATTTTCACTATCAATCACACTCTAATTCTCTCTCAAATTCAAAGCAAAACTCATGAAAAGATTTCAAACTTCAACTTTTCCTCCAAGCAACCACCACAGGCATAATCTTGCACATGATCATTAGAATTGTTGTTTCAACATCCATTCTTAACATGTTCAAGCACAATTTTCACCAAGAACATTAGAATTGTTGTTTCAACTTGCATTTGAATTTCATCTAGAACATTGGAATTGTTACTTTAACTTGCATTCCTCACATGTTCATGCATTTGAATTTCAACTAAGAACATTGAAATTGTCACTTTAACTTGCATTCCTCACATATTCATGCATTTGAATTTCATCTAGAACATTGGAATTATTACTTTTAACTTGCATTCCTCACATGTTCATGCATTTGATTTTCATCTATGAGCATTGGAATTGTTGCTTGATTGCATGGATTGACTTTTAGCATCGAGAATGGCATGGACAGGTGATCCAAATCAAAAACAGGAAATTCTGCAGGTTACAGGCTGTGCTTAGCGCCACATGGGGTGCGATAAGCGCCAAAGCTACTGACTTTTGTGTTGCAGGTCGCACTTAGTGCCACCAGGAGCGCGCTAAGCGCCAAAGTTTTGTTTGGGTCGCACTTAGCGCGATATACCAAGCTTAGCGCGACCTGGAACTATTTTTTCTGTTCTTTCTTAATTCCAAGTGCAAATAGAAGGTGTTCTGGCATTCCTAACCATTGTTTGAGATGTATTTGATGGAGGAGCTTGTGTTGTACATACATATGACACGATTCTTCGATATTTCACGTTTGTATACCCACATATACATTATTTTTGCTTGCTTTTTAGGTCTAACTCCCTTCTTGCAGGTCTATCCCTTGTGGAATGTGTATACATATGTTCCTTTGCTTGTGCGCATACGCGTACATTCAATTTTCTACTTGCGTGGTTCTCTTACAGGTGTTATTGCTTCGGAAGCGTATGAATGCACATTTCGCTTATTTTGATACCTTGAGTTCTTCTCACCAGTTTAATCTTATTGCGTGGCTGCAGTACTTGAAGTTTTCTAGAGTATTTCTTTATCTCACAGTGCTCTTCGGATTTTTTATCCGTGTGGTAGTTTCTACACCATTTATCGCATTCTCTTACAACTTTCCTAGATATCATGAGAAGTAGGACTTTACAACTTTCTTTTGCCATGAGAAGTAGGAATAGAGATGCATTGTAACACCCCATTTCTACCCAACGTTCATTATAAAATCAGAGTGCGGAAATTTTAAACTAAAAACATGGGATGCCACATTTCAACATTAACAACACAAACCGATAAGATACATAACACTTTTTAATTCGGAGGATCTCATAACAACTTGCAATAACTTTCAAACAAAATACTTTTTATTACTACGCAGAGGAATTCATAGTTATACAACTGAATATATTATGCTAATAACAACTTGAAACATGTTATTCAACTTTCAACCTACTTAACAACATTCTATTTCACAACATCACTTAGTATTCAACAAATTATACTAATAACAACAAGAGTCAACAATATAAACAACATAGACCAAACGTCCCCCCCGAGTGTTACGTATCAGAGCAAAGACACCGACTTGAACCAACATCGACTAATTCTTCCATTCTTGAATACCTGCACGTTACCAATATAAAGGTAACGGCCAACAAAATAGAAAGGGTGAGATATCGAATAATATAAGCGAAAGTACGATAATTCATATGCTTAAGTAAAGAAACATACAATAATTACTACTTTAATCGATAACACATAATATTTACCAAACAACATAAAGTCAACAACATATAATATCCACCAAACAACATAGAATCAACAACATATAATATCCACCAAACACATAGAATCAACAACATATAATGTCCACCAAACAACATAGAATCAACAACATATGATATCCACCACACAACATGAAATCAACAACAACTTAAATGCGACTCAATGCGACTCGACAAATGCAGATGCATGTGGATCCATTTGGAGCAAAACTCCCAACGTAAAAATATGCCAGGTTATCGAGGCATTCAACAAGGCATAAGCCTTCAGCTTACAACGTGGTGCCAATCCAGACCAACTTAATAATGCACATGATATGTATGCTACAACGTCAACAACAACTTACAACAACAACAACTTAATCATGCATTAACTGCATCAACAACAACTTACAACAACAGCAACTTAATCATGCATTAACTGCATCAACTTAATCAACACGATCAACTTCGACTTCAACAACTATTAACAACGTCAACAACAATGCAACTTATAATTAGCATAATCAACTTCAACTTCAACAACAATTAACAACTTCAACACAAATAACAACTTCAACAACAATTAACGACATCGACAACCATGCAACTTATAATTAACGCAATCAACTTCAACAACAATTAACGACAACAACACAACACAATTCATAATTTAATCCAATCCACTTCATTCTTCGACTTTGGCCATTTGAGCCTACGACGCTTAGACCATCTAATTCGGACATAAACGACATCATTCCGGTATCGGCAATTCGACAACTAACACGAGTTAAGGCGAAATAACCTTTTTAATTACTACCCGTATGCGAACTATCCCATAAAATTTCGTCAATTCGCAAACTAAATTCTCCGCTTAATTCGGCGATATTATTCTTATTTTCGGTTTTACGCAACATTACTAATTAATTCTAATTATTCTACTAAATAATTCTGGCAGTTCATTAATAATTTTGCATTATAATTTATCAATTCGCTATTTAATTTTTACACTGTCTGCTATTGTTTCATTGCTGCTAAATATTTTACTTTTGGTATAATCATCTATAACTGCTAGGTGGGCTTCTGCTATCTGTTACCAATATTTTCATCCTTCTGCTATTATTATTTTCATCATGCTAAGTGTATTATTCCTCATGTTTGTACTCTCCTATTATGTCTAACAAGGTACATCCCTAAGCCATTAACATAGCATCCCACGAAAACACACAGCAGGCAACTGAGGCGCCCATCCTGGGCCTTGAGGCGGTCGCCTCCCAAGCCATAAGTCAAAGGAGTCGGACGTCTCCTTCTTCACTTCTCCCTTCTTCTTCAATGGAGGCGGTCGCCTCCTCTCTCCTTCCTCCAAGAGGACGGTCGCCTCCCTCTTTTTGCAGCATCATGCCAATTCTTTTTGGATCGCAACCATGTATACATAACAACAGTCACGAAACACACATATAGCAGACACAATTCTCAACAAGAAGCAATATTATTCATCCCGGCACATAAATTCATCGACGAAATAAGATTAGCAGTGTAATACCGTAGCCCTAAACTCCACATACGAACCATCCTACAATCGATTATAAAACCCGAATCCCACCCCTTACCTGTGGATTAACGGGAACTCGGAAATTCGATCGGAAATAGCGACTTCTCGGACAGTACGATCTCTCCTAGCACTCTTCTTTCCAACCTTCTTCCTTTTTCTCACTTCTAGTCTTTCTCCACGGCTAGGGTTTTCTTTTGGTTTGCAAGCAACAACATAAAAATCCTTATTTTCCTAGGTTACTCAATATATTTAGTAGCTTCTAACAAAATTGGTTTATTAACTAATTCTCCCCAAAAATACTATTTTTCTCCTATAATTAATATTCCACATTAATTTATTAATGTCAAATAATAGAATAATTCTAGTATTATTTTTATTCTAACTATTAGCCTTATATTTCTCCTTTTATATCTCTTATTTATTTAAACTTAATTCCTTCTCTTATAATTAAATCCAACTAATAATATTATTATAATAATAAAATAGTAATAATAATAATATTTCTATTATTTCTACTTGCCTTAATTTTCACACCTCTTTTCTATACTTCTAACACCAAATAAATAACTCTATTAATTCCACACTTATTTCTAATATTATTTTCAATAATATTCTACCACCGAATTAATTCATCACTAATTATTGTAGTTAATTAATCTCTACTCATAATAATAATTCTCCGAGTAAACTGATTATTTCACTTAAATAAACTAGTCCAATAAATAAATACTATTATTCTTAATATTAATCCTCCAAATACACCAACCAATAATCCGGCTTAAACTTAATAATCCAAATATGTCTCTTAAATAATGCCAATAAATCCAATTACCCCGATTAATTCTCAAACTTCGTCTAATTCCAATAATTAAATCTTTTAATAATTTAATTAACTAATTAATTAAATTCGGGGCGTTACATGCATGATGGGGCTTCCTTAGTTGGAGCATGTTCAGGAATCCCTCTGGTTTATTTAAAGACCCGTTTAGGGTGCTTCTGTTTGCTAATTGTGTTTGGTTTGTTTAAAGTCCTCATCCATGCATAGGGAGGCACTTTTCATTTTGTTTATAATTGTGCTTGCATAGGTAAGAAGTGGTTAGGACACCCGACGTGGAACCACCAAGCAAAGTCCCGCTTTTTATATTTCCTACTATCGAGTCAATGCTATATGGGCAAGCGGAAAGGGTCGACAGTCGTCCCCCAAAGTTCTAGACCGTGTCTGTATGGTGCATGCGAATCGTGTTACTATTCCTATCGAGTCAATCATAAAGTGGCCAGAGTCCCCTATTTTGACTCTCCACTCTTTCATGGGGTTCGTATTTACTACTGAACTCGCATCATTTGCTCTGTGGGCTATGCCTACAAATTTTTTGCATGTTGACATAGGTAGAGATCCCTTACATCCATAATCATAGGTCCAATCTTTGCATGGCGACATTAGGGTTAGTATTTAGCTAGTCTCCCTTTTGTTTTGCTAGTTCTTTTTGCATCCTTGCATGTAATTAAAACTAAAACTTGCTTTCTTTCCTCCTTTGAAAACAAAACACTTAATAATGGTTTGAACTCCCCCAAGGTAAAAGCAACCAACCAAGACAAATTCTTTTCGCCTACGGGCGCATTTTCTTTTGTGTTTAAAACCTTTTCACAAGTAAAAAACACAAAACCCACCAAAATAAGTGACCCACACTACGGTGCTCTGACTTTCCCATTGCACGCGGAAATACATAGGCATCTTGTCACGGGGCTTGATCAAGCACAACTTGTAAATATTTCCTTCTTTTCCCCGTGGTTTCTTTATTTTCCTTTTCTTTTGCATGCATGGTAGCGATTGAGCAATAGATAGATATAACACACCATTTAGCAAAAAAATAGAAGTGGATATCGTAGAGTACTACAGGCGTGTGGGGTGCTAATCCCTTCCCCTCGTGTTACTAACTCCCTTACCTAGATTCTCTTGATCTCTCGGTTGTAGGGACGTGATTTCTCCCCTTCAGGTTTACTCGATGTTTTCCTTTCTCCACCGTGAGATAAAAGGCGTTCGATGGCGACTCCATTGATACACCCCTTATTAGTTGGAAGTTTCATCCAGGTGGTTCCAGCTGGAGACTCCACTAGGTACAGTTGACCTATTGCTAGTCCTTCCAGGAGTTGATCCTAGCTTTCTTTTTCATGTCTATTGGGTGTTTATCTATTTACTTGCTTTATCGCATCATCCTTTGTATGCTTTTTATTTCATTCTATGTGGCATATTTACCGCTTTCATATTTCCTGTATATGGGATGCTGATGTACTGGTTGATCTCTTGATTTGGGTGGGTGTTACTTGAGGTAAAAAGACCACTACCCCGACTAGTGACTTATAAGCTAGATGGATGTTCATGTCAAATCCCGCATCCCATGGTGCGTGTGAGGAGGCATGAAGTACCAAAATCAGACGAGATTCGATTGGCGGTGCTTTCTCCCTACACTCTATAGTGTAGTCAGCAAAGTAATCGATAAAGGATCATCGACTCTGTTTATCATTAGGGACCCCGTTGTGTCTAGAATTACCCTGTGAGTTGGGGCGGGATATTACTACTACAGGTACTGTTGGTGACCATTGGCGACTTTGTTATTGATGGTGACTTGGTATTTTCTATGGAATTCCAGTTTGACGTTGGACCTTTGAACCTGTGATATTCAGATTTGGTTTCTACATGATATCTCTATTGGGTGTGAAGCTTCTGACCTTGTTACATTTGTCCGGGATTTCAGTACAACAATGGTTTAACATACAGGAGATATGGTCCTAAAGCATTGCATTCATAAAAACTTTTAATTTACATATTTTAACATGCATATTTGGTTATTTCCAGGATTTCTAGCCTTTGAGTCTAGTTGGTGGGTCATTTTGGAAGATGGATACTAAAAAGAAGAACAATCAGAGACGTCATCCAGTGTACAAATTTCCCACACCTGCTCTTGAGAATCTTCTCTTATTGGCTAATAAGTCTACACCAGAGAATGTTGGCACATTTACCAAGGATTATGAAAGAATTATGTCATGGTTGAAGTCTCCTTTAACTGAATACAAGAAGGATGGGCTCCAGGCCCTTCTCCAATTCTATGACCGCGAACTGAGGTGTTTTGTATTCCCTGATTACTTGTTAATGCCTACGTTGGAAGAGTATTCTAGTATCTTGGACATTCCTATCTTACATCAAGTGCCTTTCCATGCCTCTATGGAGAGACCAACCGATGACCAGATCGCCAAAGCTCTTCATTTGGAGAAATCTGTGGTGTCCGCTAATGTTGCAAGTAAGGGGGCCGTGAGAGGTTTTCATTTGGGTTTTCTGCTACGGGAAGGTAACGCCAAAGTTGTCAAGAAAGATTTGAGGAGTTTTAACGCCATTCTAGCTTGTTGTACCTATGGGATGTGTTTATTTTTCAATGAGCCCAAGTTTGTTGACATGAATTCTATTTCCATCTTCATTCAGCGGAATCATGTTCCTACCCTTTTGGGAGACGTTTACCATTCCATACAATCCAGAAGCTTTAAATGGAAAGGTGGAATTGTAAACGGTTGTGCACCATTGGTGTACTATTGGTTTCAGGGTTTTCTTCTCCGAAGCGGTGCTTTTGTTGACACGCAACATACTATGAGGTGGGTTCCAAGATTAATGGGTCTCACATCTCAAGATATTGGGTGGAATCGACGCAAAATGTCCAAGACTGAAAGCGAGAAGATCATCATCCATTGCAGAGACTTCTCTAATGTCCCTCTCATGGGCATAAGGGGAGGTATCAACTACAATCCGACTCTTGCTTTGAGGAAATTGGGTTACGCTTTGACGGGACCTCCTGATGCGAGTTTTGTGCGGGAAACTCTATACTACGATGTGCCTGATGTTACCGGGACAATGACTAAGGTTTTTCAAGAATGGAAAAGCATCCGCCTTGAAGGAGGACAATATTTTGGCAGAAAAGATCCCACAACTTATGATTCCTATATTTAGTGGATTAAGGAGAGAAATAGCGATCGTCAGTGGCCTTCCATTACCGGAGCTGTAGCTTTTTATCTTCAAGAGTTAATTCTAGATGTTGTTTCAAAAGGAGATTATGAGCGGGTGCGTGCTCAGAATCACCTTTTGCTTGAAGAGAAGGAGACCCTAGCAGTGAATTTCCTTGTTGCCACTCAAACAAAGAACCAGCTGGCTCATGAGCTCCAGTATTTCAAAGGAGAAACATCTGATTCAACAAGGAAGAGGCCTATAGTTGAAGATCCCTCCATTCCCATTGAAGAGTACCAGAACGTTTTCGCTGATTAGGAAAAGAAGTATGAGTAGAAAATCCGAAATTGTGAGACCCTTAAGACTTCTAAAGCAAATGTGGAAAAGAAGTACAAGGCTCAAATCGAAGACTTGAAGAGGAAAATGCATAATCAGAAGTTGGTGTACGAATCCCCTATCCGTGAGAAAGAAGCTCAATTATCCCTTAACGTCGGAGAGTTGGAAAGTCTCAAGACTCAGATGGGAGTGCAAGATGCGGAAGGATTTCTTATGTCTGATTTTTAGATATATGCTTTATTTGTCTTTTGTGGAAATCACCATCAGGCTTGTTGATGGGATTGCCCCTTTTATTGTATAAATTGCAACACAATTGTTCAGACGCTTAAATTACTTGTAAAATTCTTTGATTGGTATTTAATGATGATTAGACTTCTCAGTATCCATTATCTTGTTTAAATCCTAAAACTTGAGTCAAAATGTTAAGAATCCTGAAAATGTTTAAATATGTCATTACATGCATAAAATTCATATATGTACATGCCATGCATAACAGGTTTTGATCGGAGTTCTCATCCTCGGCTTCTGCCTTTATTTAGCAGAAAATTGCAAACTTCCACCGTCACTTGACTCTGAACAACGAACAAAGACAGATAGAACAACATCAAGCAGAAGTAGCAGCGATGAAAGCGTAGATGGAGGCGCAGATGACTCAATTCATGGAAGTTATCACTAATATGAATCAAGGAAAATAAGAGCAGAGGGCTTTGGTTGAGAGATATCATCTAGAGGATGATCTTCGCAATCCGTTTGATGATGCCTCTGTGGGTCAGCCACATGTTGAACATGAGAATGATGATTTGGGTGTCAACGACCACCATCGTGGTCAGGTAGTTGGAGATATATACAGTTATAGAGTACGGAAAGTAAACCCTACGCTATTATAAGACTTTGGGGCAGATACATAATAACAGGTGCGGAAAGTAAATGCAGAAAGTAAACCCTAGTTTAAACTATTACATCCTGTGAGCAGATACATAATAATGAAAAATGTGCAAGAAATTTAAACCTAGTTATTACAACTTGGAGCAGTTACAATAATCGGAAAAAAAATATCAAGACAAGGATTAAATCAAAATAAAGGAGATAAAGTTAGAAAAAGTTTTTTTTTGTGTTAGTAAAAAAAGTTTGAGGGTTAGTAAAAATTTAAGGTTAGTAGAAAACCTAATAAAGAAAAATACTTTTGTGAATTTTGGGGTTGATTTTAATTAAGAAAATAAATTAATGTTAATTTATGGTTAATCAAACAAATAATTAAAATTAAAGGGAAAAATAAATATTTTTGGTGTCAAAAATTAAATAAGTATTTTTATGACCTAATTCTAAAAGAAAAAATATTTTTAGGATTTCTTGTTGTATTTAAAAAAAATTGAAAAGGAACTAAATTAAATGAAAATAAGAAAAGAAAATAAGAAAAAATATAAAAAATAGGGTTAGTGTGAAAAATGTCAAAAAATAAGTGAGGGAGGCTGAGTTCGAACCCAGGAACTCAGGGTGAAAGGTTTCCACACGCTTGGCATCTGAGCCATCTGCATGAACTGTTAGTGGAATGGAATGAAAATAATATATAATAACAATAAATTTTAAAATATATTAAATTCAAAAACGTGTGCACAAGGTCATCGTCCCCGTATGAATTTTCCTGTGACCTATACCAATGGTCAGTTCGTGGCTAAAGCCTATAGTGATGGCTTTGTCTGTCACTATAACACCTGCAAAATCAAAACTTGCAAAATCTGGCATATAAATTCCAAGTAGGGTATGAATCGATTGGAAAACACCACCTGAACATAATGGTGCCCTCGATTTGGTCCAATTTTGTTGTAATCGAAGTTCCCAATTCGAAGCTCAAAAACCCTAACAATGGTGTTTCACGATTCCTGCACTTAAACTCAAATCAAGCAATCTAGAAACCTTGCATAGGTTCTCACAATTATAAATATATAATCAAAACATGTTTATGATGCATATATGAGTGTAATCGAAATTGGAAAATAAGTATGCAAACCGTGATTCTGAAATCGTAATTCAGGAGGTGTTGAAGATCTGTAATGGCTTGGAACGCTTCAGAGGAGGTCGAGGAAGCTGTTTGAATGCTTGGAATGGCTTTAATTGATCAACAACCTTGACTGCTACCTCCTTGTTCTTCACGGTTTTTGGAGGTTTTGTTAGGGTTCTTAAGGAAGGGATTTCGTTTGTTCTTCATCTGGCATCCTTGTATATATATAAGAGATGAATTTAGGTCAACAAAAGTGTACAAATATCTTGCATTTATATGAATATATTTGATTGAAAATTAACACCAAATCTTACTATTTTTGGATTCAATCATGTGCCAATCAAGTTCCAATGATTTTCTTGATGCATAAGGCTTAATATTTGATTGATTTCTGATTAAAAACATAATCCATGCGCCTTTGATATATTTTCCGTGATTTATTTTAATTTATTTTGATTTAAATTGAATAAAAAAAATGAAATAAAAATCATGGCCATGCACCAATGGGATTAGAGGTCCTATAATGTGTCAAATTCATGTTTACACCTCAAAAATTAGGTCCATTAACTCAAAAGGTCAAAATTGCTCAATTGATATTTCATGCATTTCTACGTAAAGTAGACGTAACAGCGTCTGCTCCATGTATCCAGGGGCGTCCAAGCAAGCAAGAATAAGTCGGGCGAATATCCATCACAAAGAAAGTAGAGTCAAAGTATGGGAACCCACTTTGATTGGAAGGTTGAGCTCTCCAAGTACTGTTCTCTTCGAACCATCAAAATCTCTTACAACAATGTCACTGGGTTTCATGACCACTTCTTTAACATTAAGTCTGTCTAGAGCACTTTTTGGCAAGACATTCAAAGCAGAGCCAGTATCCACCAACACATGAGACAACGTATTTCCCTAACACTCCATGGAGATGATAAAAGCTTTGTTATGTTTTCTTACGACATCAGTCAAATCAGCATCAGAAAAGCCCAAACCATTGTCTGTGGTCAGGCTAATAATACAGCTTTCAACTTGGTCAGCAGAAGTTTCTTGCGGAACGTGAGCATTCTTCAAGAATTTCACCAAGGCTTTAGCATGATCCTGAGAGCATAGTAACAGTGCTATCATGGATATTTTGGATGGAGTTTGTCCCAACTTCTCCACAACATTGTAATCGCTTTTCTTAATAATCTTCAGGATTTCCTCTATCTCTTTCTTGGAGGTGTCTTCAACAACTTCCTTTGGTGTTTCTGTCTGGGTAGGATGTGTTACTTTATCTTTTCCTCGAGCCTCAGTGGATGGATCGATAGCAGGAATGTGTATTGGTACAACAGTGTCCTTAGGAGGAGAGACATATGGATAAAACACTCGTTCGGTTCTAGTTACTTTTGTTGATCTGGTGATATTGTCAACATCATGATTAGCAGCTTCAATTGTGTTGTCTTTGATGGCCAATGGTTCTTGTTTAACGCCATGGTGGTAAACTTCGGCTCCATAATTCTAGGGTATAGCTTTGTTAGAGGAATATGGAACTGGTTTGGGTGAGGTAATAATTAGGGGTGCCACTCTAGGTATAGGATCGGCAGAGGTGATTCTTATTGTGTTCACATCTGCATATTCTCTGGGATTGTCGTCATATTCCCATCCGGTTGCTTTGATGTCTTCAATTGTAATCTTGGAGATTTCAGGGGCGGTGTATTTCACCATGAAAACAAATTTCCCACTTAGCTGCCCCAAGGTATCCCAGACTTCTAGTATGGCTTCTTCTACGCTTACGTCTTCAATCCTTCTTGGTTGTCCATCAGGCGGTGAACACCTCTCTTCAACCAGACGTAGCCATTGGGTTTAGATGCACAATGGCGACAATTATCGAAACATCCTGGAAATAAACCGACTTGTAGCAGATTCTTTTTGACAATCATCACGGGAGTGGCTAACTCATTCACATCAAAAACATAAGAGACATCATCAATAGCGTTGGAACTCTTACCATGATCAGGCATTGGTGTGTTGATCACATTTAGGGTTTCGACAGGAGGGTCAAATTAAATTTCCTGAGCTTCAATCATGTCTTGGATCTTGGTAAAAGTTTTGCTGACTTTCCTTTAAGAAACCCTAATTTAGAAACTTTTGACTTTTGATCATTCTTTAAATTTTCTTGATGAATCATGATCAACCCTTGATCAAATGATGAATGTGACTTCAAAATCTTGATGTTGACCAAAAATGATGAAGTTTGACTGTATGTTTACCACATTTAACGTTTTGTCTAAAACAATTAATTTTCAACCATTTGAGAAATTCACTGACCAAGCTTAGGCTATAAGGCTTAAAACTTGACATGGGGATACTTTGAGACATATGAGGAGTATTGATGATCACTTGAGACAATAGAAACCATTTTTGACTTGAGAGAAACAAAACCCTAGTTGTGGGTTAATTACTTAGGAGAGGGTTTGTCTGATCAACCCTTGAGGAATTCTTGGGTATGGAGATGTACCTTGACCTCAAAAAATAGGAGGGAGAATTTTGGGGGTATAACAAGTGGATTTCCTCCAAATACAGCCGTTACTCTTCCCATTTTTGTTGATACAATAGAGTTCCTCTGAAGCATTGACTTATCTGAAGCTTGGTTTTTTTTGGCTGGTTATTTGTTGCTTATGTGGTAATCCAAAGGATGGGATATGGTATTGGCTCTTGATTTCAAGTACTAGTTTTCTCACCCGGTTAGATCTTTCTTTACCCTTATCTTTTACTTTATTAACTTAGGTTATCCTCTTCATCTCCTCCCCATTCTTTAATTTTCAAAATCTGCCCTCTTTTGCAAAGGATTCTTGTTTTCAAAACTCGAACCGCTTTTATATAAAAACTTGGACTTAGGTCCATGAATTTTCAAACTTCTTTTTATTAATAAACATTCAATTCATTTAATAATAATTTGACTCTTCTTTTGTTAAGACTAAAAAACACATAACCTCATTCAATTTTTTTTAGCCCTTTGTGGCTTTTGTAACAAACATTTTCTTAAAATCAACCAACACACAACTTTAGGATTTTACCTGAACTACTAGGTTTTGATTTCAATATTGCACATTATTGGTATGTAGGCCTGGAACTCATTGGAAGTTCTATCAAAACAAAAATTATAAAAAATACTTCTTTTCTCCCCCCACCATCCATTTTGTACATATGCTCTCTTTTTAGCACACATATACAAATTTTCAAAAAGGTTCCTACAGAGTACCATAGATTCTTTGGGTGCCTAACACCTTCCCTTTTCATAAATAACCCCCAGTCCCAGATCTCTGATCTTTTTTAGGATTTTATTCGCTCTTTTTCCTAGTCCTTTGGATAAAATAAAAGCATGGTGGTGACTCTTTTGTTATTTTTTAAGTTAAGTCGATTCAATGGCTTATACTCATAGTTTTTGCCGCTACACATAGTAATTAAAGTAAGAGTGCCTTAGTCAATACAGCGCAACACTGAAGTTACGACAATTGACTTAATTTGTCCCCGACAACAGTGCCAAAACTATTTTAATCTATTGATGCTTTGTAAACCTAAGGCAAATGAATAATTGATTTAGGGGAAACTAAGAACGAAAATTTACTGAAATAATATTAAAGAAATATATAATAAAAGAGAGGCTAGAATGTGGATTTGGTGTACCTCAGGGACTCTGTAACTTGTTGACTTACACTGATGTTAGAAAATTGTTTTGTAGAAATTATCAATTTACAGCAATACCTCACACTCTCGTGGTTTTGAATAAAGTCATGATCCTTAACCATGAGATTTTGCTCTCTCTCGCACATTCTAATCGAGGAACATGTTTTGAAAACTAAACAAGTTCTAATTAATTCCTAAAAAGATCTCGCTCTCTTTAGAAATCAATGTCCCATTTTTACTATCTGGTTTGATCCCCACGCTCTCGCAGTACCGGATCGAGCCTTAATTAATTTCTCACTCTCGTGACAAAATCATGTTAAGTAACCTCTCACTCTTGTGACAAGGTTATTTAAATTAAGTTTAAAAACAAAGACCACAAATAGAATTTCTAAATTAAATATTAAGACAACATAGACAGCGCTTCCGTGCACAAAACTTGGATGATCAAAACTAACTTCTAAGATCCTATTTATAGAGAAAGCTAATGGAAGTTACTTAAAGGTTCATGTGATAAGTTGTGGAGATAAAGGAGATCAAAATGGTGAGAAGTTGAGAAAATCATGGGTGAGTGGTGGTGGACGCCACCCTGGGCTTTGGATAATGGGCCTTTGGTTCGGCCTTTCTTGTATTTTCTTCATTTTTTACTTCATTTATTTTCTTTTTGCTCAAATCTCCTTTATGACTAATTTTACTTGAGGTACCTGAAATATGACAGTAATATTGGCATAACAAGACATAAATAAAGGAAAACAAAACTAAGATCCATGCTAGTTAAGTCAAAATATACTATATAATTGTGTTATTAAATTCCCCCACACTTGAACCATTGCTTTTCCTCAAGAAATCAACCAACACAGTAAAAGAAATGATTAAGCGCGATTTGAAACAAGGGAACGACACGAATCCTAATCATACGTGGCTGCTAGGCTAATGTTAGATTGATAGGTACTAAGTATTCAATACCAAGGGTACCATAATGACACAATGTTTCAAAGACTCCTTTATGCAAACCAACTCAAATCATGCCATTATAACTCAACCTATATCTCTCGCTTTTCTTTCACTCTTTTCATTCAATCACAATAACATTAAGCTCGTTATCCATACACGCACATAGTAGGAAAATTGGTCAGCGATTATGATCCTTTTCTTTTCTTTAGCACGAGGTTTTGGTATTTAAGCGGTGCAACCCCATTTTTCCAACCTGCGGTTGCCAGGGATCGGACCTATCCCTCCTTACCAAGTCCAGTACCGGTGACCACTGAACCAACCAACAATGGGTGCTTATTTTTAAATATTCATAGTCGTAACAACTCTTAGGCTAAATGACCGGGTAAGGATCACCTAACTTAGAAGGTTGTTATTATTGTTTTTCAATTAAATCATCTATTTACTAAAAATAGGATCATTCACTTATATTCATCGACTCCCTACGTAGTTTGTGTTTAAGATGGTGCTGACTGCTAATATAGACTACTTAAGAGCTACTTCGAAAACTTGAGCCTAAGGTCTTGACATAATGGGTATCAATATTAATATCACATAATGAGGAAGTTTAGGGTGTCCTAACGGTATCGGTTTTATCAATATTTTCCCAAGTCTCTCTAACACAACCTAAAGTGTGATACCTATATGTCGAACGCCTATCGAAAAAAATTCGATATATCCACACAAAATAATGAAGTCGCCACCGAGATTTATTTATTCCAAAGAAGGAAAGGGGAAATATCGAATGAAACCCACGAGAGAAAAGAATAAGACGGTCTACGAGATTAAGAGATGTAGGTTCGGGAGTCGGTTATGCAAGGGGAAGGTATTAGCACCCCTTACATCCATCATACTCGATGGTACCCATTTAGTTCAAAGTGTGTTAGTGTGATAAATTTTACGATCTTCTAAGGTTTGAAAGGAGAAATAAAAAAATGTTTTTATTATTTTTGCTCGCCTTTGGTCGTAAGACTTAGTGCCTACGTACTCCCTCATGAAATGGGAAAGTCAGAGCATCGTAGTTCGGCTAGAAAATGATTGTTTGTTGATTGATTTTAAA
The DNA here is from genome assembly GCA_021764765.1 of Vicia sativa. NCBI lineage: Eukaryota > Viridiplantae > Streptophyta > Magnoliopsida > Fabales > Fabaceae > Vicia > Vicia sativa. Next base: position 39,164,166 of record CM038797.1, on the reverse strand, counting down.
TGAAAAAACAAGTCAACATTTTCAAAGGGAGAAGACTTGTCTAACGCCCAACAAGTGTGATAAAGAATAAAGGACTACGCATCAACATGAGGGAGGGTTTGAGAACACCTCTAGTAATCAAGTGGAGAAGTCGAAAACCATGGGAATAGAGGAAGAAACATCTAGATTATAAATGAATCATCTCTAATCTTGAAAAGTGTTTAAAGGTAAAAGGTGCTTGGACGCACAATAAACGTTTGAATGAGTTAAGATTGATTTTAAGTTGTGGATGACAAGTATTGAAACATTAGGCTATCATCTAATGATTCGAATACTAGAAATTAGCGAGTGAGGTCAACCAATCATCTCTCATCCCAAAAATTTATTATGAAATAAGTGTTTCAAGTGAGATAAAATATTTAAATTATTGGGCTATCATCCAACAATCTAAAGACTTTAAATTCGATTAAGCCATCAGGCTATCATCCAACAACTTAAACAAATGTCACTCCACTATTTTAATGCGGATAGAAGTATTTATCCTATTGGGCTATCATCCAACAACCTAAAGACTTTCAATTCGATTAAACCGTCGGTATATCATCCAACAATTTAAACGAATACCGCCCTAGCCTTTTGACATGGATAGAAGTTTTATCTTATTGGGCTATCATCCAACACTCTAAAGGCTTCAAATTTGTTTACACCATTAGGCTACCATCTAACAATTTATACAAAAATCATCCAACTTTATTGTGAAACATTTAAAAAAAAAACAACTCGACGTTGGATCGAGGTTTGAGAGGAAGAATCGATGTTGGATCGAGTTTTATTGAAAGTGTTTTAAATGCATGGTGAATAGAGAAAGAAAGAATCAGGTTATGATTAACCATTCCACAAGAGTTGATCAATCTCGAGAGAATAGCCAAGCCTATTCCCTACTATGCAACCCTTATGGAAATGAGAAGCTTGGTATGTGGACCAAGTGGCGAGAGATGGAGGAGAAACGAATAATTGTGAATAACAACGATGTAGCAGATAAAATCGATAAAGCCCATACAAGGTGTCCAACACAAGCATAAAGCAAATTAAATTACATGTGTACTAGCAAAGTGCGCTAGTCTACTAAGACGACCAATTGGAACAATTGATCGAAATAGGCTCACTGTAAGAAGGCCCAGGATCAAGCGTACATGTGTCCATGTGTGGTCACCGTGACGCTTCTAAGCTTTGTCGGCTTACGGGTTTAAAATGATTCACAATTATTAATTTAAAAATGATTTTTTGGTTTTGTGTAAGCGACAATAAAAATAAAATAAATGTGAACTAAATAATTATTACAAGATTTTATTTTTTGGGAGAGGGATACATCAATTACAAATGAGGATTAAACGGTAAAATAAAATAGAAAGCGGTAAATTATTTACAACGCAACAAGGGAATTGGGATACATTTTTTCGAATGGGGATAAAAAATAAATTAAAATGCAATAATAAACTAATTATGTCTTAACGGAATACAAACAAAAAACCAAATGCGGAGAAACTTAAATATCGATTATTGTATTTGCATTTTATTAATTAGAATAGATTATAGAAATTAATTCTAAGAAATTGATATACAAAGAAGTTTACTATAATATAATTCGAACTTATTTACGAATGAATATTATAAAGTATAATAATAAAAGTAGTATGTATATAATATTTACAGTACAAAACATAAGAAATAAAAATGATATGTATAATTATATTTACAATACTAAATATAATAATAAAAATATTATGTATAATTAAATTTACATCGTTAAATATAAAAAATAGAAATACTAAGTATATTGTATGTACATTACTAAATATTAAATATAAATAGTAATATGAATATGCTAATGAACAAGACTAAATGCTAATTGAAAGTGATTGTTTTGAATAATCCCCGAAAGTCTACACAAATAATAAACTCGTTAGTAACATAAGCGGTATAAAAATTGAAATGAAAGGCAATTGCAATATAAATTAGAATATGATTAGTAATAGAATCGGACGAAGTTAGTATAATGTACATGAACGGAAGAACTATAACAATCAAATACACGAGTAATTCGATTCACAAAGGAACCAAAATCAAATAAACTTATACTATTATTCAATTTAAAATGGAAACAAACTAAAATTAAACCGAACAAATTCGGGCAGCTACTACATATACTTAATAACACCCATAAACTCAATCTTGAAGGTGTTCAAAATTTGTAGTTGCATTTTAATCTAGATTTGATCTAACAATAGACACGCCTTTCATGAATTATCACAAGTCAATATGACTAAGAAATCAACTATCCTGTTGTAACCGCATCAACAGTATTTAACCGAACTCAAGAAAATCACCCCTACAATCATAAACTATTTTGCAAAACTTAACACTGGCAACAGGAATTCGAGGTTCACACAGAAGTTGAATAATAGCAATAACAACAATAGACCTATAGTTCTTAAATAATCAAATGCAAAAGACATATTTCAAACCATCCTCATACAACAAGAAACAAATCACTAAGCAATATGATAATATGAAGAGAAATTGAAACATGGATTTAGCTTAAGGGAGAGAGGCGCAACGAGGTGATGATGGCCGTGCTGTTTTGGAAGTAACAGACAGAGAGAGGTGTGTTTCTGTGGAAGTGTGAGCAGCTGTGAGGGAAGGTCGTAGCAGTGGCGCGGTGAGTGGAGCTGCTGAAGGAAGGTTGATGGAGGATAGAATACGGAGAAGAAGGTTTGAGAATACAGTGGAGTATCGGTGGCTAGAAGAAATAGAGGGAGTTTCGGCGGACAAAAGGTATGCAAATGGTGTTTCGGCGGTGGTTGAAGAAGAAGATTGAGAGGATGCGGCGAAGATTGGTGTTGGGTACGAGATGACGCAACGACTATGAGAATAGGACGTAGAGAGTTTGGATTGGAAGGAGTATTGAGATGGTGGCGCGGCGGAGTAATAGGAAGATGGAGGTGTTAGGAGGGTGGCGGAAGGTGAAGAATAGTCGAAGATGAGAGTATGGTGGCCGGATGGAGCAAGAGATTGGGTGGAGACAGTGATGGATAGTATGTGATGAAATGACGACTTGGATTGAAGAAGCGGAGGGAGTATGGCAGGGAGGTAAGGCAGAGGGGGTTTCACGATGAAGAAAAGGAAGCTTCTTCCTCTGCGTTTTTTTTCTTCTGGTCTTTGTAGCCTCTGTTTTCTGTTTTCAATTTGTCCTCTTTCAACAGTAACACAAATTGTAATATATATACACAATAATTAGGTTTAGCAATTTTTTACTAATGCCAAAAATGCCCTTCATGATTAAACGGGCCAAAAAAAGGGTCACTTACAAAATAACAAGTCCAAAAGTATTTTTGCCTAATTTTTTTGAGATAAAAATTGGACACTTAAAATTGTCAAAAATGATATAAATTTGGACAATAAATTATTCGAAAAAATAAAATAAGTACATTAAAATAAACTACGAATCTCGAAGATTAAAGAAAAATTATTGAAATGGTTAAAATCGTAATAAAATGATAATAAAGAATACCCGGTTTTAAAATGCTTACGGTTAAAAACAAGACTTCGAAATGTACTGAAAAATTAGAGAGAGCACACTTGTATGATTTACGCGACACAAAAATTCATAAAGCAGTGAATAAAAGATGAAAACTTGAAATATTTTCTCCGCTAATTTTCGCACAATGTCGAATAGCTTTTTAACAGTCTGTTTATAAAACCAAAATATCGATATCATCGACATATAAATAATTTAGAACGATGCAATAAACAGGCAGAGAGGTAAAAATAAATGAAGTGGAATAACGGGTATTTTATAACTAAAAATGATGCGAATATCAATTTAGACTGATTTTTTGATCAGTTTAAATACGACGAAATGATGCATATGCAATGAGTAAATGACTGTTTTTTTTAAAAATATAAATACAATGCAAGTAGAAAAGTAGCAGGGTAAAATTTGGGGTGCAACAACTGCCCCTATTTAAATATCTTCAACCAGATGATATGAAGATGATCAGGCTTCATATAATCGCACTAGGAGATAGTTAAATATCAAAAACCTAAAATTTTGCCCTGAGATGCAATGGGTATGCTGTGAATAAAATATAATGAGAAAACGCTGAATGCAATGTTTTTTTAAATATTTTTTATAATGATGTATGATATGAGATAGACTCTATGGTAATTTGTGGTAATTATTGGAAGACTTTGGAACTAGAAATTTGTGGTAGATTAACTGATACAACATGGAAGACACGCTGGAACAACAAGATATTTCTGGACATCTGTCAGAGTGACAAAGGGTAACCAGTAATACTTGAAAAAAAGGGAAAAACCTAAGAGGTCCTGTAGTGACATCCAAGAATGAATCAGATGGGAAAGGAATCAACATCTAAAAATGACTTTGAATAAAGAGAGAAAAACATAACACCAAACAATGACTTTGGATGAAAAACGACTCGACATCTAACAATGGCATTAGATGACAGGAAAAGCTTTTTGGAAAAGACAATCAGATCTAAACAGATCTGAAGCTACATCAGAGAAACTTTCTGGAAAAGACAGACATATTTGATTAGATCTAAAGCTACATCAAAAAAACATTCTGGAAAAGACAATCAGATCTAATCAGATCTGAAGCTACATCAAAGAAACAAATTGGAAAAGACAATCAGATCTAATCAGATCTGAACCTACATCAGAGAAATATTCTGGAAAAGACAATCAGATTTTAAACAGATCTGAAGCTACATGACAGAAACATTCTGGAAAAGACAATCAGATTTTAAATAGATCTGAAGCTACATCAGAGACACAAACTGGAAAAGGGCAATCAGATCTAATCAGATCTGAAGCTACAACAGAGAAACAAACTGGAAAAGACAATCAGATCTAATCAGATCTGAAGCTACATCAGATAAACAAATTGGAAAAGACAATCAGATCTGAAGCTACATCATAGAAACAGACTGGAAAAGACAATCAAATTTAATTAGATCTGAAGCTACATCGGAGAAACAAACTGGAACAATCAGATCTAATCAGATCTGAAGCTACATCGGAGAAACATTCTGGAAAAGACAATCAGATCTAATCAAATCTGAATCTACATCAGAGTCATCCAGGAATGGAACTAGATGGAAAAAGAGACCACGACATCTAACAATGGCTTTAGATGAAGGGAAAAAATCTAGTATTCCGAAATAGCACTGGTGAAGACAAAGAGACAGACAGATTGACATCTATTTTGGTAGGTATCAAGTAAGTTGGATTTTCACTGCAAGGTAAGACATTCACTGCAACAAGACCTCAGGAGATGCAAATTCAGATAAAACACTCTTGCTATACATGATATATGAATTTTGTGATGTATGATATATGAATGATCTATGCATGTAGTATGTAATGCAGACATTTATGACAACGGAGATTGACTCTTTTGTGGAGGTAAGATGGGAACTCTGATTCCTCAACACGGAGAACTCTACCAACTCTGCTTAGAGAGAAAATGTCATTTCTAACACACTTGTGAATTGCATTGAAATGGTGATCCTTGGAGGAAGGACTGAAGCGCTGCTCGGGGATTTCCCCAGATTAACTTATTGTTGAAGATAAACTTACCATGGCTCCAATTATTGAAAATAACTGAGGGAAAACATTGCCCCAATATAAGTCTTGAAAGTGATCTTCTGATGAAAACAATTTTGAGAATGACTTGCACTGAGCAACAAATCTTAAACTGATTCACAACAGGATCCGAAAAATACTTGCCCTTTATTAGGATCACTGACCAAGTTTCCTAACAGTTTGGACTTCCTTGATGAGGAAAACTTGTTTACAAGCAAAAATTGTTTATTCAAACATGGTAAATTTAATGCAAAGCTCATGCACAAGTTTTGAAATAAAAATCATTTTGAGATGATGTAATTAGTGTGTATAAAATGAATCACTGGTTAAAACACAGCAGTTTTAAAATTTAAAAGTGAAAGAGAAAACAACGGTGTGGATATACCAACACAATTGATTTGCAAAAGATCTTAGGAGTCATATTACGCAACCTTGTTGTAGTATAGTTTCAAAAGAAACCTAGCTTCAATTAGGTCTTTTGAGGGTTGTAACGTGGTCTGGTTCACAGTTTAAGAAATAAAGGATAAAGGCTCAAAATTTATTTTTACCCAACCCAATCTTCGTGATGTTCTTCAGTCCTACGTTCAGTTAACTCAGATTGTGCATTTAGATTCCAATATATTTTGGATTGTACACTGATAGTGATGATGGCTCAAAAGTTGATAGATTCTTGAGATGTCAGTCACTTCTTCTTGCAACATTTGTTTTTTGAGGACTTTTGTCAACTCGTGTTTGAATTTGTCATCCCTAACTTTTTCTTAAATCGTTCCATTTAAGATTATGGTCAGTAGGATGCCATAAAATTTTTTTTGTTGCCTAAGTTGCCTTTTTAGTTTTAACTTAGCGGATTTTTCTTTTTGATATATTTTTTGGAAACACAGAGACTGCTTGACTTTCATGATTACGGGGAACCATCATCGTCACTTTTTGACTTGGATGACATCTTCGACACTTCTTTGATGTGTGTGAAGGAAACTTGATTGAATACAACCTTTGTTGAAAGGCGTCTTGAATAAATGCACAACCAAATTAACTGAGAACTACCCTTCCCCAGGTTAAAAATTGCTGGTTTTTCGTATAGAAAGAAACTTCAACTTCTAGGCTCGAAGGGGTGAACAATGGATTAAATTCCTTATATCTCCAGTGTTTAGGAGTTGAAACAATGCCTGTATATCATCAGCAAAGTTTTATTCGAAAGCATACCAACAACAATTATGGGTATCTCATTTTTATCATCCTCCCTCCAATCTTTGCAAAAGCAAGAGTTCGGTAAAGAAATTAAACAGGGAAAACTATATATTTGAAAGAAACAAATGTAAATGATTTAAATCAAAACAGTGCAATGCTCATTTTATTAAAATTAACATGAAATTACAAACAAAATTTGAAAGCAACAATTTAACATAAACAAAAGGAAAATGAAAATTGGAAAAGAAACATGGCCTAGTAACTAATTAGTTACAAGGATGAGTTGTTCTGTCTGAAACACTGGCTTTACGAGGTAACTTGAGATATTCTGACCCATCAGCTAGTTGATCTCATCTCTTAATAACTCTTGGTCTCATTGAAGTTCCTCCATAGTTTTCTGAACCATGCTTGTTGAGGAATCAGTTTGATAGCAAACGATCAACTGAAGATGGAGACAGACGAAATGAGTTTTTGACAACTTGAACGTATGCATGAAATATGTAGATGATGCACTAAAATGTAATGTCATCAATGCGGAAGATGTGATGAAATGCAATGTCACATATACAAATGGAATGCAACATAATGATAGTAACATGTTCACAGAGAAATTAATAAAAAATGATACAGGTAATCAAAACATCTTAATTAGGTGGGATCCTACGATAGGATGGATCTAAGCTTTCTACCCAATAATTCCCCACAGGAAGGTTTTAAGATTTTCTGCTAAGTGTTTCTCGGAGTCTCAGATCCCCTTTTAACAAACACTATCATCATGCGAAAGGCCTACATGGCGATAGTATTTGGAAAAGTATACCCCAAAAATGGATCTTAACGGGATACTAAAAATCTTTTGAGCGGTCAGTCCAGGTTTGGATATCATAAACAAACTTAGAGTTATAGGTCATTTGTCTAGAAATTGATGTCCTGCACTATCATGCAGGGCAACAACCTCCCTAAAATAACCAACTCTAAGCCGGAGTCTTTACTTCGGTCCACAAGATATTGGAGTCAGGGGGACCTAGGCTACGCAACCACTCTATCCTAAATGTTACTTAGAAGCCTGGGTAGTGGGCTTATCTATGAATCAAATAATCCCATTAAGAATTCCCACACAATGGATATATAAACAAGATAATAAATAAAGCATAGAAAAATAAATAATTGAAACATAAACATAAGATAAAGTATAAAGAAGAAAGTAAAATAAAATGATAAACACACAACCACACAAAGAACTAAACTAGGGTTAACTCGCTTGAGAAAACGGTCTCCAGTGAAGTCGCCAAACTGTCGAACGCCTATAAAAAAAAATCGATATATCGACACAAAATAATGAAGTCACCATCGAGATTTATTTATTCCAAAGAAGGAAAAGGGAAATATGAATAAAACCCACGAGAGAAAAGAAAAAGACGGTCTACGAGATTAAGAGATGTAGGTTCGGGAATCGGTTATGCAAGGGGAAGGTATTAGCACCCCTTACATCCATCGTACTCGATGGTACCCATTTAGTTCAAAGTGTGTTCGTGTGAAAAATTTTATGATCTTCTAAGGTTTGAAAGGAGAAAGAAAAAATGTTTTTATTATTTTTGCTCGCCTTTGGTCGTAAGACTTAGTGCCTACGTACTCCCTCGTGCAATGGGAAAGTTAGAGCGCCGTAGTTCGGCTAAAAAATGATTGTTTGTTGATTGAGTTTAAATGAAAAGACAAGTCAATATTTTTAAAGGGAGAAGACTCGTCTAACGCCCACAAGGTTTGATAAATAATAAAGGACTACGCACCAACATGAAGGAGGGTTTGAGAACACCTCTAGTACTCATGTGGAGAAGTAAAAAACCTTTGGAATAGAGGAAGAAACATCTCGATTATAAATGAATCATGTCTAATCTTGAAAAGGGTTTAAAGGTAAAAGGTGCTTGGACGCACAATAAAAGTTTGAATGAGTTAAGATTGATTTTATGTTGTGGATGACAAGTATCGAAACATTAGGCTATCATCTAATGATTCGAATACTAGAAATTGGCAAGTGAGCTCAACCAATCATCTCTCATCCAAAAAATTTATTATGAAATAAGTGTTTTGAGTGAGATAAAATATTTAAATTATTGGGCTATCATCCAACAATCTAAAGACTTTAAATTCGATTAAGCTGTCGGGCTATCATCCAACAACTTAAACGAATGTCACTCTACTATTTTAATGCGGATAGAAGTATTTAGCCTATTTGGCTATCATCCAACAACCTAAAGACTTCCAATTCAATTAAATCGTCGGGATATCATCCAACAATTTAAACGAATACCGCCCTAGCTTTTTGACATGGATAAAAGTTTTATCTTATTGGGCTAACATCCAACAATCTAAAGGCTTCAAATTTGTTTAAACCTTTAGGCTACCATCTAACGATTTAAACAAAAATTATCCAAGTTTATTGTGAAACATTTTTAAAAAAACAACTCGACGTTGGAACGAGGTTTGAGAAGAAGACTCGACGTTGGATCGAGTTTTATTGAAAGTGTTTTAAATGCTTGGTGAATGGAGAAAGAAAGAATCAGATTATGATCAACCAAGCCACAAGACTTGATCAATCTCGAGAGAATAGCCAAGCCTATTCCTTACTATGGATCCCTTATGGAAATGAGAAGCTTGGTATGTGGACCAAGTGGCGAGAGATGGAGGAGAAACGAATAATTATGAATAACAATGATATAGCAAATAAAATCGCTAAATCCCATACAAGGTGGCCAACACAAGCATAAAGCAAATTAAATTACATGTGTACTAGCAAAGTGGGCTAGTCTACTAAGACGACCAATTGGAACAATTGATCGAAATAGGCTCACTTTAAGAAGGCCCAGGATCAAGCGTACATGTGTGAATGTGTGGTCACCGCGACGCTTCTAAGCTTTATCGGCTTACGGGTTTAAAATGATTCACAATTATTAGTTTAAAAATGATTTTTTGGTTTTGTGTAAGCGACAATAAAAATAAAATAAATGTGAACTAAATAATTATTACAAGATTTTATTTTGTGGGAGAGGGATACATCAATTGCAAATGAGGATTAAACGGTAAAATAAAATAGAAAGCGGTAAATTATTTACAGCGCAACAAGGGAATTGAGATAAAAAATAAATTAAAATGCAATAATAAACTAATTATGTCTTAACGGAATACAAACAAAAAACCAAATGCGGAGAAACTTAAATATCGATTATTGTATTTGCATTTTATTAATTAGAATAGATTATAGAAATTAATTCTAAGAAATTGCTATATGAAGAAGATTACTATAATATAATTCGAACTTATTTACGAATGAATATGATAAAGTATAATAATAAGTATGTATATAATATTTACAATACAGAACATAAGAAATAAAAATAAGATGTATAATTATATTTACAATACTAAATATAATAATAAAAGTATTATGTATAATTAAATTTACAGCATTAAATATAAAAAATAGAAATACTAAGTATATTGTATGTACATTACTAAATATTAAATATAAATAGTAATATGAATATGCTAATGAACAAGAATAAATGCTAATTGAAAGTGATTGTTTTGAATAATCCCCGAAAGTCTACTACACAAATAATAAACTCGTTAGTAACATAAGCGATATACAAATTGAAATGAAAGGCAATTGCAATATAAATTAGAATATGATTAGTAATAGAATCAGATGAAGTTAGTATAATGTACATGAACGAAAGAACTAAAACAGTCAAATACACGAGTAATTCGATTCACAAAGGAACCAAAATCAAAGAAACTTATACTATTATTTAATTTAAAATCGAAACAAACTAAAATTAAACCGAACAAATCCGGGAAGCTACTACATATACTTAATAACACCCATAAACTCAATCTTGAAGGTATTCAAAACAAATTAAAAATGCAACGATAGAAATCAAACGGCTGCCCCATAGTTTCTCGATTATATTTACACGCGATTAAACGCGGTTAATCAATAAACCATCATCGAAACCACTCCTAAATAGCATTCAACCATAAATTCTACTCAAAATTTAAATGGGAGTAACATATTTACACGGTGTCCCAACGGTTTCTCAGTTAAATCTTACACGAATAAACGCGACATCGATATTAAACCATCATCAAAACTAACATAAACTCCTCAATCAATTATTTATAATAGAGATCGATAAAGTGCAATCGTCACGAACCAAACCGAATGCTCCCAATATATGTGTCCATGCAGTTTTCGAAATTCAAATTTAATTCATGTTTTGAAATCGCAACACAATGGAAAATGTAACAATATGCACTTATAGTTTTCTCGGTTAGATGTACACGCGAGTAAACGCGGCCTTATCATTAAACCATCATCGAAACCAAACATATATCATTAAAAAAATTAAATATTACGTATCGAGTCAAGTTTTCAGAATTTGTCGTTGCATTTTAATCTAGATTCGATCTCACAATAGACACTCCTTTCATGAACTATCACAGGTCAGTACGACTAAGAAATCAACTATCCTATTGTAACCGCATCAGCAATATTTAACCGAACTCAAGAAAATCACCCCTACAATCACAAACTATTTTGTAGAACTTAACACTGTGGGAACAGTAATTCGAGGCTCACATAGAATTGGAATAATAGCAACAACAACAATAGACCTACGGTTCTGAAATAAACAAAGGCAAATGAGATATTTCAAACCATCCTCATACAACAATAAACAAATCACTAAGCAATATGATAATATGAAGAGAAATTGAAACCTGGATTTAGCTTGAGGTTGAAATGTTGATGGTGAGCTGATGAAGACAGGGAGAGAGGCGCAGCAAGGTGATGATGGCCATGCTGTTCTGGAAGTAACAGACAGAGAGAGGTGTGTTTCTGTGGAAATGTGAGCGGCTGTGAGGGAAGGTCGTAGCAGTGGCGCGGTGAGTGGAGCTGCTGAAGGAAGGTTGTTGGAGGACAGAATACAGAGAAGAAGGGTTGAGCAGATAGAGGAGTATCGGTGGCTTGAAGAAATAGATGGAGTTTCGGCGGACAGAAGGTATGCCAATGGTGTTTCGGCGGTGGTTGAAGAAGAAGATTGAGAGGATACAACGGAGATTGGTGTTGGGTAGGAGATGACGCAGCGGCTGTGAGAATGGGACGCAGAGAGTTTAGATTGGAAGGAGTATTGAGATGGTGGCGCGGCGGAGTAACAGGAAGATGGAGGTGTTAAGCGGAGGAGGTGGCTGAAACGGAAGGTGAAGAACAATGGCAAGCGGGAGAGATGAGTGGCGGGAGTATGGTGGCCGGAAGGAGCAACAAATTGGGTGGAGACAACGATGGGTTGTATGTGATGAAACGAAGATTGGGAGTGAAGAAACGAAGGGAGTATGGCAGGGAGGTAAGGCAGAGGGGGTTTCACAATGAAGAAGAGGAAGCTTCTTCCGCTACATTTTTTTTCTTTCTGGTATTTATAGCCTCTGTTTTCTATTTTCAATTTGGTCTCTTTCAACAGTAACACAAATTGTAATATATATACACAATAATTAGGTTTAGCAATTTTTTACTAATGCCAAAAATGCCATTCATGATTAAATGGGCCAAAAAATGGGTCACTTACAAAATAACAAGTCCAAAAGTATTTTTTTGATATAAATTTGGACAGTAAATTATTCGAAAAATAAAATTAGTACATTAAAATAAACTACGAATCTCGAAGATTAAAGAAAAATTATTGAAATGGTTAAAATCGTAATAAAATGATAATAAAGAATACCCGACTTTAAAATGCTTATGGTTAAAAACAAGACATCGAAGTGTACCAAAAAATTAGAGAGAGCAAACTTTTATGATTTACGCGACACGAAAATTTATAAAGCAGTGAATAAAAGATGAAAACTTGAAATATTTTCTCCGCTAATTTTCGCACAATGTCGAATAGCTTTTTAACAGTCTGTTTATAAAACCAAAATATCGATATCATCGACATATAAATAATTTAGAACGATGCAATAAACAGGCAGAGAGGTAAAAATAAATGAAGTGGAATAACGAGTATTTTATAACTAAAAATGATGCGAATATCGATTTAGACTGATTTTTTGATCAGTTTAAATACAACGAAATGATGCATATGCAATGAGTAAATGACTGTTTTTTTAATATAAATACAATGCAAGTAGAAAAATAGCAGGGTAAAATTTGGGTTGCAACACTATATATTTTCAGAGTGTGTGCCATGCATCACAAATTTTTTTTGTTGGAGGTTAAAATTTTAAAATTTTGGAGAAATTGAATAAAACCTGAAAAATAGGCATACGTACTCGACATCACATGCAATGACTCAATAAACTCCTAAAAACATGCAATAACTAGAGAAAAAAATTAAACTAAAAAGAGATAATGGAGAGCGGTAAAGTTCCTCCCCCACACTTAAACCAAACATTGTCATCAATGTTTTTATTAAAGGTGGAAAAGGAAAGATAGAACCTGTGTGAATGCTACTACATGCCAAAATCCTTTTTGATCCTGCTCTTGTTGGTCATGTCTTCGCTGGCCATTTCTGCTCCGGCTAAGGGAATTTTGAGATACCGTAATTTGTTGAAACTTCTTGTTTCCGAAGCATTTTATAATGTTGTTCGTTTCTTGAGGAAGTACTCATCATTGGTGTCACCACCAGCAGCTACATTTGTAGGAATGTCCGTGGGTACCTGGCTCATTTCCAGGATTGAAATATAGAGATTTGTCTCCTTGAAGTAGCTGAGACGTGACAAACAATCCATCTCTTTATTATCTGCGGTTTCACATAGTAAATGGAAAACATTAAATGAAAAACATGTGGGTTCCCTCCCATACAGCGTTTTGGTTAACGTCAATAGGTCGATGGCTCAGGAGTGCAAGCACTCATGGTGGTTCTCTCGAGAATGCATACTCGATTGAACTTTTAATAATCTTTGGTTTCCATGGCCACTTATCAAGCCATTTCACGTATCACTCACATTTTCTTTTCTTTATTTTGTGGGGTGGTTCATTCTTTGGGACTTGTGGTGGTGGTTCTGGGTCTATCCTAAGTATCAACTTTTCAAGTCTAGGCTTAGTTATTTCCAGTGACGGAACATAGTGTGGACAGGGAGGGGGCACGGCCACCCCTGGCTTTTTTTTAAAAAAATTTTATAATGTGAAAATACCAAAGTACCCCTATTTAAAATAAAAATCTACATATTTGCCATTAACTATTTTAATTCTATACTTACCAAACAAACCTTAATTTTTCAGCAATCAAAATACTCCCTTTCTCTAAATTTTTACGGTTCTAAACCCTTCTTCTCCAACAAAATACTTTCTTCATCAAACATCCCCTTTCCATCATTCACATGCCTTCTTCCGTTCTACCTACCGCTATTTACTTCAATAATACATGTTCTCCATCTAACAACTTGCTACCTCTTGATTGATTTGGGATTTTTTTGTGTTATAATTAATTTGAGAAATAGGATTGATTTTCACTACTTTTATCACTAAGTTTTTGTTGTACTATGATTTTGATTTGGTGTTGATTCTCACTAAGGTTCTCACTAAGATTGGTTTTGGATTTTGTTGTGTTGAATTAATTTATTTAATTAATTATGCAAAACAAAGGTGATAATGAAGAGTAGAAAAATTAATTCTTTTTTCAAGAGGAAAGAAAGAGATGAAGATAATGTAACACCTATGCCCGAACCTCAAAGAGTTCTTGAGAATCCAAGAATTGAAGAAAATGTTAATAAAGTTTGTTCGGATGACATTGATAATTATTTAGAACGTGATCCTGGAAAACGTCCTTCAATGTGGGAATATAATGTAAATCAAATGGATCAAATACAAAGAGCTTATTTAAAATGGGGTCCATACCAAATGAATTTAGAGATCAGATCTCTAGTATTCTTACGACTCCCCAAAGTGATGGTATTGGTAGTTATATAGGTAATTTGGGTGAGACTAAGTTGGTGACACAACGAATTTCTCCATAAGTATTTTGAGGTAGGTTTTATGGGATTCTTGTGATACCTCGAAATACTGAGAATGGGGGTTGTAGAAAATATTTGGGTGATACATAGTAATTAAAGTAAGAGTGCCTTAGTCTATACGGCTTAACACTAGAGTTACGACAATCGACTTAATTAGTCCCCGACAACGGCGCCAAAAACTTGATGCATCCGCAAGTGCACGGAAATATCGAAGTAATATAAAATATTGTCAAACCCACTGAGACCAATATCAAACTATTGTAATCTATTGTTGCTTTGTAAAGCTAAGGAAAATAAATAATTGATTTAGGGGAAACTAAGAACTAAAATTGACTGAAATAATAGAAATATATAATAAAAGAGAGGCCGAAATGTGGATTTGGTGTACCCCAGGGACTTTGTAACTTGTTGGCTTACACTGATGTTAGAAAAGTGTTTAGTAGAAAATATCAATTTACAGACAATACCTCACCCTCTCGTGGTTTTGAATAAAGCCACGTTCCTTAACCATGAGATTTTGCTCTCGCTCACCTATTCTAATCGAGGAACGCGTTTTGAAATCTAAACAAGTTCTAATTAATTCCTAAAAAGCTCTCGCTCTCTTAAGAAATCAATGTCCCATTTTTACTATCTAGTTCGATCCCCACGCTCTCCCAGTGTCGGCTCGAGCCTTAATTAATTTCTTACTCTCGTGACAAAATTATGTTAAGTAACATCTCACTCTCATGACCGGGTTATTTAAATTAAGTTTAAAAACAAAGACCAAAAACAAAATTTGTAAGTTAAATATTAAGCCAACATTGCTACCAAGTCCCGCCGAAAATGACGGTCCTCACATATCGGAATCTAAATGATTTATCTAGACATACTATTCATTGAAATCAAATTAAACATAGTAATTTCAATTAAAAACAAAATTGTTATTAAATTTGACAAACAAAGCAATAATGATAAATATAGTAATAATAATAATAATAATGATAATAATAATAATAATAATAATAATAATAATAATAATAATAAGTAATACAATAAAGAACCTGTAAATGCGAGAATTGAAGAACTTGAAATAAACTTCTATTATGATGGCAAGATTATGATCCAAGAGTACATAGACTATAAACCTAAAACTAATGGTGTGGTAGTTCCCTAATGTGAGAAACTACCACTTTTACAAAAGTGATTTCTGAATAAAACTATGGACAACGCTTCTGCGCACAAAACTTGGATAGTCAAAACTAACTTCTAAGATCCTGTTTATAGAGAAAGCTAATGGAAGTTACTTAAAGGTTCATGTGATGAGTAGTGGAGATAATGGAGATTATGGTGAGAAGATGAGAAAATCATGGGTGAGTGGTGGTGGATGTAACACCCCAATTCTACCCATCGGAATTAATGATAAAAATCAGAGTAATAAAATTTCATAAATAAATTGAGGCATCACATATCCATGGTTTCCACTTTGCAATAAAACGCATCATAAAAATAATCAAAAGTCGAATATACCGATCACATCATCATACATCAACTAAGCATATAAATATGCACACGACAGTGGATACATCACCATCAATGCCATATAAATGCATAATACATCAACAAAATAATCATGTTATGATATAAACATAATCCACATAGTTATCAGGATATACAAGTATAATATCCAAATCAAAACAACAAAAGCGCTCATCCCGAGTGTTATGCTATCAGAGCAAGGCGACTCAAAAGTTAATGACTCGAACTAATCCACCTCATCAATGCGGATCACCTGCACATTACCAGTATAAAGGTAATGGCGAAACAAGTAAAGGGTGAGATAAATCAAATCATATAAATAAAGAGATGATAATTAATATATAGTTTCGGAATTATAAAGAGATACCGATACTAAGTAATATTCAACATATATTCCAATCTCACTCACTTTTATCATCACCACCTAAATCGTCACCATTCATCACAATCGTCATAAATCATCATAGAAAAACACATAACCAATGAACTCAAACAAACATAACCGACACAATGTGCCTCGACTATGTATGCATGTGGTACCAACACATTTTGTTCGTAATTAGGAACATTGGCAAAAGCCCTCGTCATTTATGCAATGTATGTGACTCGACAAAAGACAACACATTTACACAACTACACATCAACATCGTCATAATCATCAAAATGGCATAAGCCCTCATCATTTTATTTACTAAACATCAGAGATAAGACATCTTCATTAACATCATCACATTTTTCATTATGCAAATTATTATCAACAAATATCATGCATTCACAAATTGGAAGCATTAAACAACAATATTCACAATTCAATTAATTCCGGTTACTGATTAATATTCACCAAAATATACCCGTCATTTTATTTACTAAACATCGGAGGTAAAACTGTGAGAACAAAGGTGAAAGTACAATGTTTTAATGTTTGTCAAAATCTATCTATGCAAATATATCATACTTCAAACTGGTGCAAGTGAGGAACATAAAAAATAAGAAAAAATTATCAAAACATCATGCATGAGCCGACTCATGGAACCTTAGGTCGGCTCATGAGTGGAAGATTATGGTCTGGCAATGCCCGGGAAAGCACACGCCTTCTTCTTGCGTCGAATCATAGTTCTGGGAAAACATGAGTTGGCTCATAAAAGCAATGCGTCAGCTCATACCCTATTTTTAACAAGACATGAGTCGACTCATAAGGTGATGGGTCGGCTCATGCCCTGTTTTTCACAAGACATTAGTCGACTCATAAAGCGATGCGTTGGCTCATGCCTGAAGAAACTCTCCCCTCACACGCTCGGGAAGACGCATGTCTTCTGGTCTTCCTACATGAGTCGGCTGATCACAGCTTTTTCTCATTTTTCTACTAACTTTCCAAGTGATAGAAACAACACAAAAGAGAGAGATGCACAACAAGGTTTCACAACACCAACTAATATATTTTCATTATCACCATCTAAACACCAAATTAAACCAAGAAATTTCAAGAAAAACAACCAAATTTTCACAACCCTAACTCATATAAAATCTATCATTAATCTATTTATAGGATAGAAATTATCAAACCCCTTACCACTAGTTCTTGATTTTAGCGAGTTTTGAAATTTCCTCTTGAATCACCTCTTCAAACCACAACTTAGCTTGTTCTTGTTTTTGTTCCTTTTTCGTCTCCACTCACCAAGTACCTTTATTTCTCTCTATTTCACTTTATGTTTCTATTTTCTTTTTCTGATACAAAAGCAACACACTAACTACTAATACTACGTACTAACTACTACTACTACATATGTGCCTTGGTTTTGTTTTGATTCAAGACATGGGGTAATTACTAATATATCATAAATAACACTAAACTCTTAAATCTAGTCTTGCAACTTAATATAATAAAAACTCAAATAAACTAAATAAGCCCGAATAATAAATACTAGTCCGAATAAATAATTATCGGACCGAATAATAAATCGCCGAATATATTAATAAATATACCGGTTAAAAATATAATTTATCACGAAATAAACATTAACCAAATTTTTTGAAAATAATAATATAATTATGATATTTAATAAATCGGGGCATTACAACTCTCCCCCACTTATAAGAATTTCGTCCTCGAAAATTTACCAAATTCGAAAAGCTCGGGGTAGGAATCCCGCATCTTGCTCTCCAACTCCCACATTGTGCTCTCACCGGCCGCTCCTATCCAAACAACTTTGACCAATGTGATCTCTTTACCTTGAAGAGATTTTATCTCACGATCTTCGATCCTCAAAGGCATCATCTCCATCGTAAGATTATCACGAACTTGAACATCATCCATTTCAATCACATGGGACGGATCCGGAACATACTTCCGAAGTTGCGACACATGGAACACATCATGCAAT
Organism: Vicia sativa; assembly: GCA_021764765.1. NCBI lineage: Eukaryota > Viridiplantae > Streptophyta > Magnoliopsida > Fabales > Fabaceae > Vicia > Vicia sativa. Next base: position 39,145,432 of record CM038797.1, on the reverse strand, counting down.
TTCAAAAGATTTGGCGGTAACGTCACTTTATATGCCACTTTTCCAACTCTACTAGTAATTTGATAAGAACCAACAAATCGCGGAGTCAACTTCTTCGATTTGAAGGCTCGTCCCACACCGGTTGTAGGAGTAACTAGTAAAAACACATGATCACCCGATTGAAAATCCAAATCTTTCCTTCGTTTATCATGGTAACTCTTTTGTCGACTTTTAGAAATTCTCATCTTTTCTCCAATCATCTTCACCGCTTCGGTAGTTTCTCTAACCAACTCCGGTCCAAGTACCACACTTTCACCCGACTCATGCCAACATAAAGGAGTTCTACACCTCCGACCATACACTGCTTCGAACGGCTCCATTCCAATACTTGCATGAAAACTGTTGTTATAAGTAAACTCGATCAATGGAAGATAAGTATCCCATGAACCACCTTGTTCAAGAATACAAGCTCGCAACAAATCTTCCAACGATTGAATCGTCCTCTCTGTCTGACCATCGGTTTGAGGATGATAAGCCGAACTCAACCTCAATTTATAACCTAAAGCTTCTTGTAAGCTTTACCAAAAATCTGAAGTGAACCTCGGATCTCGATCTGAAACGATACAAAGAGGAATACCATAAAATCTCTCAATCACATGCATATAGATTTCCGCCAACTTTGATACGGTATAACTGATGTTAATAGGAATAAAGTGAGTCGACTTTGTAAGCCTATCAACAATCACCCATATCACATCATGTCCCCTAGGTGTATTCGATAACCCCGTCATGAAATCCATGGAAATGCTATCCCATTTCCATTTCAGAATTTCTAACGGTTGCATCAATCCTGCAAGTTTATGATGCTTCAGTTTTGACTTCTAACATATCAAACAAGCATACACAAACTGAGCTACCTCTAGTTTCATACTCGATCACCAAAATAATTTCCTCAAGTCTTGGTACATTTTGGTCGCTCCGGGATGAATACTCAAATTTCTTCGGTGACTTTCTTCTAAGTTCAAGTCCACATCATCAGGAATACAAACCTTACCTCGGAACCTCAACACACCTTGAGCATCCAATTTGAAATCCTCATTCTTAGTTTGTCCAATACCGACCAACAAGTCAACAAGCTTCACATCAAGCTTCTGAGCTTCTCTAATGCTATCAAGGAAATCATTATTCATCTTTAACATTCCCAAGATAACACTCTTCGGCGCCACCTCGATCACAAGACTCATATCTCTAAATTGTTTAATCATTTCCAACTCTTTCACCATCAATAGTGACATATGCAAAGTCTTTCGACTTAAGGCATTGGCGACCACATTAGCTTTACTCGAATGGTAATTCAATCCAAAATCATAGTCCTTTAACAACTCTAGTCACCGTCTTTGTCTCATGTTAAGCTCTTTTTGATCAAACAAATAGTTTAAACTCTTATGATCACTGAACACCTCAAATCTAGAACCATAAAGATAGTGCCTCCAAATATTAAGCACAAAAACAACCGCCGCAAGTTCCAAGTCATGTGTAGGATAATTCTTCTCATGAATCTTCAATTGCCTAGAAGCATAAGCAACCACTTTTTCCACATTGCATAAGCACACCACCTAGACCCATATTGGAAGCATCACAATAAATCACAAACGGTTCTTCCGGATTAGGCAATATCAAGATCGGAGTCGTTGTCAACCTTTTCTTTAATTCAATGAAACATTCCTCACATTTGACATCCCACACGAACGCAGCTCCTTTACAAGTCAACTTTGTCAAAGGAAGTGCCAACTTGGAAAAGCCTTCGATAAACCTTCTATAGTAACCCGCCAAGCCTAAGAAACTTCTAATCTCAGTAACCAACTTAGGAGTTTCCCATCTCAACACCACATCAACTTTTGAAGGATCCACCGTAATGCCATTACAAGAATGACATGCCCTAAGAAACTTACTTCACTTAGCCAAAACTGGCACTTTGATAACTTAGCATAAAGATTTTTAACACTTCTAACACAATACGCACATAACTCAAATATCATAAATGAAAACTACCACGAAACGATCCAAGTAAGGCTGGAAAATATGATTCATGTATTCCATGAATACTCCCAGTGCGTTAGTGACACCGAAAGGCATCATTGAATACTCGTAATGCCCATATCTAGTTCGGAATGCGGTTTTCTGAATATCTTCGTCTTTCACCCTTATTTGATGGTAACCTGGTCTTAAGTCAATCTTACAAAACATGCGAGCACCAACCAATCGGTCCATCAAATCATCAATCCTTGGAAGCGGATATCTATTCTTAATTGTCACTTTGTTCAATTGACGATAATCGATGCAAAGTCTCATGCTACCATCCATTTTCTTTACCAATAAGACCGGAGCTCCCCAAGGTGACACACTAGGCCTCACAAACATTTTCTCGAGTAGGTCTTCTAATTGGCTCTTCAATTCTGACAACTCGGACATGGACATCTTGTATGGTGCCATAGAGATAGGTCTGGTACCAGGTACAAGATCCACAGAAAATTCAACTTCTCTTTCTAGTGGTGCACTAGGAATATCATCAGGGAATACTTCGTGAAAGTCGCACACCACCAGAAAGCTAGCAATCACAACCTGACTCTCAACAGATAGAAGAGAATCTCACAGTGTTGTCGTAGAAATTGATATGAAAATAATTGGCTTTCAACCAGTTCATACCTAAGACCACGTCCAACCCGACAAGCGGCAAACAAATAAGATCCACAACAAAATCTCTATCAAAGATTGATAAAGGGAAACTTGCATATACAAAAGAAGTAGTAACCGTCCCCGTAGATGGAACCTCTATAATCATGTCTATATTCAAGGAAGATAAAGTAATACCCAATGTCTTAACACAATCGGCGACAATAAAACAATGAGTAGCACCAGTATCAATAATAGTAACGATAGGAATGCTATTAATGAAACTAGTACCTCGAACGAGACCATCTTCGTTTGCCACCTGATTTCCCGTCAAATCAAACACTTTACCCACACCTTGCACCTTGTTTGGATTCTTACATTGAGTGTTGATGTGTCCTCCCTCTCCACAGTTGAAACAAACCACATCCTTACGAGTGCAATCATGAGTTGTGTGGCCTAACTGCCCACAACGGAAACACCTCACCTCTCCAGCTCTACAGGCATTACTTTTGTGACCAGGTTTTCCACACTTGAAGCAGACAATACTAGAAGGAGCATCCCCCCACTAGTTCTTCGCCCTTGAACCACTTTTTGCTTCCCTTTTCTAACCGGAACATCATACGGTTTCCCACGACTTTGTTGACCTTTGTTTCTCCTATCAGAAATGATTTTGTAGTGGGCATTGCTATCCTCTTCAAAGATCCTACAGATATCAATCAAATCCGCAAAGGCACTGATTTTCTGATAACCCATTGCTTTCTTAATTTCAGGACGTAACCCATTTTCAAACTTTATGCATTTAGAGAACTCAGCAGTCGGTCCATCATAGTGCGGATAGAACTTAGCCAACTCAGTGAACTTGGCCACATAATCAGTGATAGACATATTCCCTTGCTTTAACTCAAGGGTCTCGATTTCTTTCTTTCCCCTTATATCTTCAGGGTAATACTTTCTCAAGAACTCCCTTCGGAACACTTCCCACATCACCTCTTCACCAGCAAGTTCTAATCTATGATGGGTTTCAACCCACCAGTCATCAGCTTCAGCAGTTAATTTATGTGTGCCATAGCGGATATTTTTCATAGGAGTGTGTCATACCCCAAAATTTTCCCTCCCACTTCTCAAGACAATTCACAACTCCACACTCAAGGATTTCACAAGGGTTGACTAGACAAACCCTATCCTAAGCAATCAAACCAAACTAGGTTTTTGCTCCTCTCAATTCAAAATTGATTTCCGATGCTTCAAGTGGGCATAATATTCTTCAAGGGATCACCATGTGAAGTTTCAAGCCTTACAAGTCAAATTTGCTCACCCAATTGCTCAGATGGTTGAAGATCAGCTATATTGGACAAAAAGTCAATTATGGTCAACATACAGTCAAACTTCATAATTTTTGGTCAACATCAATATTTTGAAGTAATATTCATCATTTGATCAAGGGTTGATCATGATTCCTCAAGAAAAGTCAAGATTTGATCAAAAGTTAATGTTTCTTAATTAGGGTTTTTTAGACAAAAGTCAACCGAACTTTGACCAGGCATAACTTTCACATACTTTATAAAATATTTTTCCACCACAGCTCATTTTGAAGGGAATTCAATTCTCTACAACTTCATGTCTGACAAGCTTTGGCTAGAAATGTTTCATTTGGGAGTTAGGGATCAAAACATTATAGGTCCTTTTAAAAGTCAACAAAAAAGTCATTTTTTTGCAAAGACATGTTCATGAACATGGAAACTTTAATGAAGATGAAACCAAAAGGGTTGCTTAGAGGACTGCTTGATCTTTTTAATAATTCCAATAACACCCAAAAATGTTAAAAATTGAGTAAGATACAAGTTATGCAAGTTGAGCATTTTTGAGGCGGTGCATGAAGAGAAATACTTAAAAAAATCAATTTTTTTTCTAAATGGGCTTAACTTTTCTTGGTTCAAACTTGTTTCTAATCTAAATTAGAACCTCCAAGCCCAATGCCACGCCCTTGAGCTTTTTATTTTATTTATTTTAATTTTTTATTCATTTAAAGTCAATTTAATTAAAATAAAATAGCAAAAATAAATCAATCAATGCAAGGCTGAATATTTGACATTCTTGAGGTCCTAGATATCCATTAAATGGCCAAAATTTTGAAACTATGTGATTGCTATGAGATTGGTACAAGATTGGAAACATTTGATAAAAATTGAAAAGATTGACAAATAAAATATTTTCTCATTGAATGGGATATATTTTCTCATCAATTCTTAACGTAGATCCATCCTCTATATATTCAGAAGGTTTCTAAACCCTAGAGGAGGAGTTTTTGCAGCCAAGAACCTTAGACAAATTCCAAAGAAACCGTGACACACAAGCTACTTGCAGGCAGAGTTTTAGCTCAATCCAAGCAATTCTAAGCATCCCAACACATTCCTAGTGTTCCTCTGATCGATTCCAGATAATGACCAAGCCTCCAGTCATCCAGAATCGTAAAATCAAGAACACAGTTTGCACTTATATATTTTAATTTCTATTTTGATCATACATGCATATTTAACCTGTTTTGATTGTTTGTTCATGCTTAGAATGTTGTCTGTAAGCTATCTGGGTGGTCCAATTTGAGTTTAGATGCAGGGACCGAGCTACGCCATTGTTAGGGTTTCATAAGCTTGTATTAGGGATTTCCAAAATATGCAAAATTGGACCGATCTAAGGACATGTTCATGTTCAGGGGATAACTTGCAATCGAACCATGCCTTTCATACAAATTTATATTACGTATTGTGAATTCTGGAAATTTGCAGGTGTTGTAGTGACGGACAAAACCGTCACTATAGGCTTTAGCAACGGAAGCGTCCGTAGGTAAGAGCCTGGGAAATTCAAACAGGGAAGATGAAGGCTTGGCGCGTGTTTTGCTTTTTATTATTTTCTGAAAATAATTTCGCTTATAATCTATTGGTTCCATATTACTAACACAAGTTGCAGGATGGCTCAGTGGTAAGGTAGCGCGCTGGTGACCATTGGGGCAGGGTTTCGATCCCTGGCTACCCCAATTATTTTTTACCCTTTTCCAAAACTAAGGTTTTTTCTTATTTTTCTTATTATTTTCCATTCAAATTATTTTCTTTTCAAAACATTTTTTAATACATTTAAAAATCACCAAAAAATATATTTCTTTTCATAATTAGGTTAGAAAAAATTTAATTTAATTTTTGACATAAAAAATATTATTTTTCATCTTTATTTTATTTAATTGTTAATAAATCAGAAAGTAACTCTTAAATTAATTTTTCCATATCAAATTAATCCAGAAAATTTCCAAAAAAATATATTTCTAAGTTAGTTAGGTTTACTAACCCTAAAACCTTTTTTCTACCACAAAAAATCTTTTTTTACTAACATTATTTTCTTTTATTTACAATCTGATCTTTCTCACAATATTTTTTGATTATTCTAGCTGCTTCCAAGTTGTAATAGCTAGGTTCATTTTCTCGCACGTTTTTTCCAATATTATGTAACTGCTCATGGGATGTAATAGCTTAATTAGAATTTTATTTTCCGCACTCCTTATTATGTAACTTCCCCAAAGCCATGTAATAGCGTAGGATCTTTATTTTCCGCATTTTACTTTCCGCAATTTACTTTCTGCACATATTAACTGCTAGTAACTAGGCGTGTATGGCAAGATTAATTCAATTAACATATATAAACCTAATCATAAGATAAATATCTGAATACAACACACCTCTTCACACATGCACTCACCTTAAGGTATCCTCTCTTGTTGCCTTATGAATACATGGTCATGTCCCTCGAACATAGGGATAGCTAAGACGCTTACAAACATATCATCATAGTCCCTTCGATATAAAGATCATAGTCCCTCGATGACCCTCGATGTTGCCTACGAATACATGATCTCGTCCCTTGATTGTTGCCTACGAAAAGTGATGATCGTCCCTACGAATATGCTAAGGTATCCCTACAAGTTTCCTTCTATGACCATCCGATGTCCCTTCGAACGTCCCTTTACATCCAACAGATAGAGTTACCTACCAACTAATGGTATGGATAGAGCTACCCTTAAAGGAAAGCAAAATAACACGGAAACGACCATTTTGAGTACGTAATAAGTCTCTTTTGCTTGCTCAAATCTATCAAAATACTCTTTACACCTCACACTTTATTTTCAAAAACTTTTCAAACACTTTGTATACATTCCAGCGTGAATTATTACAAAGTCTTTTCCAAAATGAAACATTTCCAAACACTTCGTATACATTCCAGCGAGAATCATTACGAAGTCAAAGTGAAATGCCTTTTCAAACATCTTTTTAAACACACACACACAGGAAACAATTTGTAAAGTGAGCTAAGCAATTAAGAGCCCATAGATAACTACGGATGGAAAGGGTGTAATACCTTCCCTTTTCATAACTGCCTCCCGTACTCAGAATCTAACAAAGGTCTTTTCCTGTTCTTTTCGCCTTCCCTTAATTGGATAAAAGAAAAGTCTGTGGTGACTCTTGCTATCCGCAACAGTTGCAATAAAATGCAATGCAAACAAGTCATTTCTGCCACCGTGTTATAGAACTGACGACTCTGCTGGGGAAAATCCCAAAGAGAGGCTACCTTAGGGTTTTTAGATCACTTTACTGCCTTCTGTTTGACTTATATACCTTAATTTTAAGGGTTGCTTGGGTATTATACTTGTGGGGTATCTTACACTCGGATCCAGGTTTCCTTAGGTAAGTAGCAATAAATCGTAGCGACTGTTAGGCGTATACTAAAACGGTCAAAATGATGGCTATGTTAGTGCGACAATTTGGATGTCCCGATGCTCCTCATGTTCAGTTGAGGAAAGTATTTGACGTCTGCGTGGTGTCATAAGAACTAACTCAATTTGTAGAACCCTAATTGACCCATCTTGGCCATTAGAAGGTAGTGAGATGGCCGGCTTCGGTGCAGACTAAGGTTGGTTGATACTCGATGCTGCGCTCATTAAGATTCGACTTTCGGGATGTTTCGGTCAAAAACTTGGTAGTCGTATTGAAATAAAGCCTACGAGAAAGATCAATGATATGAGATTCCTAGAACTCGGTTACTATTATAGGACAGATTGAACCCACTTAAACTCTGGCAGGGTAGACACCTATACCTCATGCAAGCCTCAAACCTAGGGATATTGTGTGAATTTCTTGTGCTTGCTACTTGTTTTAAACATGACATCATGACATCATAACATCATATAATTTCTAACTATTTCAAGGACCTAGAGATTTATCTTTGCTCTATTTTGTAGGAGTTATGGCTTCCAGGAAGACTATCCGAATCAACTTCATGGGTATACCTTCTCAACTCAAAGAATTAGTTTCAGAAGTTCTCGATCACGCTCAGTTTATCAAAAGGCATGGTTACTTACTTGACTTGGTAATCTCCGGTTTTGAAGAAGATATTGTAACACCCCTTCTAATTACCCGCGTTTTATAGAATTAAATAATAAGAGTTTATCCACCATCAAGAGGCGTCACAATTTAAATCATAAAATTTTAACCAAAACAGCATCATGCTTCACTGAAGAATACTCATCAATTAAATCATACTCAAAATTATGTTTTACAGCGGAAATGAAACATAATTAAATCCCGAATACTTTACTCAACTTATTCCAGGATAATAAATCAACATAATTCCAAAACTATTAAAATATCCATTAAAGGATTCCAAACAATCGTTTCCCCAGTGTTACATCTACCAGAGCACGACACTGACACGCGGACAAAGACTCGAATCTAAGGCTATCCTCACCAACTCCAAGCAGCTAATCACTTCGGATCTGAAATTGTTAAAGTAAGGGTGAGGTTTCGATTCAATATAATATGCGTTATACATTCTTAGATCCAACAGAATAACCGGATATATTAGTTCTCAACCAAACACAAGATCATAAACAATGCAGAAAACAGTTCACACAATGATCATGTATATATCAAACAATGGAAATTGCAACACTGGAAACCATCCTAACATGTTACAATTCCATATGCAATGCAGACTCTATGCATGTGGTACCAATACGTGAACCGCGTTCACCCACTGCTCCGTTTACTCGTGGAAAGATAGTGTAATCCATGATTCGCCCACAACCATTGGGTCAAGAATCTAGCCTCACTACCTCCGACCAGGTAAGTCTATTGGCTCTGCAAGCTCACTTCCGCACAATGGGAATGAACCAAATCAACAAATGTTATGCATGCATCATAAAAGCATGCCATCATCATTTCACATATCATGATATCAATACAAATCACATCATGTCAAATCACCAGTGCATCTCATTCAATCAAAATGAATATCATATATATATAACACTGTAAGCACCAATACCTCATCAGATAACTCGTACCATTCATAATAGTTTCCCATTATCCTTAACTACTCATTCTTTTCAAAAATCGGGAGCGCAACTATTTTTAAAATAATTTGGCAAAGTAGTATTTTTCTCTTTTCAAAAGGTAGTATTTAAAATTTAAGAAATAATGCCGAAAACGGCACTCAAATCGGAGTTATGGTTTAGAAAATATGAATCTTCAAAGTTTTGGAAAATTTGGAAAAATGCACATGGAACCGGTTCCTACCTATCAGAACCGGTTCTGAAAGTTTTCAAAAGGCGCTCCTGGTTTTGTATGGGAACCGGTTCCTACCTATCAGAACCGGTTCACGAGTGTAAAAGTTCCAGCCAATTTAACACTGAACTCGGTTCCTCCCAGTGGAACCGTTCCCACGACTGTGATGACATTTACGCTTTTTGACAACATTTTCCATCCTTTATCATTACCACACTTTCCAATACGAATAGGTACATTAGAAACACCATTTCATCATCATTTCACACCATTATAACAACAAACAAAGTAGTTTATTCATCCCTATCAATTATTTGACATACTATGATCCAATTTCCAACACCGACACAAAATAGGTTTTATTCCTATAACTCCTAATCATAAAAATTCAAACTTCCTAACATACCCATTTATTCCTATGGTTCCCAAAACCCATAAAACATATTAACCAATCAAAACCACCCCTTACCTCGCGATGATTCTTCGGTTTCTCTCGGCGTCGGCTTTTCCTCTTTTCTCTTCTTTCTCCAACTCTACGTGAAATGATTTCTCCAAAACCCTTCTCTTTTCCTTTCTTTTCCCTTTATATTTCCTTTTAATATTCCAAATAAAATAATTAATCAATACTTAGTTATTAGTAGAGTGATTTACTCTTACACCCACCATTTACTCTGCACACCTCCAATCCTTTCCTCATTAAATGACCCAATTAATCCAAATAAAATAATTAGCTAAGACTTTAATTAATTAAATAATTAAATTCTCACTTATTTAATATTTGAATTAAATCGGGGTGTCACAGATATGATGCACTTCGTATTCCAGTTCTTCGATTCAAAACATCATTGCTTTACATTCCCAGATTATCAGTTGGTGCCTGCATTGGATGAGTTCTCTAAGCTACTTGGGATACTTATCCTTGATCAGATACCATTCACCAGTTCAGAAAAATCTCCGAACTAGGAAGACATCGCATCAGCGTTACATCTAAATCGATCAGACATTGAAGCTAATTGGAAAATAAGAAGCGGAGTTAAGGGTTTGCTTGCTAAATTTTGATAAAGAAAGCTCGAGAATTCCTAAAGGGTATGAGTTTCCAAGCATTCGAAGACATTTTGGCCTTGCTAATCTATGGCCTCGTGCTATTTTCGGATCCTGACCAGTTCGTAGACGTAAACACCATCAAGATATTCCTCACTCGTAATCCCGTGCCTACCTTACTTAGGGACATTCTACATTCTCTCTACACTCGTACTACCAAAAGACAAGGAACTCTCATGTGTTGCATACCGTTACTTTCCAGGTGGTTTATTTCGCACCTTCCTCAATCAGCAATGAAGAACGAGCAAAGATTGAAGTGGTCTCAAAGTCTGATGTCACTCTCTCATTCAAATATCCGTTGGTGTATTTTTTCTCAAAAGGACTTCACTTTCATTGAGAGTTGTGGGGAATTCCCTAATGTACCACTCCTTGGCATAAGGGGAGGTATCACTTACAACTCTTCTCTAGCTCTACATCAGTTTGGTTATGCTCGAAGAGATGGTCCTCATGATATGTTTCTCTAATACATTGTGTTTAACTACGAAAACGATCTCCAGAACTACCGTTGAAGATTTATGCACGCTTGGGGCATGGTGAAGAAGACTGATACCAAGACTTTGGGGCACAAAAATTCTATTCCTTGGGAACCTTACCTCAAATGGGTGCGAGCTCGAGCTCAAAACCTCATGATGTCGTTTACAGCTATTACGCAGTGCTTATGGAACCTGTTGCTATAGGTGACGAACCATATACCACTCTCCATCCGGATATGCCTACTAATTTCAAAAACTTGAAGAGATCATGGGTTCAGCTTAAAGAAGAAAGGGATACATTCGATTATCAGTGCTATGCAAGCGAGAAGAAGGTATTAGAGTTGACAAAGCTACTTCAAGAGGAGCGAAGCATCAATACCTACTTCAACACAAAGAGAAAGCACCCATGGGAGACCTAAGCTCTAGGAATTTCTTTTTATTTTTTTAAACTTTCTTTTGTACTTACTAAAGAGAAACTAATAAAAAGTTTGTTCGTGCTTGTTTAACAAATTTAAATTCCTAAGATCCTTGAAAACATTGCATTGCATAACATTGCATATCATGGCATAACATTTCACAACAGGTACATTGAAGACCGGTTTTCTTATTCTCTCGCTGTTTATTTCAGCAGAACTCGTACCATTCATAATAGTTTCCCATTATCCTTAACTACTCATTCTTTTCAAAAATCGGGAGCGCGACTATTTTTAAAATAATTTGGAAAAGTAGTATTTTTCTCTTTTCAAAAGGTAGTATTTAAAATTTAAGAAATAACGCCGAAAACGGCACTCAAATCGGAGTTACGGTTTAGAAAATATGAATCTTCAAAGTTTTGGAAAATTTGGAAAAATGCACATGGAACCCGGTTCCTACCTATACAGGAACCGGTTCCTGAAAGTTTTCAAAAAGGCGCTCCCTGGTTTTTGTATGGGAACCCGGTTCCTACCTATACAGGAACCGGTTCCTGAGTGTAAAAAGTCCCAGTTTGCCAATTTTAACACTGGGAACTCGGTTCCTCCCCACAGGGAACCGGTTCCCACGACCTGTGACAGCATTTCTGCTACTTTTTGACAGCATTTTCCATCCTTTATCATTACCACACTTTCCAATACGAATAGGTACATTAGAAACACCATTTCATCATCATTTCACACCATTATAACAACAAACAAAGTAGTTTATTCATCCCTATCAATTATTTGACATACTATGATCCAATTTCCAACACCGACACAAAATAGGTTTTATTCCTATAACTCCTAATCATAAAAATTCAAACTTCCTAACATACCCATTTATTCCTATGGTTCCCAAAACCCATAAAACATATTAACCGATCAAAACCACCCCTTACCTCGCGATGATTCTTTGGTTTCTCTCGGCGTCGGCTTTTCCTCTTTTCTCTTCTTTCTCCAACTCTACGTGAAATGATTTCTCCAAAACCCTTCTCTTTTCCTTTCTTTTCCCTTTATATTTCCTTTTAATATTCCAAATAAAATAATTAATCAATACTTAGTAATTAGTAGAGTGATTTACTCTTACACCCACCATTTACTCTGCACACCTCCAATCCTTTCCTCATTAAATGACCCAATTAATCCAAATAAAATAATTAGCTAAGACTTTAATTAATTAAATAATTAAATTCTCACTTATTTAATATTTGAATTAAATCGGGGTGTCACAACTCTCCCCCACTAAAAGAGTTTTCGTCCTTGAAAACATACCTTAGACGAAAAGTTCGGGATACGAGTCCTTCATCTGACTCTCCAGCTCCCAAGTCACATTTCCTTCAGCTGGTCCTCCCCAAGCTACTCGTACCAGAGCTATCTCTTTACCTCGCAATTGCTTCACTCTTCGATCCTCAATTCTTGCAGGCACTACTTCAACAGTCAAATTATCCCGCACCTGAACATCATCTACTTGAATCTCATGAGACGGATCCGCAATGTACCTCCTCAACTGAGATACATGGAAAACATCATGCAAATTTGCAAGTGACGGCGGTAAAGCAATCTGATACGCAACTTTGCCAACTCTCTTGGTAATCTGAAACGGACCAATAAAGCGCGGAGTCAACTTCTTTGACTTCAAAGCTCGACCAATACTAGTCGTCGGAGTAACTCTCATAAACACGTGGTCTCCTTCATCAAACTCGAGGTCTTTCCTCCTCTTATCGTGATAACTCTTCTGACGACTCTGAGAAGTCCTCATCTTCTCCTGAATCATCTTAATCTTTTCTGAAGTTTGTTGGATGATCTCTGGTCCAATCACAGCACTTTCTCCAGATTCGTACCAACACAACGGTGTCCGACATCTCCTACCATACAATGCCTCAAACGGAGCCATACCGATGCTCGAATGAAAACTATTGTTGTAGGTAAACTCTATCAATGCCAAGTAGCTATCCCAAGCTCCACCTTTCTCTAACACACAAGCCCTCAACAAATCTTCTAACGACTAAATCGTCCTCTCCGTCTGACCATCTGTCTGTGGATGATATGCAGAACTCAATCGTAACTTAGTACCCAGAGCTTCCTGCAATCCTGTCTAGAACTTAGAAGTAAACCTCGGATCTCTATCCGACACAATTCTAGACGTAATACCATGCAAACTTACAACCTTCTCAACATACAATTCTGCCAACCTCTCTATCGGATAATCCATTCTTATCGGGATAAAGTGAGCAGACTTCGTCAATCGATCGACAATCACCCAGATAGAATCACAATTCTTCGCTGTTCTAGGCAAACCAGACACAAAATCCATAGAAATGCCATCCCATTTCCATTCCGGAACGAATAAGGGTTCCATCGGTCCGACCCGATGCTCAATCTTTGATTTCTGGCAAACCAAACACGCATACACAAACTCGGCAATTTCCTTCTTCATTCCTGACCACCAAAATAACTTCTTCAAGTCATGGTACATCTTAGTAGCACCAGGATGAATACTCAATCCACTACGGTGTCCTTCCTCCAAGATACTCTTTCCGATCTCGGAACATCCGAACACACTCTATCACCAAATCTCATAACACTATTCTCGTTAATTCGGAACTCACCTCCTTGACCTTGGTTAATCAATGTCAGCTTGTCCACTAAACCAACATCAGACTTCTGTCCATTTGAATCTCTTCCAAAATACCACTAGTCGCCTTCAACCCCAACTTCACACCGTTCGAGTAGTCTCACATACCAAACTTAAGTCTCTGAATTGTTCCACCAAATCCAATTCACGAACCATCAACATCGACATATGCAGGGACTTCCTGCTCAATGCATCTGCCACCACGTTTGCCTTACGGGATGGTAGTTCAAACCAAAATCGTAATCTTTGAGAAACTCTAACCATCTCCTCGCCTCATATTCAACTCTTTCGATCAAAGAGATACTTGTGCTCTTATGATCATTTGAACACCTCAAACCGTGAACCATACGGATAATGCCTCCACAATTTCAACACAAACACAATGGCCGCCAACTCTAAATCATGAGTCGGGTAATTCCTTTCATGAGTCTTTAACGTCTCAAGCATAAGCCACAACCCGCCTATCTTGCATCAAAACACCTCCTAAACCCATCAAGGACGATCCACGACACCACGAAGATTCTTCGGATTCGGCAAAATTAAAATCGGAGCACTAGTCAACCTCCTCTTCAATTCTTGGAATCCTCCTCACAATCGCATCCCAAATAAATGCTTGACCTTTCCTTGTCAACTTAGTCAGTAATGCTAACTTCGAAAATCCTCAATGAACTTAGGTAGTAACCTGCAAGACCAAGAAAACTACGAATCTCTGAAGCATTCTTCGGCACTTCCCACTGAGATACCGCTTCTACCTTTGTAGGATCAACATCAATACCATTCTTGGATATCACATGACCCAGAAAACTCACTTCGCTTAACCAAAACTCACACTTCGACAATTTCGCATAAAGTTTCTTTTCCTTCAACAATTCCAATACAACTCTGAGATGTTTTGCATGCTCCTCATCATCCCTTGAGTAGATCAAAATGTCGTCAATAAACACCACCACAAACTTGTCAAGATACGGATGAAATATCCTGTTCATGTACTCCATAAACACACCAGGTGCATTAGTAACTCCAAATGGCATAACAGAATATTCATAATGCCCATACCTCGTTCTGAACGCAGTCTTCTGAATATCTTCCGCCTTAACAATAATCTGATGATATCCAGACCTCAGATCAATCTTGCTAAACACACAAGCTCCAACCAACTGATCCATCAAGTCATCAATCCTCGGTAATGGATACCGATTCTTGATCGTCACTTTATTCAACTGTCTGTAGTCAACACACAAGTCTCATCGTACCTTCCTTCTTCTTAACCAACAACACTGGCGCACCCCACGGCGAAACACTAGGCCGAATAAATTTCTTATCCAATAATTCTTCCAACTGTTTCTTCAGTTCCGACAACTTAGATGCCGACATGCGATAAGGCGCCATCGACACCGGGCTAGTTCCAAGAATTAAATCTATGGCAAATTCCACTTCTCTTTCAGGTGGTAACTCGTTAACATCTTCCGAAAACACCTCTGGAAATTCATTCACAACAGGTAACTCTCCACTTTTAGCCTTTCCTTTCACTTACGTCAAAGAACATAACATGAACACCACAACACCCTCTCTGACAGCTGAATTCATCTGCTTAACTGACATGATCGCATCTTCAACTTTAGCTACCTCAGGAAATATAACCGTCTTCTCAAAACAATTGATATGAACCTGGTTGAAGACCAACCAGTTCATTCCAAGGACAATATCGAGTTGTTCTAAAGGTAGGCACAATAAATCCATACCGAATCCTCTATCGAAAATAACGATAGGACAATTCCTACACACATACGAAGTACTCACTGAACCCGATGCAGGAGTGTCAATGACCATACTTCCATCCAAATTAGAAATTTCTAGATTCAATATCTTAGCACAGTCCAAAGAAATAAAAGAGTGTGTCGCTCCAGTGTCAATAATTGCAATTAAAGGTATGCCATTAATAAAACATGTACCTTTAATCAACCGATCATCCGCAACCTCCGATCCCGACAAAGCAAACACTTTCCCACCACTTGCTTTTCTTTGGCTTAGTACATCTGGGACGAGTGTGTCTTTCTTCGCCAGCTTGTAACAAGTTACTCTTCGAGATCTACACTCGGCCTAAATGACCAACTCTTCCACAATTGTTGCACTTCCTCCCATCACCTTGCATTCAAGAGATCGGTGACCCAATTCACCACATCGTAACACCTCACGGAAGAACCGAAGAACCGAGTCTCCCCACTAGACTTCTTCCAACCTCCAGTTGATTATTCCTATCATAAGGCTTACCACGATCCATCCTCTTACCCTTACGGTCAAGATAACTCGAGCATTTGCCTTAGTACTAGTAAGATCTTACTCCGTAATCCTACTACACAACCAAATCGAAACCTTCTAATACGACGACACGATACCTTGCTTGATCTCATCTCGCACCATTCTCAAACTTGATACATTTGGAAAATTCTCCATCGCATCGTTAGGATAATTAGCATAATACTTTGCTAACTCGGTGAACTTCGTTGCATACTCACTCATAGACTTGTTGCCTTGAGCTCCAAAATTCAATTTCTTTCTTACCCGAATGTCTTGTGAAAATACCTTCTCGTAAAAGCTCTCACGAACACCCCAGTCAATGCAATCCCATCTTCTTCCAACTCGGTCTGGTAGCAACCCACCACCATCGGCTTCCTCCGCCAACATGTGAGTACCATATCTCACCTTCACCCTCAAAGACAATCAATCACTCAAGATCCTCTCGATCTCTTTCACCGCTTGAGCACCCTCGGATCATGTGCACCTTTAAACAACGGAGGATTATTCCTCTGAAAATTCCCCAATTGTCTGTCAGCACCAATCTCAGCTCCCTGTTGATTCCCTCCGAGCACTCCACTAACATTCCCAAAGCCTCGAATAGCATCATCATTCCTTCCGTTACCTCTTCCGACATTGTTCGTAACATTACAAAATAATCTACATCGGTACAAGTATCGACAGTGTTACTTACACTAGTCGCATACTAAAAGGGATAACGACACCAAGACAAGACCGACTATGCTCTGATACCACTATTGTAACACCC
This sequence comes from Vicia sativa, assembly GCA_021764765.1. NCBI lineage: Eukaryota > Viridiplantae > Streptophyta > Magnoliopsida > Fabales > Fabaceae > Vicia > Vicia sativa. Next base: position 39,128,447 of record CM038797.1, on the reverse strand, counting down.
CTTCTAATTACCCGCGTTTTATAGAATTAAATAATCGTAGTTTATCCACCATCAAGAGGCGTCACAATTTAAATCATAAAATTTTAACCAAAACATCATGCTTCAATCAAGAATACTCATCAATTAAATCATACTCAAAATTATGTTTAACAAATGAAACATAATTAAATCCGAATACTTTACTCAACAGCTATTCCGGATAATAAATCAACATAATTCCAAAACTATTAAAATATCCATTAAAGGATTCCAAACAATCGCTTCCCCATGTTACATCTACGAGCACCGACCGACACGCGGACAAAGACTCGAATCTAAGGCTATCCTCACCAACTCCAAGCACTAATCACTCGGATCCGAAATTGTTAAAGTAAGGGTGAGGTTTCGATTCAATATAATATCGTTATACATTCTTAGATCCAATGTAATAACCGGATATATTAGTTCTCAACCAAACACAAGATCATAAACAATGCAGAAAACAGTTCACACAATGATCATGTATATATCAAACAATGGAAATTGCAACACTCGAAACCATCCTAACATGTTACAATTCCATATGCAATGCAGACTCTATGCATGTGGTACCAATACGTGAACCGCGTTCACCCACTGCTCCGTTTACTCGTGGAAAGACAGTGTAATCCATGATTCGCCCACAACCATTGGGTCAAGAATCTAGCCTCACTACTCCCACTGTAAGTCTATTGGCTCTGCAAGCTCACTTCCGCACAATGGGAATGAACCAAATCAACAAATGTTATGCATGCATCATAAAAGCATGCCATCATCATTTCACAAATCATGATATCAATACAAATCACATCATGTCAAATCACCAGTGCATCTCATTCAATCAAAATGAATATCATATATATATATAACACTGTAAGCACCAATACCTCATCAGATAACTCGTACCATTCATAATAGTTTCCCATTATCCTTAACTACTCATTCTTTTCAAAAATCGGGAGCGCGACTATTTTTAAAATAATTTGGAAAAGTAGTATTTTTCTCTTTTCAAAAGGTAGTATTTAAAATTTAAGAAATAACGCCGAAAACGGCACTCAAATCGGAGTTACGGTTTAGAAAATATGAATCTTCAAAGTTTTGGAAAATTTGGAAAAATGCACATGGAACCCGGTTCCTACCTATACAGGAACCGGTTCCTGAAAGTTTTCAAAAAGGCGCTCCCTGGTTTTTGTATGGAAACCCGGTTCCTACCTATACAGGAACCGGTTCCTGAGTGTAAAAAGTCCCAGTTTGCCAATTTTAACACTGGGAACTCGGTTCCTCCCCACAGGGAACCGGTTCCCACGACCTGTGACAGCATTTCTGCTACTTTTTGACAGCATTTTCCATCCTTTATCATTACCACACTTTCCAATACGAATAGGTACATTAGAAACACCATTTCATCATCATTTCACACCATTATAACAACAAACAAAGTAGTTTATTCATCCCTATCAATTATTTGACATACTATGATCCAATTTCCAACACCGACACAAAATAGGTTTTATTCCTATAACTCCTAATCATAAAAATTCAAACTTCCTAACATACCCATTTATTCCTATGGTTCCCAAAACCCATAAAACATATTAACCGATCAAAACCACCCCTTACCTCGCGATGATTCTTTGGTTTCTCTCGGCGTCGGCTTTTCCTCTTTTCTCTTCTTTCTCCAACTCTACGTGAAATGATTTCTCCAAAACCCTTCTCTTTTCCTTTCTTTTCCCTTTATATTTCCTTTTAATATTCCAAATAAAATAATTAATCAATACTTAGTTATTAGTAGAGTGATTTACTCTTACACCCACCATTTACTCTGCACACCTCCAATCCTTTCCTCATTAAATGACCCAATTAATCCAAATAAAATAATTAGCTAAGACTTTAATTAATTAAATAATTAAATTCTCACTTATTTAATATTTGAATTAAATCGGGGTGTCACAGATATGATGCACTTCGTATTCCAGTTCTTCGATTCAAAACATCATTGCTTTACATTCCCAGATTATCAGTTGGTGCCTGCATTGGATGAGTTCTCTAAGCTACTTGGGATACTTATCCTTGATCAGATACCATTCACCAGTTCAGAAAAATCTCCGAACTAGGAAGACATCGCATCAGCGTTACATCTAAATCGATCAGACATTGAAGCTAATTGGAAAATAAGAAGCGGAGTTAAGGGTTTGCTTGCTAAGTTTTTGATAAAGAAAGCTCGAGAATTCCTAAAGGGTATGAGTTTCCAAGCATTCGAAGACATTTTGGCCTTGCTAATCTATGGCCTAGTGCTATTTTCGGATCCTGACCAGTTCGTAGACGTAAACACCATCAAGATATTCCTCACTCGTAATCCCGTGCCTACCTTACTTAGGGACATTCTACATTCTCTCTACACTCGTACTACCAAAAGACAAGGAACTCTCATGTGTTGCATACCGTTACTTTCCAGGTGGTTTATTTCGCACCTTCCTCAATCAGCAATGAAGAACGAGCAAAGATTGAAGTGGTCTCAAAGTCTGATGTCACTCTCTCATTCAAATATCCGTTGGTGTATTTTTTCTCAAAAGGACTTCACTTTCATTGAGAGTTGTGGGGAATTCCCTAATGTACCACTCCTTGGCATAAGGGGAGGTATCACTTACAACTCTTCTCTAGCTCTACATCAGTTTGGTTATGCTCGAAGAGATGGTCCTCATGATATGTTTCTCTAATACATTGTGTTTAACTACGAAAACGATCTCCAGAACTACCGTTGAAGATTTATGCACGCTTGGGGCATGGTGAAGAAGACTGATACCAAGACTTTGGGGCACAAAAATTCTATTCCTTGGGAACCTTACCTCAAATGGGTGCGAGCTCGAGCTCAAAACCTCATGATGTCGTTTACAGCTATTCTACCAGTGCTTATGGAACCTGTTGCTATAGGTGACGAACCATATACCACTCTCCATCCGGATATGCCTACTAATTTCAAAAACTTGAAGAGATCATGGGTTCAGCTTAAAGAAGAAAGGGATACATTCGATTATCAGTGCTATGCAAGCGAGAAGAAGGTATTAGAGTTGACAAAGCTACTTCAAGAGGAGCGAAGCATCAATACCTACTTCAACACAAAGAGAAAGCACCCATGGGAGACCTAAGCTCTAGGAATTTCTTTTTATTTTTTTAAACTTTCTTTTGTACTTACTAAAGAGAAACTAATAAAAAGTTTGTTCGTGCTTGTTTAACAAATTTAAATTCCTAAGATCCTTGAAAACATTGCATTGCATAACATTGCATATCATGGCATAACATTTCACAACAGGTACATTGAAGACCGGTTTTCTTATTCTCTCGCTGTTTATTTCAACAGAACTGGCTCTTGAACAGACTGTCAAAGATCTCAAGGCTCAAAACGCCCAAGTCCAGGAGATGTTCACTAATTTGGCCCAAGGCCAAAAAGATCTGGAGAAACTCATCAACAGAAAGAAGAAGACCATTGGTATTCTCAACATGGGAAGAAATCACAAGGGTCCAGCTAGGGTGGTTAGACAATTCGAATTCTCAGACAAGAGCGGTGAAATTGAAGGAAGCATAAAAAATAATGAAGGAAGCCATCATGAGTCTGAAAACGAAGAAGAAGACTATGTGAGCGAGCAGTATCCTCCCAATAACGAAAAATACAAGCAACTTGAAGACCGTCTGAATGCTGTGGAAAATCTAAAAATGTCAGGGCTTAACTTTGATGATCTGAGTCTTGTTCCTAGTGTGGTAATTCCCCGCAAGATCAAAGTTCCTACCTTTCTCAAGTATGATGGCATCTCTTTCCCGAAGCTGCATCTAAATTCCTATGTTCAGAAGATCCATCCTCATACTAAAGACAAGAAATTATGGATCCATTTATTTCAAGAGAGTTTATCCGGAACTTAGTTGGAGTGGTATTATCAACTAGAGAGTACCCACATTCATATCTGGAATGACTTAGCAGATGCTTTCTACAAGAAGTACCAGTACAATGCTGAATTGACACCAACCCGCACACAACTACAGAGCATGTCTATGGTTCATGACGAGAAGTTCAAAGAATATGGCCAGAAATTGAGAGATTTAGCAGGCAGAGTTCAACCACCCTTGTCTAATAGGGAGTTGGTTGACATTTTTATGGGAAAACTGACAGGCCCATTCTTCAATCATCTGATTAGAAACTCTTAATCCGGATTCACCGAGCTGATATTGACAAGCGAATGTATCAAAGCTGGAATCAAGAGCAGAAAGATTCAAGAAAAGTCATCTTCAAATGCTGCGAAAAGATCTTTTGGTGGTGAGAAAGAAGCCAATGTTATGTATGGTCAGAAGAGCTGTGAAAAATATGATCGCACTCAATCTGTGGGGGCTATCATGATCTCCAATCCCACACCAATTCAACCTCAACAAAACAAAACGCGTATGCAGAATGCTCCACGAAGATAGTTTACGAAGATCAACATGCCGTTATCTCAAGCACTACAACACCTGTTGAAAGTAGAGTTGATTACTTTGAGGGATCCTCCTCAGCATGTCAACACTTCCTCTCCAAAGTATAATCCTAATGCAAGGTGGGCATACCACTCCAACAGCCCAGGGCACGAAACCAACAATTGTTGGGCCCTGAAGAACAAGATTCAAGACATGATTGAAGCAAGGGAAATTGAATTCGACCCTCCCGTCGAAACTCCGAATGTGATCAACGCACCAATGCCTGACCATGGTAAAAGTTCCAATGCTATTGATGAAGACTCCTATGTTTATGATGTGAACAAGCTGACTATTACTCTGATAACTATCAAGAAATATTTGCTACAAGCCAGTGTATTTCTAGGATGCCCTAATAACTGTCGTTGGTGTGCATCTGAATCTGATGGATGTGCTTGGTTGAAGAGTCATATTCAACGCGTGATGGACAACCGAGAAGTGCTATTTCTGAAACCTCCATCTTGGAGAATCTGTGCGAAAACATTTCTAAGAATCTGAAGATTGAAGACGCAAGCGAAGCCATACCAGAAGTCTGGGATACCTTGGGGCATACAAGTGGAAAGTTTGATTTCATGGTTAAATATACCGCTCTCAAAATTTACAAGATTCCAATCGAAGAAATCAAGGCAACCGGATGGGGAGAGGATTACCCTGAAGAGTATGTTGATATGAACACAATAAGGATCACCTCTGTCGATCCTGCGCCTAGAGTGGCACCTCTCATTATTACCTCGCCCAGACGAATTCCATATTCCTCTGAAAGAGCTATACCTTGGAACTATGGAGCCGAAGTTTACTATCATGGCGTCAAGCAGGAACCTTTGATCGTTGAAGACATTGCAGTTGAAACTACCAATCCTAACATCGACAACATCACCAGATCAAGCAAGATAACTAGAACCGAAAGAGTATTTTCTCCAGAGATCTCTCCTCCGAAACACACTACTACACCAATTCGCATTCCTACTACCGAACCAGTTCCCGAAGCGAGAGGGAAAGAACCACTGACTCATCCTGCTCAGACAGAAGTACCAAAGGAAGTTGTTGAGGATACCTCCAAGCAAGTAATGGAGGAAATTCTGAAGATCATCAAGAAGAGCGACTATAATGTTGTGGAACAGTTGGGACAAACTCCGTCCAAGATATCCATGCTAGCTCTGCTAATGTGCTCTGAGGCTCATGCTAAAACCTTAGTAAAATTCCTAAAGAATGCTCACATACCGCAAGACACTACTGCTGATCAATTTGAAGGTTTTATTGCTACCCTGACCGCCAACAATGGTTTAGGTTTCTCTGATGTTGATTTAACACCTACCGGAAGGAAACACAACAAAGCCTTGCACATCTCCATTGAATGCAAGGGCACTACATTGTCTCACGTATTAGTGGATACTGCTCTGAATGTTCTGCCAAAGAGCGCTCTTAATCGACTTAATGCTGAAGAAGTGGTCATGAAGCCCAGTGACATAATCGTAAGAGCTTTTGATGGTTCGAAAAGAACAGTACTTGGAGAGCTCAACCTTCTAGTTAAAGTCGGTTCCCAGACTTTTAACTCTACTTTCTTTGTCATGCACATTTGTCCAGCTTATTCTTGCCTACTCGGACGCCCTTTGATACATGGGGCAGGCGCTGTCACTTCCACCCTACATCAGAAGCTGGAGTACCCAATGAAGGGGAAGATTGTTATAGTATGCGGTGAAGAAGAATATATGGTAAGCCATCTGCAGTCATTCTGATACATCAAAATGGAAGGTGAATTTTCCGAAAATCCTTGTCAATCTTTAGAAGAAATTCCACGAGTCATGCCTGTTGACTCTCCTGTCACTCCTGAAGTTACTAGAGTTCCACCGAAGATGGCCTCACTAAAAGACGCCAAAGTTGCGGTTGAAGAATGAGACTTTAATATTTAGGGTCAGCTCCCCGATTTTCCATTCTAATCTAACAAGACTGGTTTAGGTTTCACAATCAAAGGTCAGAAGATGATACACCGCGAACGTGCCGGCAAACTTCCTTTCCACATCAACAAAAATGGAGTCCATGCTGTAGAAGACGACGATGGAGACTTCGACATCAACAATTAGATCTTCCTGACTCCAGACGACGGACTCAACAATTGGAAGATCGAAGACGTTATAAAAATCTCCTTTAGACATGAGTAATTTCTTTTTCTATTATTCTTTTCGCTTTTTTATGCTTTTGAACAATAAACTTCAAGCCTAGTGCCTTGCACGGGGTACCACGACTCGTTTGTGAGGATTATTATTTGTCATTCGCATATTTTCATTCAATAAATCATTGAACTTTTGCATTCAAATACTGTGCTCTTTATCTTTCTTTTCACTTTATCACCCTTTCAAAAAGCTATGTGTTCTTACACACACCCACATGATACACTACAGATTCACTCCGAATCTCGTCGATAACAACTCTGCTATTGCTAAATATGACTTCGATAATCCGATCTACCAAGCCGAAGACGAAGGTGAGGTAGATTGTGAGGTGCCAGGAGAACTTGACAGGCTACTACAACAGGAAGAACAGGTTATACAACCACACGAGGAACCAGTCGAGGTTGTGAATCTAGGAATTGATGAAGACAGAAAAAAATCAAGATAGGAACAGGCCTTGAGAGCGATGTTAAAGGGAGATTGGTCCAGATGCTGAGAGTTTATATTGAGATTTTTGCCTTGTCCTACGAAGACATGCCAGGTTTAGACATTGACATTGTGGTACACCGACTACCGACGAAAGAAGGTTTCCTCCCTGTGAAGCAGAAGGTTCGTCGCATGCATCCTGAGATGTCCGAGAAAATCAAAGCCGAAGTTATAAAACAATTCAATGTCATTTTCCTAGCCGTTACTTCTTACCCACGGTGGGTTACGAACGTGGTGCCCGTACCTAATAAGGATGGCAAAGTATGTAACACCCCTTCTAATTAACCCGCGAATATATTAATTAAATCAAAGTAACATTAAAACAGGGATGTCACAATTCAGAATAAATATATAAATCTCAAATGCAAACAGTAATCATGTTTAACTGAAGGAATTATTAAAATAAAATATTCAAATGCAATATCATGTTCTACACAGGGAACGTATCGCAAAAAAAACCGGAATAACTTTAATTCATAAGTATTCCCAACATAAATTAAAACCAATGGAGTATAACACAAAACTCTCATCCAAACATTTCCCCCAGTGTTACAACTACCAGAGGATGACACTAACACGCGGATAAAAATAAGACATAGCTCTATAAGCCATCCTCACCGACTCCTGAGCTGTTAACTTTAATCTAAAATCATTAAGGTAAGGGTGAGATTTCTTTTCAATATAGAATGCATTATACGTTTTTAAATACAATAGAACAATGCAATATATTAGTTCACTATCACTAGCATAATCATATTTCAATTCACAATTGTATTTCACACAGAAAATTATGCAATTATAACAATCAATGAAATTATAACACTGGAAATCATCCTAACATGTTACAATTTCATATGCAATGCAGACTCGATGCATGTGGTACCAAACGTGAACCAAGTTCACACCCTGTTCCGTTTACACCTCGGAAGACAGCGTCAATCAATGATTTTCCCATACATCACTGGGTCAAGAATCTAGCCTCACTACCACTATCCATTGGATACGATTATTGGCTCTACAAGTTCAATTCCACACAATGGGAATGAACCATCAGCAGAATCCTTATGAATGCACAATAAAAGCATGCAACATTCAATCAACAGAATATGATCACAACATAATTCCACACAATGCCAACACCAATATATCACATGATAACAACTCAATCATAATGGTTAGTAGGCACAACATATAAGTATTATTTCTCATCCACTAAATCAAAACAATTTACCACAATTCTTCACCGTTCCCAACCTACCAAAGTTTACAAAAAATGGGGATTCGACTCTTTTTAAAATGGATTCTATAAAATAATATTTATCTTATTTTATAAGATAGTATTTTTAATTTAAGAAATACTGCCGAAAATGGCACTCGAATCGAGGTTACGGTTTAGAAAATATGAATTTTTAAAGTTGTAAGCATTTTGAATTTTAACATAGTGGTAACCGGTTCCTCCCAGGGAGAACCCGGTTTCCACATTTCTCAAAAACACACCCCCTGGAATTTTGTATGGGGAACCCGGTTCCTCCATACAGGGAACTGGTTCCCACAAAAAAAATTGTTTTCTTTGAAAATTTTGAACTGGGAACCCGGTTCCTCCCCAGGAGTAACCGGTTCCCAGAAACCCAGAATTCCATCTCCCTGGTTTTTGTACCAGAAACCCGGTTCCACCCACATGGAAACCGGTTCCTGCGACCTGCAGAACCAAAATATGCAGTTTTTGACAGCAATTTATTTCCAACTCCACTCCTTCCAACCAATTACGAACCAATGCATCAAAACACCAAAAATCATCCAAAACACACCAGTATTATGTCACTTAACATGAATCTATTAATTCCAAATATTCCATAACACTACTACGGTTCCAATTCATACAATTCGATGCATTTTGGGGTTAATTTCATAAACCTAATTTATCTAATTTTGAGATTCCTAACATACTAATCATTCAATTGGATTCTAAAACCCATAAGGCATAATAATTGAATGAAATCACCCCTTACCTCGCGATGATTCGTCGAATTCCCGGCGTTTGGCTTTTTCCTCTTTTCTCTTCTCTTGTCCAATCTCACGTATGATGAAATTTCTCAAGTGACTCTCTTTTCCTTCTTTTTCCTTTTATTATTCTAATAAATTAAATAAAATAGTAATTAGGATGAGTAGAGCACTTTACCCCTCACACCCTCTAATTACTCTTCACACCAACAACTCTTCCCTTTATTTAATTAATTAATTAAATCTAATAATTCAAAATATCAATAATTAAACTCTAATTAAACTAATAATTAAAATTCTAATTATTTGATAATTGAATTATTTTTGGGGTGTCACAAAGTACGTATGTGTGTGGACTACCTAGATCTGAACAGAGCAAGTCCGAAAGACGATTTCCCACATCCACATATTGATGTCCTGGTTGATAACACTGCTCAAGATAAAGTTTTCTCCTTCATGGATGGTTTCTCCGGTTACAATCAGATCAAAATGGCTCCCGAAGACATGGAAAATACTACTTTCGTCACACAGTGGGGCATATTCTGTTACAAAGTCATCTCGTTCAGACTGAAGAACGTTGGCGCCATATACCAACATGCCATGGTAGCTTTATTCCATGACATGATTCATCACAAGATAGAGGTCTACATCGACGACATGATAACTCAATCACAAGCTGAAGAAGAACATCTCAATCATTTGCGAAAGCTGTTTGATAGACTGAAGAAATACAGACTGAGACTTAATCCTAACAAATGCACCTTCGGAGTCAGATCCGGGAAACTCCTGGGATATGTTGTCAGTGATAAAGGTAATAAAGTTGACCCTGCCAAGGTTAAAGGTATTCAAGAAATTCCAGCTCCTCGTATCGAAAAGGAAGTCAGAGGTTTCTTGGAACGACTAAACTACATTGCCAGATTCATTGCACATCTAACTGCTACTTGTGAGCTAATCCTCAAGCTACTGAAGAAAGATCAAGAAGTGAAATGGAACGACGATTTCCAGACAACTTTTGACAAAATCAAGGGGTACCTACAAAATCCTCATATCCTGATACCACCAGTCAAAGAAAGACCTTTTATCATGTACTTGACAGTATTAGAGAACTCAATAGGGTGTGTGTTGGGGCAACATGACGAGTCTAGTCGAAAAGAGTATGCAATATACTACCTTAAAAAAAGTTTACCGGCTGTGAAAAAAAGATACTCATAGCTTGAGAAAACTTCCAGCGCTTTGGCTTGGGCTGCTCGCCGACTAAGATAGTATATGTTGACTCACACTACCTTGTTGATCTCTAAGATGGATCTGATAAAATACATATTCGAGAAACCTGCTCTCTCCAAAAGAATAGCAAGATGGAAAATGATCTTGACCGAATACGACATCCAATATACTACTCAAAAGGAAATCAAAGGAAGTATAGTAGCCGGTCATTTGGCTCATCAAGCCGTAGATGACTGACTACCAGTCTATGCATTTCGAGTTTCTAGATGAGGATATTATGCTAGTCACTGATTACGAAGAACCTGGACCAGACGAAGGACCTAAACCAGGATCCTGATGGACCATGGTCTTTGATGGAGCCTCAAATGCACTTGGCAATGGTATTGGCACCATCATTACGTCTCTGTTTACTGTGGAAAATGGTAAACAACCGCTGGTCCTCCCTGAGTCCTAAAACTAAGGGTTACTAGCGAGATCGACCAGTTGATCTCAAGACACGTGCTATGATTTCTGGTAAATTACACTACTTCTGTAAGCGAAACTGACCTTGGCCCAGAAACAGTTTCCAGAGCCTACGGAAATAGTGCAATGGCTTTCCACACAAGAAGTATTCTGACTATTGGTGACTCGTGACCAACAGTTTGCATAAAGATGTTTTGGTAACTAAGGCTAGTGGTGACTCGTGACCAACAAGCAAATGAGCAGAAGCAAAATGAAAAGAAATAAAGACAAAGTTAAACGTAAAAGGATTTCATTGAAATAAAAGTGTGGTGATTCACGTACATCAAAGATTGCGTACTCTTTCTTCCTTTAGCGCGGAATTGAGCAGAGTGTTAGCAAACAATTTGGTAGTACAAATGAACACCTCTAATTCTAAACATTCTAACTTATTTATAGTAATTACATAAATATTCGCTAAAGTTAATCAACGGCTGAGATTTGATCCTTGGAAGTAACTTCTTCCCACGTTTCATCATTCATCTAGAACTCATATACCACGAACTTCTGAGGCAACTACCCATGATCTCTTCACTTGACTTTTTCCCGCTTCGTGTCTTCAAAAGGAACTGCCTTCAAATTTTGTCTACTTCCTTGAGGCACAACAAAATCTCCTAAGTCCACTAGCGAACCACTCGATAGCAGCAACATTTCGACTAATATCCTCATTCGACTCAAATCTCTGTTGATTCGACCATCTTATAGTGTGTCGACATGGTCTTGTTTTTTAACGTTGTTTTGATCTGATCGACATAGCTTGGATTTATGAGCCAAATTCCCAACTAACCAGCATTTCTTCTGGAGCTTCTGACTTAGCTTTGTTAAAATGTCTTCAGAAGCTACCTCCATCTAAGATTGGTCCTTAAGCTATAGAGACCTTGGCCTCTAAACCATGCCCTTAATTCACTTTACAAAATTTCAGCTAACAAAATGCCCCCCAGAGATACCATTTTCGATTTCTCGACGTTGTCGAACATAAGACAATGGTATCTATGAATTTCTGCCTTGTGTCGGCCTAGCCGTTTCCACTACCTTAGTGCTAACAGGTCACTGCTCCAATCTTGTCATGACATCACGTAATCATGGAAACGTGCATTTCCTTCCCTCGAGACGTGGGAGCATTTAATGTTAAATCATCATGGCCTAGGTATCCGGCATGGCCCCACTACGCTAGACACTTAATCCTCCCACACGTGTCCTTCGACGGCCACGATTAGAATCCTAGGGAATTGCCACGAACCCTTTTGCCTTTTCACTTTTCTCATTCTTATGCCTATAAATAGCCGTTCTTCTTCTTTCTTTCTCTTTTTCTTCTGCGTTTTCACTCTCTAAACAGCAAAAACCTAGACGAATTTCATCTTCTCCGTTCCAAATCTCCAAACCAGGAAACTAAGAACAACTGCAACCAGCCTCAATCACTTGATTCCTTTGTTTTCAACCGCTCAAAGTTTCCAGTTTGCATTTCAAACCCAAAGAACAACGATTTTTAGGGTTTTTCAACTTCTTTCTCCGTTTCCATCAAGAATCTTTCAGACCCCCTTCAAACTCTTCAATGGCAGACAAAGCTTCAACTTCAGCAGTGGCAGACAGAGAGGTTGTTGTTACAGCTCCTGCCGCCAGTCTCCAACTTTGCCTAGTTTATGGCAAGCCCTACATCCCGGAGCCACCATTTTCTGAGGAGAAAACCAAAATCTGGCAATCTCAGGTACTTATTCCCTTCAGAGTGGATGACGAACCTCATGCTTTTTTAGGGCCATTACCTTCAGATGTCCCTTCTGAAATACACGTAGATGATGAAGGCTCTTTTTTCCCCACTAGCCAGAGTAGTGCCCCCCTAATCTCCTCAACAAACCCTATCTCGTTACAGTTTGTTGATAGGAACTTCCGTACTGCCCCTCCTTTGTATTGCCCTAAGTTTGGGGCCTAGATGGATAGATTGGAGCAACATAAAGCCCAACAGTGGAAAAAAATGGGCTTCTATGACTTGTTGCGGCTTGCTCGTGTCGGAACTCCTTACTCAGGTGGCATGCTATTAGCTTCCTTATACTTTTGGGAAGGATCCACTAACATTTTCCACACAAGGTGTGGCATGATGACTCCTACGCTACTGGATGTAGCTACTTTAACAGGTGCAACACCTGCTGGGGTCGAGTTCAATTTCTCCGACCACGAACTTATCCCCATCAAATTCGACGTTGGCGAATCAAAACATCCAACTTACAACAACTTTATTCTATACCATCATTGCGAAACTGAAGAAGTTTCTGATGAAGAACATGTTGCTTTCCTGACTCTTTGGTTGTCTCGCTTCATCTTCTGTTTGAGGTCGATGCAGATAGCTAAGCAATATGCTTATTTGGCTTCGGCTTTGCATAGAAGTGAGAACGTTGCTTTAGGCCAATTAATTTTGGCCTCTTTGTACTCCTCTATGACCGACGTAGTCGGCCAGATAAAGAGTTTTGATCCCAAAAATCCAAAGAAGAAGAGTGCGTTGGTGCATGGACCCTTCTGGCTTCTACAATTTTGGCTAAATGCCACTTTTTCTACTGATGTGAAGCCTTTTCGATTGAAGAAGGTTTCAATATCTCAGGAAAAAAGTGGGGCCTTATGGCCATGTTACCTTCTCTTGACTCCAACCGACAAGACTTCTACAAATGACGAAGTCTTCAAGATGTTTTTCAACATAATGCTGACAAGGGAGGATTTCACACTGTCGATGGCTCCTTTTGCTGATGGAAAAAGTGGACCATTATGGCTTACTAAGTCCTTTCCTCCTGTTGAAGAGAGGCATCAAAAAAGATCCTTAGTCATTTGGAGGCGTTGACTCCCCCCCGTGCTATCACTCGATGACGCCTGCTTGGCGCTTATCAACCCTACTGGTGGCTAGATAATTTGACTCGCCAAATTGTACTCAAGTGTCATACCCCAAAATTTTCCCTCCATCTTCTCAAGATATTTCATACATCCATACTCAAGGATTCCTCAAGGGTGGATCAGACAAACCCTCTCCTAGACAATCAACCCAAACTAGGGTTTGGTGATTCTCGTGTCCGTATGGACTTCCAACACCTCCAATGTTCATCATGTCTCCTCATATGCTTCAAAGATTCTCCATGTCAAGTTTCAAGCCCAAGTCAAGTTTCGCATAATTGCTCGATGGTTGAAAATCACAGATTGACAAAAGTCAACTGTGGTCAACATACACCAAACTTCATGATTTTTGGTCAACATCCTCATTTTGAAGTTACATTCATCATTTGGTCAAGGGTTGATCATGATTCATCAAGAAAACTCAAGATTTGCTCAAAAGTCAAACTTTCTAAATTAGGGTTTCTTAGTGTAAAGTCAACCAAACTTTGATCGAGCATAACTCTTCATACTTTCTCGTAAATTTTCCACCACTTCTTGTTTTGAAGGAAATTCAATTCTATAACTTCATGTCTCACAAGAATGTTCAAAAATGCTTCATTTGGAAAGTATGGATCAAAACATTACAGGTCCTTTTCAAACTCAACAAAAAGTCAACATTTTGTTTTGAATATATATTGAGCATGGAAACTCCAATTGAGATGAAACCAAAGAGGTTGGTTAGAGGACTCTTAGAGCTTTCCAAAAGTCCAAGAACACTGAAAATGTTGAAAATTGAGCAAGATACACCATTCACAAGTTGGACAATTTTGAAGAGATGCACAAAGAGAGATACTTCTAAAAATAATTTTTTTTGCAAATGGGCCTACTTTTTCTTCATCCAAACTTGTTCCTTATACAATTAGGAATATCCAAGCCCAATGCCACGAATTTTTATTTTATTTTTCTATTTAATTTGGATTTTATTCATTTAAATACAAATTAAATTCAAAAATAAGGTATAAAATCAAAATTAATTGCAAATTTGATTTTTCTCTCTTCCTTGAGATTCAAGCAACCCAATAAAGCCAACAAATTTCGAAATTTGGTTGGATATGGCAAGAATTGATTGAAAATTGATCAAGGAAGAGAAAATTTGATTTGGTACAAAATCAAATATATTTTGCATTGATTGATGATTGATTCTTTCTCAAATCAGCTCTAATTCCATCTACTATATATATACAATACATGCCACACGAATTAGGGTAGAAAAATTGGCTGGAGAAACCCTATTCAAGTTCAAAAAATTTGTAGCTTACAAGCAACTGGCAGCCTTGGTTCTAGTTTGTTTCAAGCGATTTTGAGCATTCCATCTTGTTCCTTGGGTTGTTTATAATCAGTCCAGACCCTTACATCATCCAAAACCATCAAGAAACACGAAAACCAGAATTCGGTTTGTTCTTCTTTTTCAAAATTCGATTTTCAATTATCATGCATTATTAATGAGTTTTGATGTTTGTTTTGTGTTTAGAATGAAGCTTGCAAACTTTCTGGATGGTTTAATTGTATTTCTATGGTCGGAAATATGATATGCCATGATTAGGGTTTCTGACCATGATTTAGGGCTTCTCTAATTAGGATAAATTGGACCAAACCGATGCCATCACGATGTTCAGTAGACCAAGACGAATCGAACCATGGCTTTAGATTTCATTTATATTACCTGTATGTGATTTTTTGATTTAGCAGGGGTCATAGCGTCGCTCTGAGGCCGACGCAAAATTCTTAATTTGAATTGAAGAAGATGAAGTTTGCGAGACGAGGCAATGGGAGGTGACACTTGTTTGTAAACGATCCGCTCCGATTCAGGACACGCGCTCCCATTCGATGGCAAAGGTGTGGGTTGTGAAAGGAAGGTCTCCGCTCGATCCTCGCCATGGCATTTGGTTTTTACATGTTTGCAAACTTTTTCATATTTTTCCTTATTTTCTTAATACTTTACATGCATTTTTATTTATTTCAATAATTTTTTATCATGCATTTAAAAATACCAAAAAATATTTTTCTTTTTGCATTATTTCCAGAAAATGTTTATTTAATTTATAAAATTAAAAAATATTATTTTGCATGCATATTTAATTTAATTGCTAATTTATCATTTAAATCACTTTTAATTAGTTTTTAATTATTAAATTATCTCCAAAAAATCCCAAAAAATTATTTTAGCATATTAATATTATTTCCAGCATGAAATATTTTTCTCATTCAAGAATTTGCATTTTTACTAACATTTTCCTCTTATTCGATTTCCTCGTATTTTCCGATTTCTCATCTTTTCACAGGTTATCCCGTTTCGGACGATTTCTTTTTATCGTTTTCTTTTTTCCAATCATGTAATTGCTTATGGGATGTAATAGCTTAAATTAAGGCTTTTATTTTCCGCACGTTTGAATTATGTATCTGTCCCAAAGCCATGTAATAGCGTAGGATTTATCTTTCCGCACTTTATATTTCCGCAATTTACTTTCCGCACCTTATAATCTGTTAGTAATTAGGCGTGTATGGCAAGACTAAAATTGAACTTAGCTCACTCTAATTTGCAAGATAAACATATCTGAATTGACACACTCATTCACACATGCACCCCTTGGGATAATTCTCTCTCGTTGCCTTTACGAATTCAAATGGTCATGTCCCTCGAACGTAGAGGTATTCTAGCACCGTTGCCTACAAACATATCATCATAGTCCCTTTGATACAAAGATCATAGACCCACGATGTCGCCTACGAATACATGATCTTGACCCTCGATTGTCGCCTACGAAAAATGATGATAGTCCCTTCGAATGTGCTAGGATACTTCCTACAAGTTGCTTTCTATGACCATCCGATGTCCCTTCGAATGTCCCTCCTACATCCAACGAATAGAGTTACCTACCAACTAATGGTATGGATAGCGCTATTCTAAAGGAACGTAAAATAACACAAAAACGACCAATTCTGAGTAGGTAATAAGACTTTTAGTTGCTTGCTCAATCAAAATACTTTTCACACCTCACACTTTTGTCAAAGTTCAAACTCTTTTCAAAACGAAACATTTCCAAACACTTTGTATACATTCCTACATGAATCATTACAAAGTCAAAGCGAAATGCCTTTTCAAAACATTTTTTGTCAAACACACAGAAAGCACAATTTTAAAGTGATCAAAGAGCAACTAAGAGCCCGTAGATAACTACGGATGGAAAGGGGTGCTAATACCTTCCCTTTTCATAACCTTCTCCCTTACTCAGAATCTAACGAAGGTCTTTTTCTGTACTTTTTACCTTCCCTTAATTGGATAAAAGAAAATTCGGTGGCGACTCTTGCTATCCGCACATTTGCGATACAAAATCCTACAAAGTCAGTTCACCGTATGACACCAAGTCACTCTATCCATCCCATGAATTACTCATGGATATTTTAGATGACCAAATCTTGGAGGTTGTTAAAGAAACCGTTGGCACCTTATGGGATCGCAGAGCCATACTTAACTTTACTCCTTTTAAGCCAACATTCTTCTGTACTCATGACTTCAAAGTGTGGTGGCAGTCATATCTTGTCACCTTTATAAATGATGTTGCTGGAAAACTGAAGGAGCTAACTGTGGCTTTTGATCTTTTGCAGGGGAAAGCAACAAAATGTAAGGCAATTCACATCAAAGAAATCCAAGCATTCCAGAACTTCTTCAAAGTGGTGTACTTGCCAAACAATCTTCGTCGAACCATTTCTGATGCGGCCCGAGAGCTAAAGGAGAAGGTAACTGGGAAAATTCCCCATCTCAAGATTCCCAGTTACGCGAAAGACAAATATCTTTACGCACTTCACTTTGGAAAAATCAAATTTCCTCCTTTACGACTAGCCCTTTGGCTCTAGCTTTTCGACCACCATTTCTAGATTGGTGGTATGTATCTTGGTCGAACGTTCAAAATTCTTACAAAAAGAATGCCGACAGGGTGGTTCTGACGAAGTATTGGTTGCATAGCTATCCAGGCTTTCTTCACGTTGACCTTAGGCATGTGACAGAGCTTGCTGTAGTGCCCAAGGGTAACCACTTCTGGAATGTTCTATTTCTTTCGCAGTTTATCTCACATTTTTATTTGACTTAGCTTCTTTTCCAGCTGTACCTTTTCCACAAGTGGTTGCCCCCAGGCCAGAAGCTGCTACTGTCGAAGCCCAAAAGAAACCGTCGACCAAGCATGCTAAAACAAGCGCTGCATGAGGCCCTTCACAATCCAAGGTATATTTTACTCACACTTACGTGTATCTTCCTTGATCGGCACCTCACTAATACTTGATGTTTTCTCAGTTCAAAACCATCCACACTACTTCAGATAATCAACCTATTTCCACTTCTGTCAAGAAAGCTGATTCTTCTGTAAGTGTGAATGTACTTATTTCGACGTCTTGTATCTTATCTGTTTACTAATCATCTTGATTTCTTTTGTAATAGAGTCGAGAACACTCAGCGGATTTGGCTGCTCCCTCCATAATATCCAAAAGGTCCAAGCAGGACAAAGAATCCCAACACAATAGGGGAACTGAGGTAAACGCCTCATCACTTTCTGGTTACTTTTGATGAAGCATTAAAATTTCTCTTCTGAAACCATTTTTATTTCTGCAGCCATCACCTGATGCTCAGTCTCCTCACCCCAAAAAATCCAAAAGCCATAAGAAGAGGCACACTAATATGCCTGAAAGAAAGGCAAAATCAAAGAAAAATAAAGCCCCCACGACCGAAGGTTTAGGGATGAGGGCCAATGAGGAAATAGAGCCGACAGAGGTCGACGACCAACCGCTTATCACAAGGCGGCGAGGTAAAGTGCTCTTGACTACTTGTCACGACGCTGCCTTACTTTCACATGCTGTTTGTAATATCATAATAAATACAGCCATTGTTACTCAAGACCCCACACCTACCCCTGATGTCAATAAGGAGATAGCAGAAGAAATTGTTATTGCTTCTGCTGGAGGCAATGAAACAAAGATTCCCTCGCCACCTCCACAGGTATTTCTTGCATTCTCTTAGAGTGTTTTTAACTTGCTAAGTTATACCTGTCTGATGTGACGTTCATTTCTCAGGTCGAAGCTTCTGAGCCACAACATAGTGTGCCAGAATACACTCCCCTCTCAGAAGTTTCTTCCCCTCAACAGCAACCGACTCCCCACGTAAGGGCTTGGTGAGTCTATTGAACTTGCCACTGGGATTCTTACAGGTTCTGCCACCACTAGTCCTATCGTGCACCACGCTTATTGTTCGACTAGCTCGACTCTAGTCTTCGATTCCCCGCAGGATTCGTGGGCCTCAAACCGCTGTCGAGCCAATTCGCATTTAGAGTTCTCTCGAGAAGGATAATTCATTGGCTTTTCCGGAGTAGAGGATGTTTCGCGATATGGATGTCGCATTTATGTCGAGGTCGCTTGGCAAGATTGAACCAGTTCATGAACCGGTACGCTACACCCTAATATTCTGACCAATCTTAGATTCACAGCGATAAGCTAGGACCTGAGGCTGCTAAAGTCAAGAAATTGAATGACATTATCCGTACTCATGCCTTCAATCATGACCGCCTCAAGGTGAAGACTCAACTCCCCGAACTCGGATTCTATCACCCATTGAAAGGTCTTGAGATTTCAATTTCAAAGCGATGATAGCAATCAAACATCATTTCTCCTCTGCTGGCCAATATTACTCAAACGAAGGAGACTGAACAACTGGTCGACGCCAAACAGGCAACGGTGAGGAAGAATTTGGAGATGGTGAGGAAAACCACAATGTTAGTCGAGGAGATAAAGACTCGCATTAATCAGAGGCGGCAAGAATAGAGCCCCAGAAGGAAAAGAGCTGCTGAAATACGCAGCCAAATTGCTGAATTAACAAAAGAGCTGGAACTTGTCAAAAGACAAGACAAAGAAATTGACCAAGCCAACGTGTCTGATCAAAAAGAGATGCGCCAGTTGGCTAAAGATGCTCTTATTTTCAGTAATGCCATGACTCCGGCCCATGGCTCACCTCATTTAGAAATTGGCCTCATTGATCTTTTAAATGTACTTGTAATATTACTTTCATCCACCACACCCGTAGTCACCATTTCAGAATTGGCTTGTTCCAAGTGTTTTCCATTTACCCTCGTAATTGCCTTGAATTCTCCAATTCATTGCATTTTAAAAACTTTGATTCCTTCCCAATTCCTTACCATTTACCCAACACCCTATCATTTCGTCCATAGGCAATATTACTTTCCGCACTAAATCATCAACTTGAAATACTTTGTCCTTTACCTTCTTATTATAGGCTTTAGCCATCCTATCTTTCCTCAAAGCATCAAGGGCTAATATCCTTTCTTCCCAAGTCGACTAACTCATCACCATCATTTTCCAATATTCTTCGGACGGTATTTCATGTTGTCGCTGGATCCTTCATGTATTGAATATGTATTTCACCGTAAAACAACATTATGTCCCTATGTCACGAAATGGGTTTGCCCCATTACCTGGAGACGCTCACAAACCCACGTAGCTTGATCTAGTGTTTGGCCACCGGTTTCTTACCCACATGCTTTTGGTCAAGCCAATTATTACTTTATTTGCACTCGACTGACCATTTGTTTGAGCATAATAGAAGTGTTAGTTTTATTCCAACTTCATTTGTAAAATCTTGCATTTTTTGGCCTGTGAATCTTGTGCCTTGGTCGGTTGTAATTGTTTCAGGCACCCCAAACCGACACATAATATTATTTTGTATAAAATCAATCACTGCCTCTTGGTCGACATTTCAATGCTATGGTTTCACCCATTTTATGAAATAATCAATACCAACTAGAATGTACCTTTGTTTCTTAGATGATGTTGATTTTATTTCACCAATTACATCTAAGGCCCATCCTCTGAATGGCCAAGGCTTTACAATAGCATGCAATTCGCTTGCTGGCACGTGCTGGATGCCCCCATGCATCTAGCACTCTTGGCATCCTCTAGCAAACTCAATACAGTCTTTCAACATTGAGGGCCAATATACACCTGTTCGCATCAGCAACCATTTCATCTTGTCCCCAGCTTGGTGTGCGCCACATGCTCCACTATGCACACTCGACACAACTACATATGCCTCACTTTCTCCTAGGCACTTAAGTAATACCCCTTCGACAACTTTCTTAAATAGCTCGTTTTCAATCAAAACAAAGCTCAAAGCACGATATTTTATTTTACGATCCGTCGAACTAGTTGGCGAACGCAAGTAATTGACCAAGGGTTTTCGCCAGTCACTGTCTTGCCCATTATCAATTGCTAAAATTTCAAAATTTTCTACATCTATAGCTCCTAATTTTATGATTGATAAATCTGAAGGGGATAATGAAGTAGCTCTAACCTTTTTCTTTACTTGAATACACTCTTCATCCTCATTCTTCTTGTATCCTGAAGCTTCTTGTGCTAAATCATTAGCTTCTTGATTCTCTCGCCGGGGTATGTGTCGAAGGCTTGCTTGTTCAAACCGTTTCAACAATCTTATGGCAATCACGAAGTACATGATCAAATTTTCTTTAACACATCTATATTCTTTTGACCAGCAATAAGGGACTCATACTCTGCTTCATTATTAGTGCAACATCCGATGGCGACTAGAACTCACTGAATTCCACTAGGAGAAATTATAACTCCACCAATCCCTACACCATTTTTGTGACTAGAACCGTCGAAGTATAATTTCCAAGGCACTAAATCAACAAAATTTTCTAGCATAGCCACCATAGAATGGTCGACTAGGAAATCTGCCACTATTTTCCCTTTCATTTCTTTAAAGGGCACATACGTTAAGGAATATTCAGTTAATGCTAAAGCCCATTTACCAATCCGACTATGCAAAATTGGTTTAGACAGCATATGCTTAATGATGTCGAAATGAGAAGATATATAAACATCAACTGGCTTTATATATTTCTTCAGTTTAATACAAGAGAAATAAAAACATAGGCTTTGGTCGATGATGGCTTTACGTCCATGATAGCTTTGGTTGACTTCAATTCCTTTCTTATGCAGAACAAAACCAAGAAAATCCCCTGCCTACACATAAAAAGCACATTTTAATGGATTCATTTTCAACCCATATTCACAAGATCCTTTCAAAGACTTTCAAGGTTCTCTATGCATCGGTTTACTATTCGACTTAATTACAATATCGTCGATGTAAACTTGCATGAAATTTTCAATAAAGTCATGGAACATAGTATTCATTACCCTTTGATACGCTGTCTAATTCTTCGTCGAATGGCATGACCACCCACTCATAGGTGCCTAATGCTCCAGGGCAACGAAACGCCGTCTTCGGCACATCATCATCTGCAATATAGATTTGTTTATAACCAACATAACCATCAAGCATACTTAAATATTCAAAGCCTGCAGCAGAATCGACTAACATTTCAACCACTGGCGTAGCATTCTCATCTTTAGGAGTGGTAGCATTTAAATCTCTAAAATTAATGCACACTCTCAATTTGCCATTTTTCTTAATAACTAGAACAATATTAGCCAACCATTCGACATACCTTGCAGTTCTGATGAACTTGCTTTGGAGGAGTCTTTCTACTTCCTCTGTGATCTTCGACATGACTGCAGGTGCAAACCGTCGAGGTATTTGTTTTACTGGCTTCTTGCCAGCTTTGATTGGTAGCTTTAATTCGACCAAATCCCTGCTTAAACCAGACATTTCATTATAGTCCCAAGCAAAAAAATCTTTAAATTCTTTTAGTAAAGAAATTACCTCAGATTTGAGCTTTGGGTCGATGTTAGCGCTAATATATGTAGGTCTTTTATCACCTTCTACGTCAAGGTCGATTTCTTCTAGAGGGTCTTGTGGCTGCATTTTTTCAAGCGCCATGGGATCCTTCTTGAAACCTAATGGTTCGTCGTCGTATATGTAGTCCAGACGCTGCTCATCGACATTTCTGTTGACCATAATACTTTTGTCTGGTAGTTCTGGCTCTACAGCCAGAATTGCTTCCTCTGGGGCTGGAAATTTAGCAACTTCTGCTGCCGTCTTCGCTTCTTCAGCTTCCATAGCCAAATTTATTCTGTTTTCGGCAATATGAGCCAAAATCCTTCGTAGAGCCTGTAGCTAAAGCATCATTCTCCTGATGATTTCCCCAGCCTGTCGGTGCGGGCTCTTCTGCATAGGGATCTTCCAGATATTCCACATCCCATGTAAACCCATGGGTTTCATGCAGTTTCAATGAAAGGAATGCCTCATGTAAATTGGCATACGTGTGTTCTGCTGGATGGCAGGGAGCAATGTTGGCCAATTTCCTGTCGAATTGGTTTTGTCCCACAACATTAATGTCTGCCATGAAATACCATTGATCAGCTACGATGTACTCCACAATGACGTCTTGTATCTTATCTGTTTACTAATCATCTTGATTTCCTTTGTAATAGAGTCGAGAACACTCAGCGGATTTGGCTGCTCCCTCCACAATATCCAAAAGGTCCAAGCAGGACAAAGAATCCCAACACAATAGGGGAACTGAGGTAAACGCCTCATCACTTTCTGGTTACTTTTGATGAAGCATTAAAATTTCTCTTCTGAAACCATTTTTATTTCTGCAGCCATCACCTGATGCTCAGTCTCCTCACCCAAAAAAATCCAAAATCCATAAGAAGAGGCACACTGATATGCCTGAAAGAAAGGCAAAATCAAAGAAAAATAAAGCCCCCACGACCGAAGGTTTAGGGATGAGGGCCAATGAGGAAATAGAGCCGACAGAGGTCGACGACCAACCGCTTATCACAAGGCGGCGAGGTAAAGTGCTCTTGACTACTTGTCATGATGCTGCCTTACTTTCACATGCTGGTTGTAATATCATAATAAATACATCCATTGTTACTCCAGACCACACAACTACCGCTGGTGTCAATAAGGAGACAGCAGAATAAATTGTTATTGCTTCTGCTGGAGGCAATGAAACAAAGATTCCCTCGCCACCTCCACAGGTATTTCTTGCATTCTCTTAGAGTGTTTTTAACTTGCTAAGTTATACCTGTCTGATGTGACGTTTATTTCTCAAGTCGAGTTCTAAGCCACAACATAGTGTGCCATAATACACTCCTCGTAAGTTTCTTCCTCATCAAAGAACCGACTCCCCACGAAAGTGTACCGGTGAGTCTATTTAACTCTCCACTGGGATTCTTACAAAGGTCATACTTATGGGACCTTATGTTGGTGTCATACTTACCGACTCTTCAAGATATGATGTGGCATTATATTCATCAGAGCGCCACAATCCACCAATACTTTGTTGATGGCTGTCTCTTCAACCTTTGCTCTGATCAGCAATGGTTTTAAATGGCTTCTCATTGACATATATGGCTTCTCAAAGAAAGCATCTTGGCTCTCAACAGAGCCATTGTTCATCACGAAATAGCAAGTTGGCTTGTGTAAAGCCATTTCAGCAAAGATCAAGGTCACTAGCATTCTCCACCGTTGGTATGTTGTACTCCTCCGAGTATAGAAACCACGCTGACTAGAATGTCCAAACTCGCTCGCAGTCGAGGCAAAATCATCTATTGCCTCCTTGAGCCATGGTCAATCGGCTTATTCACGCAGACTTGGGCTTGTACCGTCAAGACTCTTGCCTTTGTTGATAGCATTTTGTTTTGCAAAGAAGTTTTGTCTTTCACCGCTTTTCCTCGAAACGCTCCACTAAGTTCGACTCATTGGATTTTTTCCCATATAGTTTTCGACACGTGGCTCTTTTTCGTAGCGCATTTCAAGACGATAGCTCATCGAGCTTTTCCTTTGGCTTCTCCGATGACGCCAAGAGCATTGGATGGCCCAAAGAACCATGCGAGGTTTAAGCCATGTTCCTCGGGCGGTAGCCGATGAAACAAATGTTTTTGGCCTAAATCGAAGATTGCTCTTTGCCTCGATCCTCTTGTTCCACTGGCTCTTCCTCTTCCACCGCAACTTCGAAATTTTCAAGAAGAACCCTATCACAACAAGCATCTAGGGCACAAACCTACTCCAGCTCCTTGTTCTTGCAGATACGTAAAGCTTAGCAAATCTATCCCCGTAGACGCCGCCAGGTCGATATGAGGGCTTTCCCCAGGCTTTCTTCCAACATAGAATTGTCGGCACTTCAAGCATTTCAACCATGTTAATGGCCACAAGTTCAGCAAATAAGGCCTTCTCTTGCCTCAATGGGTCAGTGTCAATCTTTGCTTAGCAAAGAAATTTCGCACGCCTCCTAGAGAGCTTTCTGCACCAGATCCCTGAAAATAAAACATTGAGAGGTTGTATGACCAAGATAGTTGTGATATTTACAAAAACCTCTCTTTTGCCTTTGTTCTAATGGTGGCAATTTAGCATTTGGAGGTACTAAAATCTGACCATCTTTAACTAGTAAATCAAAAATCTCCTCACACTTACTAACATCAAAAGTGTATGTTTTTGCAGGAGTTCTAGAACTAATTTCTATTATTGGGAATTTTCCTTTGGCAGGAAACAACAATTTGCATTCATATGCTGGCCCTGACTTCAACTCAGCCACATCCACGTCTCGCCTATACATGTAGTCTAATTCTCATATAGGGTCCAGACGTTGAAATCGACATAGGCTACTTTCTGTTTCTTAGATTTAGCCTTAGTATGTCTAACTTTCTTTATTCTAAGACTTTCAAGGTGTCGAACCCTGTCAGCCAATTGTGACATACTCTTAACAGAAGTTGGATCTATTTTCTTTCTAATAGAATAGTCCAAACCTCCCGCAGCCATTTGAACAAGTTCATGTTCAGGCACTTGGGTAAAACACCTTGATTTTAGGGATCTAAACCTATTCAAATAGTCATCTATTGTCTCAGCAAACTTTCTCTTGATGCTTGACAATCCGACCAGACTAATCTTTGAATGCCCCTCATAAAACTGTTCGTGAAACAGCTTCTCCAACTTCGACCATGAATCAATCGAATCAGTGGGCAAGGTGGTAAACCATGTGAAGGCTGCTTTAGTGAGGAATGAAGGGAAATGTTTCACCTTTAAGCCTTCATTATTTTCCATATCTCCTGACTCAGTCAGGTATCTAGCTATGTGTTCGACTGTCGATTCACCCATTTCTCCCCCAAACTTGGGTATTTTCTACCCTCTAGGGTTTTCAGTTTGTAAGATATACTCTGATAATGGAGAAGAATATGTTGGCCTTGGCATGGTATTCATACCATTTCTGGCCATAATTCTCTCGACAATGTTGGTTAAATTGTTCTTAACAACCAATTCATCCTGTCGAACCTGGTCAAGGACTTGGTCAGCCTCTTGGTGTCTTTGTACTAAGACCCTAGGTGGGTTGACAACAACATTTCTCTGAGGCATTGTAGCCTGACCTTGATACACAGTATCTTCTTTTGCTTCCCCCATGTCTCCTTGGACATGTGTAGGTTGTCGAATTGGATGGACCTGTCGGCCAACTGCTGGGCGGCGCCTAAGAAGTTACATAGGCGTGTTAATTGTGCTATAACCTGTTGATTTGTTTCAGCAGATTGCCTATTAGTTTCGATCGACTCTTGCACTATGGGGTTAAACACATTCCCTATTTGGTGATTTAACATATTGACTAACTCATGGTTGCTATCATCCATTTGTTGCCTTAATACTGCCACAGAGGTGGTATTTAAGTGTTGAGCAGGCATTTCCCTATTTTCCCCCATTACAGATCCTTGTAAAGGGGCTAGATTCGCAAGTTATCGACACTCATCGCTACACTTAGGTTGACCGATATCCCTCCATTAAAGAATACGACATTCCATAAGGGGATTTTCAACAAGACTCAAATCTAGGAATCGTTGTGTTCTAATGGCACCTTGGCTACCATAGGCCCTAGACTCACCCGTCCGGGAATGAGAATTGATATCAAGTAGTTAGCCCGGCAGGCAATTGTTAAAGGGAAATGACACTACTATACACAAACCGTGTCGGAAACGCCTAGCATTCTAGATGGAATTTCATCCACATTCGACGCGGATGTGTGGTTTGTCATCGAAATGTAATGCTTTAGGGGTAGTGGTTTCTTGTTTGTCAATTTCATTCCTAAGTTTCATACACTTCTGAGACAAATTCTAATAAAATTCTAACACTTAGCACTTGGTCCCACCAGGTGTGCCAATTTGTTTACTGTGGAAAATGGTAAACAACCGCTGGTCCTCCCTGAGTCCTAAAACTAAGGGTTACTAGCGAGATCGACAAGTTGTTCTCAAGACACGTATAAGATTTCTAGTAAATTACACTACTTCAGAAGCAAACCGACCTTGGCCCAAAACGGTTTCCGAGCCTAGGGAATAGTGCAATGGCTTTCCACACAAGAAGGATTCGACTATTGGTGACTCGTGACCAACAACAGATAAAGATGTTTTGGTAACTAAGGCTAGTGGTGACTCGTGACCAACAAGAAATGAGCAAGATAAATGAAAAGCAATAAAGACAAAGTTAAATGTAAAAGGATTGCATTGAAATAAAAGTGTGGTGAATCACGACATCAAAGATCACTTTTCTTCCTTTAGCGCGGAATTGAGCAAAGTGTTAGCAAACAATTTTGTAGTACAAATGAACACCTCTAATTCTAAACATTCTAACTTATTTATAGTAATTACAGAAATAATCGCTAAAGCTAATCAATGGCTGAGATTTGATCCTTGGAAGTAACTTCTTCCCACGTTTCATCATTCATCTAGAACTCATATACCATGAACTTCTGAGGCAAATACCCACAATCTCTTCACTTGACTTTTCCCCGCTTCGTGTCTTCAAAAGGAACTGCCTTCAGATTTTGTCTACTTCCTTGAGGCACAACAAAATCTCCTAAGTCCACTAGCGAACCACTTCGACAGCAGCAACATTTCGACTAATGTCCTCATTTGACTCAAATCTCTGTTGATTCGACCATCTTATAGTGTGTCGACATGGTCTTTTTTTTTAACTTTGTTTTGCTCTGGTCGACATAGCTTGGCTTTCTGAGCCAAATTCCCAACTAACCAGCATTTCTTCTAGAGCTTCTGACTTAGTTTGTTAAAATGTCTTCAGAAGCTACCTCCATCTAAGATTGGTCCTTAAGCTATAGAGACCTTGGCCTCTGAACCATGCCCTTAGTTCACTTTACAAAATTTCAGCTAACAGTCTCCTAAAGGCGGACACACGCCTTTCACCGCAAGACTATGTTTCGACTGCACCAACAACATGGCCGAATACGAAGCGTGCACCATGGATATCAAAGTTGCTATTGACTTAAGAATCAAATTCTTGCAAGTTTATGGAGACTCAGCTTTGGTGATCAGTCAGATTAAAGGCGATTGGGATACGAAGCATCCGAATCTCATTCCATATCGAGAGCAAGTGTTAAATCAGATCCCTTACTTTGAAGAAATCACTTTTGATCACATCCCACGAGAAGAGAATCAATTTGCAAACGCATTAGCTACCATGTCATCTATGTTCAAGGTCAGATGGGACAACAAGCTCTCCAAATTACTATTTAAAGACTAGACAAACCAAAGCATACTGTTCTGAACTTGATACCGAAGAAACAAGAGAAACCTTGGTTCTACGAAGTGAAGAGATATCTCGAGGCTCAAGAATATCACGCAGGGGCATCTGTCAATGACCATAACTTCTTAAGAAGATTCACCTCCAAATTCTTTCTCAGCAACGGCATCTTATACAAGCGCAATCACGACTCAGGCTTACTCGTAGATCGTGAAAACAAAGGAACAAATAATGGAAGAGTTACATGAAGATTCGGTACCCACTCTGGACTTACAATGGCTAAAAGATTCTAAGAGTAGCTTACTATTGGTACACCATGGAAGTTGATTGTTTATGTTATGTTCGATCTTGTCACAAATGCCAAATATACACAGACAAAGTGCACGTACCTCCAGTCCCATTGAATGTTCTGACCACTCAGTGGCCTTTCGTAATATGGGGCATTGACATGATTGGAGAGATCAAACCCACCGCTTCCAATGGACATTGTTTCATCCTTGTTGCCATTGATTACTTTACCAAATGGGTAGAAGCACCTTGTTTGCATCTCATACTAAGAATGTTGTGGCTCGATTCATCAAGCATAATCTTATCTCGTTGATGGCGCCCCCGAAAGGATTATCACGACAATGGTACCAATCTTAATAACAAAATGATCATCGAACTCGCATGCGCTCAAGATTAAGCATCACAACTCTTCTCCATATCGCCAAAATGAACGACGCAGTGGAAGCCGCCAACAAGAATCTCAAGAAGATCATACGAAGATGACAAGGACCTATAAGGATTGGCATGAGATGTTTCCATTTTCTCCACTGCATCGACCACAAGATTTAACATCCATTGGGAAACCCCTCTCTTGTATATGGTACGAAAGCAGTTCTACCCATCAAGGTTCAGATACCCTCAACTAGAGTACTCAAGGACATAGAGTTAGACGAAGACGAATGGGTCCAGACTCGACTTGACCAGATCAGCTTGATCGACGAAAAACGGCTCGCAGCCATTTGCCATGGACAAATATACCAGAAGCGAATGATCAACGCATTTAATAAAAAAGTCAAGCACTGAACCTACCAAGCTGGTGATCTAGTAATCACGCGCATCATTTTTCCACAAGGTGATCCCAGGGGAAAATGGACTCCCACCAATGAGGGACCATTTGTAGTCAAAACAGTATTTTCCGGCGAAGCTATGATACTAAATATTATGGATGGAGAAGACTTCCCACACCCTATGAACATAGACATAGTCAAAAAATACTACGCATAAATGAGACCGGCTAGGTTGAATGGCCTAGGCAAAAATATAGTATCCCGGCGAACCAAAAGGTTCTGCAAAATTAAGGATATATATACAAAATGTACACCGGAAGTCGAAACCGCAAGGCGGCAAAAAAAAAGGGTATCCTGCAGACTGAAACCCGAAGGGCGGTCTAGGAAAATTTAGGATTTGCTGCACGACGTGTCTCGTGGCATCACCTACTTACGATTGCACTACTATCGCCTTCAAGATTCGAATGGCAAATCGCTCAATCATTTTCTTCCGATGCAAGGAGATGAGATAGTCGAAAATATATGAGCAATAGCATAATTGAAACACGACAAGATTGTTTTCCCATAGCTTTTTACTATTCTAGAAATTTCCTCTTACTAGGATATTTGTCTCTTGTATACGAGCTGCCTGACTAATAGGTCAATTTTCAAAATTAGTGCAAATTCCTCTTTTCCAATTCCAATTTTTATTGTTTTATTTTTCATAAAGTCCAATGATTGCTTTGAATGATTATATGCATCTGACAATAAACATCTATTCACAAACATATGAAAAGCGAACAGAAACAATAATTACTACAGGCTCTAGAAATTGAGATGACGACTAAAGTCACCAATACATCCCCATAGAGTCACTTCCACAAGAAAAACCTCTACAGGGTCATCTCTACAATACCAACAGAGTCGTCGCTCTCCCTACAGAGACAAATATTCTCCAAAGTACTACATTATCATCTCCTCTCAACAGTGTTCAAACACTTCAACTTCATCACATCAATCCCCGAGCAGTGATCCTCTACATTCATCACATTAGTCCCCGAGCAGTGATCCTATCATAATTCATCACATTAGTCCCCGAGCAGTGATCATCTACATTCATCACATTAGTCCCCGAGCAGTGATCCTATCATCATTCATCACATTAGTCCCCGAGCAGTGGTCATATCATCTTCATCACATTAGTCCCCGAGCAGTGGTCCTATCAGCTTCAACTTTATCACGTTAGTCCCCGAGCAGTGATCCTATCAACTTCATCACATCAGTCCCCGAGCAATGATCCTATCAACTTCATCACGTCAGTCCTGGAGCAGTGATCCTATCAACTTCATCACGTCAGTCCCGAGCAATGATGATATCTACATTCTCAAGTCATCATGTTACATTGGTCCCCGAGCAGTAACACGTCAACCAATTCCATTAGTCTCCAAACAATAACAAGTTATTCCATATCACATTGTCCCCCAGAAAGGTCCATATACAAGATATTCATCCTCAGTTGAGTATCTCTCAATAATTTTCATTCCCCAACAGCAGCAATATCTCGACTCGAAACTTGGTCATATAGTGCATCGGAGGAATTCACATCTCTCTCTCATTCCCCGGTCAAGGTTTTCAACAACTTCATCCCCAAGCAGAAATAAAAAATCTCCAGCAGAATGCTCCTATTTTCTTCAAGATGGATATGTTTTGAAATACCACAACATCTACATTCATACATTATTCATAAAAATCATAATGTGTTTATATATCATCCATAACATTGTCATACCCTCGCACGCATCATAGTCCGCATAGGATTAACCATATCCTATCAAGATTTATTTCCCCAGCAGGTAAAAGCTATTTTCCAAATGGGAGGTCAAAGATTAATACCCGAAACAAGACGGGAGAACTATCTGAACGACCATGCAAATTATTTCCAAGAAACAGATCATGGATTAATACCCGAAAGAAGACGGGAAAACTATCTGCACGCTAATAACTATTTATCTCAGGAATAGCCAAGGTGAAGGTTTATTCTGACTCTCTCTTATTATCAACCGCCCCGGATGGCATCTTAAGCCCATCTCCGACTACACGTCTTCATCTCTCTAGATGGCATCTTTAAGCCCATCTCCAATATTTCTCTTTCATCCAAAAGACAAATACATATTCTAGCGTATGACTCACTATTCAGCAACAACATCTCCAAATGGAATCCATAAGCCCATTCCAGCGCATCGTCAACTGACGATCCCATTCCATACAACAGCGAGTGCAAATTTTCAGGTGTACTAGAGTGTTCAATCACATTCTACCTTCAGGTCACGAAATGCAAGCATACCAATCTAACCCTTCTGTTACAAGAATATTGAACAAGAGCAACTTTCATACCCCAAAATTTGCCCTTCCACTTCTCAAGACAATTCACAACTCCATATTCAAGGATTTCACAAGGGTTGACCAGACAAACCCTCTCCTAAGCAATCAAACCAAACTAGGGCTTTGCTCCTCTCAATTCAAAATGGATTTCCAATGCTTCAAGTGGGCATCATACCTCATCTTATGCTTCAAGGGATCACCATGTCAAGTTTCAAGCCTTACAAGTCAAATTTGCTCATCCAATTGCTTAGATGGTTGTAGATCAACTGTATTGGACAAAAAGTCAATTGTGGTCAACATACAGTCAAACTTCATAATTTTTGGTCAACATCAATATTTTGAAGTAATATTCATCATTTGATCAAGGGTTGATCACGATTCCTCAAGAAAAGTCAAAATTTGATTAAAAGTCAAAGTTTCTAAATTATGGTTTTAAGACAAAAGTCAACAGAACTTTGACCAAGCATAACTTTCACATACTTTATCAAAAAAATTTCCATCACAACTCATTTTGAAGGGAATTCAATTATCTACAACTTCATGACTCACAAGCTTTGTCTAGAAATGCTTCATTTGGGAGTTAGGGATCAAAAAATTACAGGTCCTTTTAAAAGTCAACAAAAAGTCATCTTTTAGCAAAGAAGTGTTCATGAACATGGACACTTCAATGGAGATGAAACCAAAAGGGTTGTTTAGAGGATATATTGAGCTTTCTAAAAAGTCCAATAACACCCAAAAATGTTAAAAATTTAGCAAGATACAAGTTGTGCAAGTTGAGCATTTTTGAGGGGGTGCATGAAGAGAAATACTTGAAAAAATCAACTTTTTTCTAAATGGGCTTAACGTTTCTTGGTTTAAACTTGTTTCTAATCTCAATTAGAACCTCCAAGCCCAATGCCACGCCCTTGAGCTTTTTATTTTATTTATTTTGATTTTTTATTCATTTAAAGTCAATTTAATTAAAATAAAATAGCAAAAATAAATCAATCAATGCAAGCCTGGATATTTGACATTCTTGAGGTCCAAGATATCCATTAAATGGAGAAAATTTCAAAAATATGTGATTGGTATGAGATTCTCCAAGATTGGAAACATTTGATGAAAATTGAAAAGATTGACAAATCAAATATTTTCTCATTGAATGAGATATATTTTCTCATGAATTCTTAACCTAGATCCATCCTCTATATATTCAGAAGGTTTCTAAACCCTAGATGAGGATTTTTTGCAGCCAAGAACCTTAGACAAACTCCAAAGAAACTGTGACACGCAAGCTACTTGCTTCCAGAGTTTTAGCTCAATCCAAGAAATTCTAAGCATCCCAACACATTCCTAGTGTTCCTCTAATCAATTCCAGATCATTACCAAGCCTCTAGACATCCAGAATCGTAAAATCAAGAACACGGTTTGCACTTATATATTTCAATTTCGATTTTGATCATACATGCATATTTAAGATGTTTCGATTGTTTGTTCATGCTTAGAATGATGTTTGTAAGCTATTTGGGTGGTCTGATTTGAGTTTAGATGCAACGATCGAGCTACGCCATTGTTAGGGTTTCATAAGCTTGAATTAGGGATTTCCAGAATAGGGAAAATTGGACCAATCCAAGGACATATTCATGTTCAGGGGACAATTTGCAATCGAACTATGCCTTTCATACAAATTTATATTACGTATTGTGAATTCTGGAAATTTGCAGGTGTTGTAGTGACGGAAAAACCGTCACTATAGGCTTTAGCAACGGAAGCGTCCGTAGGTAAAAGCCTGGGAAATTCAAACGGGGAAGACGAAGGCTTGGCGCGTGTTTTGCTTTTTATTATTTTCAGAAAATAATTTTGCTTATAACCCATTGGTTCCATATTACTAACACAAGTTACAGGATGGCTCAATGGTAGGGCAGCGCGCTGGTGACCATTGGGGCAGTGGTTCGATCCCTGGCTACCCCAATTATTTTTTACCCTTTGCCAAAACTAACTTTTTTTCTTATTATTTTCCATTCAGTTTATTTTCTTTTCAAAACATTTCTTAATACATTTAAAAATCACCAAAAAAAATATTTCTTTTCATAATTAGGTTAGAAAAACTTTAATTTAATTTTTGACATAAAAATATGTTATTTTTCATCTTTATTTTATTTAATAGTTAATTAATCGGAAATTAACTCTTAAATTACTTTTTCCATATCAAATTAATCCAGAAAATTCCCAAAAAAATATTTTTCTAAGTTAATTAGGTTTACTAACCCTAAAACGTTTTTTCTAACGCAAAAAATCTTTTTTTACTAACATTATTTTCTTTTATTTACAATCTGATCTTTCTCGCAATATTTTCCGATTATTGTATCTGCTTCCAAGTTGTAATAGCTAGGTTTATTTTCTCGCACGTTTTTCCAATATTATGTAACTTCTCATGGGATGTAATATCTTAATTAGGATTTTATTTTCCGCACTCCTTATTTTGTAACTGCCCCAAAGCCATGTAATAGCGTAGGATCTTTATTTTCTGCAATTTACTTTCTGCACATATTAATTGCTAGTAACTAGGCGTGTATGGGAAGATTAATTCAATTAACATAGCTAAACCTAATCATAAGATAAATATCTGAATACAACACACCTCTTCACATATGCACTCACCTTAAGGTATCCTCTCTTGTCGCCTTACGAATACATGGTCATGTCCCTCGAACGTAGGGATATCTTAGCTAAGACGCTTACAAACATATCATTATAGTCCCTTCGATATAAAGATCATAGTCCCTCGACGACCCTCGATGTTGCCTACGAATACATGATCTTGTCCCTCGATTGTTTCCTACGAAAAGTGATGATCGTCCCTACGAATATGCTAAGGTATCCCTACATGTTGCCTTCTATGACCATCTGATGTCCCTTCGAACGTCCCTTTACATCCAACAGATAGAGTTACCTACCAACTAATGGTATGGATAGCGCTACCCTTAAAGGAAAGCAAAATAACACGGAAACGACCGTTCTGAGTAGGTTATAAGTCTATTTTGCTTGCTCAAATCTATCAAAATACTCTTTACACCTCACACTTTATTTTCAAAAACCTTTCAAACACTTTATATACATTCTAGCGTGAATCATTACAAAGTCTGTTCCAAAATAAAACATTTACAAACACTTCGTATACATTCCAATGAGAATCATTACGAAGTCAAAGTGAAATGCCTTTTCAAAAATCTTTTCAAACACACTCACAGAAAACAATTTGTAAAGTGAGCTAAGCAATTAATAGCCCGTAGATAACTACGGATGGAAAGGGTGTTAATACCTTCCCTTTTCATAACTTCCTCCCGTACTCAGAATCTAACGAAGGTCTTTTCCTGTTCTTTTCTCCTTCCCTTAATTAGATAAAAGAAAAGTTGGTGGCGACTCTTGCTATCCGCAATATTTGCGATAAAACGCAAAGCAAACAAGTCAGTTCTCCCACTGTGTTACAGAGTGCAATCCATCACTCTGAAGATTCTTTCAATCTCCTTCAGCCACTCCTGAGCTCCCTCAAGATCATACTTCCCTTGGAAGGTAGGAGGGTTCTCCCTCCGGAAGGTTGATATACTACGAGACCATGTGTTCTCGTCAGCATTTGGCAGATTCTGAAACGCTTGAGCCATTGCATGCATAGAGGCAGCAAGGGCATCGTCGTTCCTACCAGTATTCCTTCTATCCATCACAACTTCTGCTCACAACAAAACAAGGATTAGAATCAACGAATAACAATACTCGATTGTTACACAATCAAAGACTCAACAACTTGGCCGGATAGACCGACCTGCTCTGATACCACTAAGGTAACACCCCAATTCTACCCGTCGGAATTAATGATAAAAATTAAAGTAATAAAATTTCATAAATAAATTGAGGCATCACATATCCATAGTTTCCACTTTTCAATAAAATGCATCATCAAAATAATCAAAAGTCTGATATACCGATCACGTCATCATACATCAACTAAGCATGTAAATATGCACACAAATGGATACATCACCATCAATGTCATATAAAAGCATAATACATCTACAAAATAATCATGTTATGATATAAACATAATCCATATAGTTATCAGGATATACAAGTATACTATCCAAATCAAAACAACAAAAGCGCCCATCCCGAGTGTTACGCTATCAGAGCATGGAGGCTCAAACGGTAATGACTCGAACTAATCCACCTCATCAACGCGGATCACCTGCAAGTTACCAATATAAAGGTAACGACGAAACAAGTAAAGGGTAAAATAAATCAAATCATATAAATAAAGATATGATAATTAATATATAGTTTCAGAATTATAAAGAGATACTGATACTAAGTAATAGTCAACATATATTCCAATCTCACTCACTTTTATCATCACCACCTAAATCATCACCATTCATCACAATTGTCATAAATCATCATAGAACAACACATAACCAATGAACTCAAACAAACATAATCGAAAAAATGTGACTCGACTATGTATGCATGTGGTACCAACACATTTTGTTCGTAATTTGGAACATTGGCTAAAGCCCTCGTCATTTTGGCAAAAGCCCTCGTCATTTATGCAATGTATGCGACTCGACAAAATACAACACATTTACACAACTACACATTGACATCTTCATAATCATCAAAATGGCATAAGCCCTCATCATTTTATTTATCAAACATCGGAGGTAAAAACATCGTCATTAACATCATCACATTTTGCATTATGCACATTATCATCAACAACTATCATGCATTCACAAATTGGAAGCATTAAACAACAATATTCACAATTCAATTAATTACGGTTACGGAGTAATATTCACCAAAATATACTCGTCATTTTATTTACTAAACATCGGAGGTAAAACTGTGAGAACAAAGGTGAAAGTATAGTGTTTTAATGCATGTGAAAACCTATCTATGCAAATATATCATACTTCAAACTGGTGCCAGTGAGGAACATCAAATATAAACAAATTTCTCAAAACAGACTGCATGAGCCGACTCATGGGTCCTTAGGTCGGCTCATGAGTGGAAGTTTATGGTCTGGAAACGGCCGGGAAGGCGCACGCCTTCTCCATGTGTCGACTCATAGTTTTGGGAAAACATGAGTCGGCTCATAAAAGCAATGCGTCGGCTCATACCCTATTTTTAACAAGACATGATTCGACTCATAAGGTGATGTGTAGGCTTATGCCCTATTTTTCACAAGACGTGAGTCGGCTCATAAGGCGATGTGTCGTCTCATGCCTGAAGAAACTCTCCCCTCACACGCTCGGGAAGACGCACGCCTTCTGGTCTTCCTGCATGAGTCGGCTCATCACAACTTTTTCTCATTTTTCTGCTAACTTTCCAAGTGCTAGAAATAACACAAAAGAGAGAGGTTCACAACAAGGTTTCACAACACCAACTAATATATTTTCATTATCACCATCTGTAATACGGTGAACTGACTTTGTAGGTTTTGTATCGCAAATGTGCGGATAGCAAGAGTCTCCACCGACTTTTCTTTTATCCAATTAAGGGAAGGTGAAAAGAACAGGAAAAGACCTTCGTTAGATTCTGAGTAAGGGAGAAGGTTATGAAAAGGGAAGGTATTAGCACCCCTTTCCATCCGTAGTTATCTACGGGCTCTTAGTTGCTCTTTGATCACTTTAAAATTGTGCTTTCTGTGTGTTTGACAAAAAATGTTTTGAAAAGGCATTTCGCTTTGACTTTGTAATGATTCATGTAGGAATGTATACAAAGTGTTTGGAAATGTTTCGTTTTGAAAAGAGTTTGAACTTTGACAAAAGTGTGAGGTGTGAAAAGTATTTTGATTGAGCAAGCAACTAAAAGTCTTATTACCTACTCAGAATTGGTCGTTTTTGTGTTATTTTACGTTCCTTTAGAATAGCGCTATCCATACCATTAGTTGGTAGGTAACTCTATTCGTTGGATGTAGGAGGGACATTCGAAGGGACATCGGATGGTCATAGAAAGCAACTTGTAGGAGGTATCCTAGCACATTCGAAGGGACTATCATCATTTTTCGTAGGCGACAATCGAGGGTCAAGATCATGTATTCGGAGGTGACATCGTGGGTCTTATGATCTTTGTATCGAAGGGACTATGATGATTTGTTTTGAAGGTATTTTTATCTTGGAGTTAAGAGTGATCTATATTCAATTTTATCTTGCCATACATGCCTAATTACTAACAGTTTATAAGATGCGGAAAGTAAATTGCGGAAATATAAAGTGCGGAAAGATAAATCCTACGCTATTACATGGCTTTGGGGCAGATACATAATTTAAAGTGCGGAAAATAAAAGTCCTAATTAAACTATTACATCCCATAGGCAATTACATAATATGAAAAGAAAACGATAAAAAAAATTGTCCGAAACGAGATAACCTGTGAACAGATGAAAAATCGGGAAATACGAGAAAATTGAATAAGAGAAAAATATTAGTAAAATTAATAATTTTTGAATGAGAAAAATGTTTCATGCTAGAAATAACATTAATATGCTAAAATAATTTTTTTTTGATTTTTTGGAGTTAATTTAATAGTTAAAAATCAATTAAAAGTGATTTAAATGATAAAATAGGAATTAAATTAAATATGCATGCAAAAATAATATTTTTAATTTTATAAATTAAATAAACATTTTCTGAAAATAATGCAAAAAGAAAAAATATTTTTGGTGTTTTTAAATGCATGATGAAAATTATTAAAGATAAATTAAAATGAATGAAAATATTAAGAAAATAAGAAAATAAGGAAAATAATTAAAATGTGAAGTTTGTAAAAGAGAAAAAGAAAACTGGTCCTGGCATGGTTCGAACTCATGACCCTTTAGAGAATCTCCTCCATCCAATGCCTTAACCACTGCGCCACAGTGTCTTTTGTGTTTAAATTTTGAAAGCGTGTGAATATAAGTGGTAACGCGTGTCAAGTTTTTGAATTCAACACCTTGGGGTCGAACATAGAATCCCCCCACCCAGCTCAGCAAGCCTAGCTCAATGAGATCTCAAATCATTTCAAACTCACACCCAAAACCCTAAGTATGGCATCTCATGTTTCTAACGTTCAAGAACCCAAACGATGGCCCAGATCATATCCATGGAACCTCATGAACACATTACAACCATTAGAAACAATTAAAACACACAGATGAATAAAATGCAAAATCAAGAAAAAATTGAATATGTATGAATGCATATGGCTCGATTCAGCCTGCTTTGATCATTGGGAATGATGTATACTCACTCTAAATTACCACAGGAACACGTTTGGATGGTTGAGAGAGGCTGAAAGTGGCTGGAAATCAAAATTCAAATTTTGACAATTTGAGAATTTTTTTGGCAAAATAAGAGTTATGCTGGAAATCAAAATTCAAATTTTGACAATTTGAATGAAGTTATTGGTTTGTATTGGTTTTTTAACCAAATATGCAGCATTCTGAAGGTGGAGAAATTGTTGACAAATAGTCAGAGATGGGCTTAAGATGCCATCCAAGGCAACCGAGTCATACGCTAGACTCTGTAGTTTCTGTTGATAATAAGAGAGAGTCAAAATAAATCTTAGTGTCGATTACTCTGAGGGGATAATAGTTGGCGAAATGGTAAACAGCTTCCCTGTTGTGCTTCGGGTACTGATCCAATGCCTGTTATTGGAGGATAACTTGTGATCATTCAGATAGTTTTCCCGTCTGGCTTCAGGTATTAATCCTGGATCCGTCGTCGGAGGACAATGAGGGCGGTCGTTCAGATAGTTTTCCCGTCTGGCTTCGGGTATTAATCCTGGACCAGTTGTCGGAGGACAACTAGGGCGGTCGTTCAGATAGTTTTCCTGTCTGGCTTCGGGTATTAATCCTGGACCTGTTTGCGTCAGAAGTGATTTTCACCTGTTTTAGAGAAAACAAGAGAAACTTTGATAGAATATTATTAGTCTTATCCACAGTATGATGCATGACGATGTGTATGAATGACATATGCATATATTATGACTTTATGAGAAATGTATGAATGATAGATGTTGTGGTATTTCAAAACATATCCATCTTGAAGAAGATGCAGATGTTCTGCTTGAGGATTTCTGACTTCTGTTTGGGGACGGAACGGATGGAGACCCTGAGAAGAAAGAAAACTTTGATTCCTCCGATGCACTATCTGACCAAGTCTTGGGCCTAGATATTTGTTGAGGATGGTAGAGATCGAGAAACACGTTGTTGAGGATCTCATACATAGACCCTGCTAGGGAGAGCCTGGGAGGTACTATGTTGGGGATCTTGCGTGTAAATCCTGCTGAAGAGTGTTTGATGACTCCTGGGAGACCAGGTTAGAAGGATCTGGAGCCCGTTGACATCTCTGGCTGAGGAATAAAAGATGTAGGTTTCCTCCGATGCACTATCTGACCAAGTTTCAGGTCTAGATACTGCTGCTGCCGGGGAAATGATGATTGTTGAGAGATATTTTGCTGGGGATAAATACCTTGGATGGGGATGAAGCGCTACTGCTTGGGAACTGATGTAACATGATTTAGTTGAGTGGAATCACTGCTCGGGGACCAATGTAGACTCCTCTGGGGAAGGTTTGTTGTGAGTGACACCTCTGTGGGGATCATGCTCTGCGGGGGAACTGATTGGTGACTTTCGTCGTCATCTCAATTCCTAGAGCCTGCAGTAATTACTTTTGTATGTTCACTTTTCGCATGTTTGCAAATAGATTTTTATTGTCAAATGCATATAATCATTCAAAGCAAACGTTGGACTTTATGCAAACAACAACAGTGAAAATTGTAAAGAGAAAGAAACTTGTATTTATTTGAAATGTGGCATATGGCCAAGTAGTTTGTACACAAGAAAAGTAAAAAGCTATGCGGAAGCAATCTCGTTAAGTTCCAACTATGCTAGTACTCATATATTTCAACTATCTCATCTCCTTGCTGTCAGTAGAAAGTGAGTAGACTGATTTTCGCCATTTGAATCTTGAATGCTGATAGTAGTCTGGAAGTAGATAGGTGATCTGGACGAGACATAGTCGTACGCTTAAATCCCTAACTTTTGCCTAGACCGCCCTTTCGGGTTTTCAGTCTACCGGGATACCCTTTTTTGCCCAAGCCGCCTTTTTTTCAGGTTTTCGACTAGCCGGGTGTACATGTTTTGTATATATCCTTAACTTTTGTCCGAACCCTTTTGGTTTGCCAGGATGCCCTTATTTTTGCCTAGGTCAGTCGACCGAGCGGGTCTTTTTTATGCGTAGTATTTTTTGACTATGTCTGCGTTCAAAGGGTGTGGGAAGTCTTCACCATCCATGGTGCTAAGTATCATAGCTCCGCCGGAAAATACTGTTTTGACTACAAATGGCCCCTCGTAGGTGGGAGTCCATTTTCCCCTGGGATCACCTTGTGGAAGAATAATGCGCTTGACTACTAGATCACCGACTTGGTAGACTCGGTGCTTCACCTTCTTGTTAAATGCTCTGATCATTCGTTTCTGATAGATCTGTCCATGGATGATGGAGGCGAGTCGTTTCTCATCAATCAAATTAATCTGGTCAAGGCGAGTCTGGACCCAATCGTCTTCGCCTAACTATGCGTCCTGGAGGACTCTGGTTGAGGGTATCTGAACCTCGATTGGTAGGACCGCTTCCATACCGTACACAAGAGAGAAGGGGGTTGCCCCTGTTGATGTACGTACTGTAGTGCGATAACCATGAAGAGCAAATGGTAACATCTCATGCCAATCTTTGTAAGTCACTGTCATCTTCTGTATAATCTTTTTCATGTTCTTGTTGGCGGCTTCCAATGCGCCATTCATCTTAGGCCGATAATGAGAAGAGTTGTGATGCTTGATCTTGAACTGCGTGCAGAGTTCGGTGATCATCTTGTTGTTGAGATTAGAGCCGTTATCTGTGATGATTCTTTCGGGAGTGCCATACCGACAGATAAGATTATGCTTGATGAAACGAGCCACAACATTCTTGGTAACAGATGCGAACGAGGCTGCCTCTACCCACTTGGTGAAATAGTCGATTGTCACAAGGATGAAACGATGTCCATTGCAAAAGGCCAAGGAGCTGTTAGAACATTCAGAAGTACTGGAGGTACGTGAACTTTGTCGGCATAAATCTGGCATTTGTGACAAGATCGAGCATAGCGGTGACAATCAGTTTCCATGGTGGACCAATAGTAACCTGTTCTCAAAATCTTCTTAGCCATGGTGTGTCCACTGGAGTGAGTACCAAATGCGCCTTCGTGTAATTCTTCCATGATACGCTCCGCTGTTTTCCGGTCTACACAGCGGAGTAAGCACAAATCGTGATTGCGCTTGTATAAGATGTCGTTGCTGAGGAAGAACTTGGATGCAAATCTTCTCACGAACTTCTTATCATTGACAGATGCCCATGCGGGATATTCCTGAGTCTCAAGATACCTCTTCACGTCATAGTACCAAGGTTTCTCTTCTGTATTAAGCTCATAACAATATGCTGGTTCGTCAAACTTCTCAATGATGATCTGGGGAGCCTCGTTGTCCCATCTGATCTTGAACATAGATGACATAGTAGCCAAGGCGTCTGCCAACTGATTCTCTTCTCGTGGAATGTGATTGAAAGTGATCTCTTTAAAGTAGGGGATCAAACTCAGAACATGCTCTCGATATGGAATGAGATTCGGATGCTTTGTATCCCACTCGCCCTTAATCTGACTGATCACTAAAGGTGAGTCTCCAAACACTTGCAAGAATTTGATTCTTAAGTCAATAGCAGCTTTGATACCCATAATGTACGTTTCGTATTCGGCCATGTTGTTAGTGCAACTAAAACATAATCTGGCGATGAAGGGAGTATGTCCGCCTATAGGAGATGTAATGATGGCGTCAATGTCATTGCCAAGTGCGTTTGAGGCTCCATCAAAGACCATGGTCCATCAGGATCCTAGTTCAGGTCCTTCGTCTGGGTCTGGTTCTTCGTAATCTGTAACTAGTAAAACATCTTCGTCTGGAAATTCGAACTGCATAGACTGATAGTCATCTACGGCTTGATGAGCCAAATGATCGGCTACTACACTTCCTTTGATTGCCTTCTGAGAAGTGTACTGAATGTCGTATTCGGTCAAGATCATTTGCCATCTTTCTATTCTTCCGGAGAGAGCTGGTTTCTCAAATATGTATTTTATCGGATCCATCTTGGAAATCAACAAGGTAGTGTGAGTCAACATATACTGTCTTAGTCGGCGAGCAGCCCAAGCCAAAGCGTTGCAAGTTTTCTTGAGCTGTGAGTATCTTGTTTCACAGTCGGTAAAAATTTTGCTAAGGTAGTATATTGCATGCTCTTTTCGACCAGACTCGTCATGTTGCCCCAACACACACCCCATTGAATTCTCTAACACTGTTCAAGTACATAATAAGAGGTCTTCCTTCGGCAGGCGGCATCAGGATAGGAGGATTCTGTAGGTACTCTTTGATTTTGTCAAAAGAGATCTGGCAATCGTCATTCCATTTCACCACTTGATCTTTCTTCAGTAACTTAATGATTGGCTCACAAGTAGCAGTTAAATGTGCAATGAATCTGGCAATGTAATTCAATCGGCCCAAGAAACCTCTGACTTCCTTCTCGGTGCGGGGAGCTGGCATTTCTTGAATAGCTTTAACCTTGGCAGGGTCTACTTCAATACCTTTACCACTGACTACAAATCCTAGGAGTTTACCGGATCTGACTCCAAAGGTGCACTTGTTGGGATTAAGTCTCAGTCTGTACTTTTTCAACCTATCAAACAATTTCTGCAAGTGATCAAGATGTTCTTCTTCAGTCTGTGATCGAGCTATCATATCGTCGATGTAGACCTCTTTCTCATGATGAATCATGTCATGAAATAATGTCACCATGGCACGCTGATAAGTGGCGCCTGCATTCTTCAGTCCAAATGGCATAACCTTGTAACAGAAAGTGCCCCACAATGTAACGAAAGTAGTCTTCTCCATGTCTTCAGGAGCCATTTTGATCTGATTGTAACCGGAGAAACCATCCATGAAGGAGAAAACCTTATGCTGAGCGGTGTTGTCAACCAGAACATCAATATGAGGAAGTGGAAAATCATCTTTCGGACTTGCTTTGTTCAGATCTCTGTAATCCACACACATCCGTACCTTGCCATCCTTCTTGGGCACAGGCACCACATTAGCAACCCATTGTGGATAAGAAGTAACAGCTAAGAAACCGGCGTTGAACTGCTTCATAACTTCGGCTTTGATTTTCTCTGACATTTCAGAACGCATACGACGGACCTTCTGTTTCACAGGAAGAAAACCTTCTTTTGTCGGCAATCGGTGTACCACAATATCAATGTCTAAACCCGGCATGTCTTCGTAGGACCAAGCAAAAACCTCAATGTAGTCTCGTAGCATCTGAATCAATCTTTCTTTGACACTGTTCTCAAGACCCGCTCCTATCTTGATCTCTTTTCTGTCTTCATCGCACTCCAAATTCACAACCTCAACTTGCTCTTTGTGTGGTTGTATAACTCGCTCTTCTTGCTGTAGCAGTCGGACAAGTTCTCCTGGCACTTCACAATCTTCCTCACCTTCGTCTTCGGCTTGGTAGATCGGATTATTGAAGTCATATTTAGCAATAGCATAGTCAAGTATCAACGAGATTCGAGTGATTCTGCGTGTGTCACGTGGGTGTGTAAGAAACACATAGCTTTTTGAAGGGGTGATAAAGTAAAAGAAAGAAAGCAAATAATGCAAAAGTCCAACGATTTTATTGAATGAAAATATGCAAATGACAGACAATAACCCTCATAAACGAGCCATGATGCCCCGGGCAAGGCACTAGGCTTTAGAGTTTATTGTTCAAAACATAGAGAATACGAAAAGCAAAACAAAAATAAAAGCAATTACTCCTATCTAAAGGAGATTGGTATGACGTCTTCAGTCTTCTAATTGCTGAGTCTGTTGTCGGGAGTTAGGAAGATCCATCTGCTGATGTCTAAGTCGTTGTCGTCGTCTTCTATAGCATGGATTCCACTCTGGCTAATGCGGAAAGGGAGTTGGCCGGCACATCCGC
Organism: Vicia sativa; assembly: GCA_021764765.1. Lineage (NCBI taxonomy): Eukaryota > Viridiplantae > Streptophyta > Magnoliopsida > Fabales > Fabaceae > Vicia > Vicia sativa. The sequence continues at coordinate 39,083,671 of CM038797.1, read as the reverse complement.
GGCGTATCATCTTCTGACCTTTGATGGTGAAGCCTAAACCAGTCTTGTCAGATTTGAAAGGAAGATCAGGGAGCTGTCCCCAAATAGTACTACCTCCTTCTTCAACTGCAGCTTGAGCATCCTTCAGTGAGGCCATCCTAGGCGGAGCTTGCGTAACTCAGTGAGAGTCAGCAGTGACTCTGGGGATTATTTCAAAAGCTTGACAGGGAGTCTCGAAGAATTCACCCTCTACCTCGAGGTATCGGAATGACGATGGTGACCATATATTCTTCTTCACCACATCTTGTAACAACCTTCCCTTTCGGGTACTTGATGCAAGGTAGAGGTAGCGCCTGCCCATGTATCCAAGGGCGTCCGAGTAGGCAAGAGTAAGCTGGACGGATGTCCATGACAAAGAAAGTAGAATCAAAAGTCTGGGAACCGACTTTAACAGGCAGAATGAGCTCTCCAAGTACTGTTCGCTTAGAACCATCAAAAGCTCTCACAATTATATCACTGGGTCTCAAAACCAACCCTTCGATGTCAAGTCGATCAAAAGCATTCTTCGGAAGGATATTCAGAGCAGAACCAGTATCCACCAAGACATGAGACAAGTAATTCCCTTGCATTTAACAGAGATGTGCGAGGCTTTGTTGTGTTTCTTTCCGGCAGGAGTCAAATCAGCATCAGAGAAGCCTAGACCGTTGTTGGCAGCCAGGCTAGCAATATAAACTTCGAATTGATCGGTAGTAGTGTCTTGCGGTACGTGAGCATTCTTTAAAAACTTCACCAAGGCGTTAGCATGAGCCTCAGAGCACAAGAGCAGAGCAAGCATGGATATCTTGGACGGAGTCTGTCCTAACTGTTCCACCATATTGTAGTCACTCTTCTTGATAATCTTCAGAATTTCCTCCATTTCTTGTTTGGAGGTGTCTTCAGGAACTTCCTTTGGCACTTCGAAAGGGATGAGTCAGGTTCTTTCCTCTAGCTTGGGAATGGGTTGAATAGGGAATGCGAGTGAGTCGCAGTCTTTTGGAGGAGAGATATCTGGAGAGAACACTCTTCCGGTTCTAGTCACCTTACTTGATCCGGTGATGTTGTCAATGTCAGGAATGGTAGCTTCAACTGTAAGATCTTCAATGGTCAGAGGGTCTTGCTTGACACCATGATAGTAAACATCAGCTCCATAGTTCCAAGGGATATCCTTGTTAGAGGAATATGGAACTGGTCTGGGAGAGGTAATGATGAGAGGGGCCACTCTAGGCACAGGATCAGCAGAGGAAATCCTTATAGTGTTAACATCAGCATAGTCTTCTGGGAAATCGTCACCCCATCTGGTCGCCTTAACATCTTCAATAGGAATCTTGTAGCTCTTAGGAACAGTGTACTTCATCATGTAATCAAACTTTCCACTTGGCTGCCCCATGGTATCCCATGCAGACGGTGCAGTTTCATTCACATCTTCGATCTTCAGTTTCTTAGACATGCCTTCACATAGACTCTCCACAGGTGGTTTCAGGAATAGTATTTCACGGTTATCCATCATGCACTGAACACGTCTTCTCAACCAAGCACAGCCATCAGGTGCAGATGGGCACCAACGGTAATTCTCTGGGCATCCTGGATTGACACCGGCTTGCAGCAAATTCTTCTTAACAGTCATCAGAGGAATGGTCAAGTCATCTATGTTGAAAACATAAGTATCTTCTCCAATAGCATTGGAACTTTTGTCATGGTTAGGCATAGGCGCGTTGATCACATTCGGAGTCTCAACAGGAGGGTTAAACTCGATCTGCTTAGCTTCAATCATATCTTGAATCTTGTTCTTTAGAGCCCAACAGTTGTCCGTGTCGTGCCTTGGGCTATTGGAGTGGTAAGCACATTTAGCATTAGGATTGTATCTCGGAGAGGATGTGTTGACACTCTGAGGAGGGTCCTTCAAAGTAATCAGCTCTGCTTTCAACATGTGTTGCAAGGCTTGCGACAATGGCATGTTAATCTTAAACTGCTCTTGGCGCGCTCGCTGCGTTGTCTCGCTAAGGTTGTCTTGATGTAGGATTGGAGATCACAAGCCCACAGATTGAGCACGGTCGGCCTTGGCTCGGCTTTTCTGACCATACACAACATTAGCTTCTTTCTTACCACCAAAAGATCTCTTTGCAGCATTTGAAGATGACTCTACATGAATCTTCCCGGTCTTGATACCGACTTCAATACGCCTCCTGTCGATATCACTCGGTGAATCCGGTGAAGAGTTTCAATCGGATGATTGAAGAACGGGCTGTCGGTGTTCCATAAACATATCAACCAATTCCTATTGGACAAGGGTGGTTGAACTCGCTAAATCTCTCCATTTACGAGCATACTCTTTGAACTTCTCATCACGACCCATAGACATGCTTTGTAGCTGCATACGGGTGTCAATTCAGATTGTACTATATGTCGTAGAAAGCATCCGCCAAGTTACCCAAGTACGGATACGGTCACTCTAGGCGATAATACCACTCCAATTGAGTTCGGACAAACTCTCTTGAAAATAATGCATCCTGACTTTCTCATCATTGGGGTTGATCTTACGAACATAGGACTTCAAATGCGTTTGGACAAGAAATGCCATCATACTTGGAAAAAGTGGGAACTTTGAACTTGGGAGGAATCACCCACCAGGGACAAGACTCAGATCATCAAAATTCAGCCCTGACATCTTCAGGTTTTCCACAGCATTCAGATGGTCTTCAAGTTGCTTGTACTTGTCATCTTCATCAGTCTTGGCTATAGTCGGCGATCCTCTCCCTCTTTCTTAGGCTCACACTGGTCATATTCATTACCCTTGACACTTCCCTCATCCTTGACACTTCCTTCTGAGAGCTCTATCCGGCTAACCACTTTAGGACCACCTTTGTAGCGTCTGCCCATGTTGAGGAGACCGACGACCTTCTTCTTTCTGTTGATGAGCTTCTTCAGATCTTCTTGGCCTTGGACCAAGTGGTGAACATCTCTGGCCGAGCATTCTAAGCTTGGAGATCTTTGACAGACTGTTCGAGAGCCATTTCTGCTACAATAAATAGCGAGAGAATGAGAAAACCAATCTTCAATGTACCTGTGATGCAATGCTATGCTATGATATGCGATGTTTATGCGGATGCAATGCAATGTTTTCAAGGACCTTAGAGATTTAAATTTGTTAAACAAGCACTGAACAAACATTTCTTAGTTCTCTTTTTATTCTTTTCCTTTTTAAGTACAAGAGATATTCAAAACAATAAAAGAAAAAACATATAGATCCTAAAGCTCTAAGTCTCCCATGGGCGTTTCCTCTTGGTGCCGAGGTAGGCATTGATGCTTCGATCCTCGTGAAGTAACTTGGTCAACTCTAGCACTTTCTTCTCTTGCGTACGAGCTTCAAAGTATCCCTTTCTTCTTTAAGTTGAATCCGGGATCTCTTCAAGTCTTCAAAATCGGAGGCATGTCGGGATGGAGAAAGATATGGTATGTCACCTATAGCAACAGTTCCATAATTACGGGTAAAGCAGTGAATGGCATCATGAGGTTTTGAGCTCGAGCTCGCACCCATTTGAGGTAAGGTTCCCAAGGAATGGAGTTTTGGTGCCCCAAAGTCTTGGTATCAGTCTTCTTTACCATGCCCCAAGCGTGTATGAACCTCCGTCGGTAATTCTGGAGATCGTGATTGTATTCGAACACAATATCTTGGAGAAGCATATCATGTGGACCATCTCTTCGAGCAAAACCAAACTGACGTAGAGCTAGAGAAGGGTTGTAAGTAATACCTCCCCTTATACCAAAGAGCGGTACATTAGGGAATTCTCCACAACGCTCAATGAATGTGAAGTCCTTTTGAGAGAAAAGACTCCAACGGATATCTGAATGAGAGAGTGACATTAACCTTTGAGACCACTTCAATCTTTGTTCATTCTTCAAAACTGATGGAGGAAGGTGCGAAATAAACCACCTGGAAAGTAATGGTATGCAACACATGAGAGTTCCTTGTCTCTTAGTAGTACGAGTGTGGAGAGAATGTAGGATGTCTCCAAGCAAAGTAGGCACTGGATTGCGGGTAAGAAACAACTTGATGGCGGTGACATCTATGAATTGATCTGAGTTAGGGAATAGAACCAAACCATAGATTAGCAAGGCCACAATGTCTTCAAATGCATGGAAACTCATAACTTTGAGGAATTCTCGGGCTTTCTTAATCAGGAACTTAGCAAGTAAACCCTTAACTCCGCTTCTAGTTTCCCAATTGGCTTTAATGTCTGAGCGCTTAAGATGTAACGCGGATGCAATGTCTTCGTACCTAGGAACCTTTTATAAACCGTTGAATGGCATTTGGTCAAGAATAGGTATCCCAAGTAGCTTAGAGAACTCTTCCAAGGTAGGAACCAACTGATAATCTGGGAATGTAAAGCAATGGTGTTTCGGATCGAAGAACTGGAATAGGACGTGCATCATATCTTCTTCAAAACCGAAGATAACCAAATCAAGCACATAACCATGTCTTTTGATGAACTGAGCATGGTCGGGAATCTCTGAAACCAATTCTTTGAGCTGAGAAGGTATACCCATGAAGTTGATTCGGATAGTCTTTCTAGAAGCCATAATTCCTACAAAACAGAGCAAACATAAATCCCTAGGCCCTTGAAATAGTTAGAAATGATATGCAATGCGAATGATGTCATGATGTCATGTTTAGCACACACAAACAATTCACACAATGAGCCTAGGTTTAAGGCTTGCAAGAGGTATAGGTGATTACCCCACCAAAAGTTTGAGTTGGTTCATCCTGTCCTATAATAGTAACCGGGGTTCTAGGAATCTCACATCATTGATCTTTCTCGTAGGCGTTTATTTCAATATGACTACCAAGTGGTCGACCGAAAATATCCCAAAAGTCTGATCTCAATGAGCGTAGCATCGAGTATCAGCCAACCTCGGTCTACACCAAAGCCGGCCATCTCACTACCTTCTAATGGCCAAGATGGGTCAATTAAGGTTCTAAAAGTTTAGTTAGTGCTTGATGACACCACGCAGAAGCCAAATACTATCCTCAACTTGGAAATGAAGAGTATCAAGACATCCAAAGTGTCACACTAACGTAGCCATCATGTTGACCGTTTCGATATACGTCTAACGGTCGCGACGATTTATTGCTACTTACCTAAAAGGAAACCCGGATCCGGGTGTAGGATCCCCCACAAATATAATACCCAAGAAACCCTTAAGGATAAAGCAAGCAAGTCAAATAGAAAGCAAATAAAGATGATCTAGAAATCCCTAAGGCATTCTCTCTTTAGGGTGTCCCCAGCAGAGTCGCCAGTTCTGTAATACGGTGAACTGACTTTGTAGGTTTTGTATCGCAAATGTGCGGATAGCAAGAGTCTCCACCGACTTTTCTTTTATCCAATTAAGGGAAGGTGAAAAGAACAGGAAAAGACCTTCGTTAGATTCTGAGTAAGGGAGAAGGTTATGAAAAGGGAAGGTATTAGCACCCCTTTCCATCCGTAGTTATCTACGGGCTCTTAGTTGCTCTTAGATCACTTTAAAAATTGTGCTTTCTGTGTGTTTGACAAAAATGTTTTGAAAAGGCATTTCGCTTTGACTTTGTAATGATTCATGTAGGAATGTATACAAAGTGTTTGGAAATGTTTTGTTTTGAAAAGAGTTTGAACTTTGACAAAAAGTGTGAGGTGTGAAAAGTATTTGATTGAGCAAGCAACTAAAAGTCTTATTACCTACTCAGAATGGTCGTTTTCGTGTTGTTTTACTTTCCTTTAAAATAGCGTTATCCATAACATTAGTTGGTAGGTAACCCTATTCGTTGGATGTAAGCGGGACATTCGAAGGGACATCGGATGGTCATAGAAAGCAACTTGTAGGAGGTATCCTAGCACATTCGAAGGGACTATCATCATTTTTCGTAGGCGACAATCGAGGGTCAAGATCATGTATTCGGAGGCGACATCGTGGGTCTTATGATCTTTGTATCGAAGGGACTATGATGATTTGTTTTGAAGGCAACGGTGCTAGAATACCTCTACGTTCGAGGGACATGACCATTTGTATTCGTAAAGGCAACGAGAGAGAATTACCCTAAGGGGTGCATGTGTGAAAAGAGTGTGTTGATTTCAGGTATTTTTATCTTGGAGTTAAGAGTGAGCTATATTCAATTTTATCTTGCCATACACGCCTAATTACTAACAGTTTATAAGATGCGGAAAGTAAATTGCGGAAATATAAAGTGCGGAAAGATAAATCCTACGCTATTACATGGCTTTGGGGCAGATACATAATTTAAAGTGCGGAAAATAAAAGTCCTAATTAAACTATTACATCCCATAGGCAATTACATAATATGAAAAGAAAACGATAAAAAAAATTGTCCGAAACGAGATAACCTGTGAACAGATGAAAAATCGGGAAATACGAGAAAATTGAATAAGAGAAAAATATTAGTAAAATTAATAATTTTTGAATGAGAAAAATGTTTCATGCTAGAAATAACATTAATATGCTAAAATAATTTTTTTTTGATTTTTTGGAGTTAATTTAATAGTTAAAAATCAATTAAAAGTGATTTAAATGATAAAATAGGAATTAAATTAAATATGCATGCAAAAATAATATTTTTAATTTTATAAATTAAATAAACATTTTCTGAAAATAATGCAAAAAGAAAAAATATTTTTGGTGTTTTTAAATGCATGATGAAAATTATTAAAGATAAATTAAAATGAATGAAAATATTAAGAAAATAAGAAAATATGGAAAATAATTAAAATGTGAAGTTTGTAAAAGAGAAAAAGAAAACCGGTCCTGGCATGGTTCGAACTCATGACCCTTGAGAGAATCTCCTCCATCCAATGCCTTAACCACTGCGCCACAGTGTCTTTTGTGTTTGAATTTTGAAAGCGTGTGAATATAAGTGGTAACGCGTGTCAAGTTTTTGAATTCAACACACAGTCAGCGCGGTGGGGTCCAGGTAGCATAGATGGACGAATCGGAGCACACGGAATTGCCACGCCTGCCTTCACCGGAGTCTTCCGGTCAACGACGTCGGAGCCCTAGCTCCGGTCGTCTTCCCCGATGGCCATCAACTTGAAAATCCTGCAAAACGCATCATTTAAAGCAAAACAAAAGCCCAGATCGACTAATTCGAGCCTTGCAAACACGATGGTGCAATCCTTTCGTCCTGAAACGGCCTGGAACTCGTGTTTCGAAACTCACAGCTCCAAAAACCCTAAGTATGGCATCTCATGTTTCTAACGTTCAAGAACCCAAACGATGGCCCAGATCATATCCATGGAACCTCATGAACACATTACAACCATTAGAAACAATTAAAACACACAGATAAAATGTAAAATCAAGAAAAAATTGAATATGTATGAATGCATATGGCTCGATTCAGGCTGCTTTAATCATTGGCAATGATGTATACTCACTCTAAATTACCTCAGGAACACGTTTGGATGGTTGAGAGAGGCTGAAAGTGGCTGGAAATCAAAATTCAAATTTTGACAATTTGAGAAATTTTTTGGCAAAATAAGGGTTATGCTTTGAGCTAGGGTTTCGTCCTTTGCTTGGCAACTTGCTTGGTATTTATAGAGTGTATTAGGAGAGCAAAAAGAAGGAAAAAAGATTGGATCATGAATGTGCCATAAATATTTTTCAAATAAAATCAAATTTTGGAAAAAATTTGATTTTCTCTTTAATGTGAGAGCTAGCACGAATTTGGTATGTTCCATGGGCTATCTTGGACCTCAAATTTGATAGAAATTCACTTCTTTTGAAAAAATATCTTATTTTCATATTTTATATAATTTAATTTTGAATTAAATGGTTTTAAATTCAAAAATAAATCAATAAAATAGAAAATTGCCATGGCCAAGCATCAATAGGTCACAAATAATATTATGATCAAGTTTGGATCAAAAAATTATAGGCCCATTTGGAAAAAATTGCCTTTTGACAAATATCTCCTTTTGTGCAATTGTTCAAAAATGCCCAACTTGTGAATGGTGTATTTTGCTCAATTTTCTACATTTTTGAATGTTCTTGGACTTTTTGGAAATCTCTAAGAGTCCTCTAACCAACCTCTTTGGTTTTATCTCAATTGGAGTTTCCATGCTCAATATATCTTCAAAACAAAAAGTTGACTTTTTGTTGACTTTGAAAAGGACCTGTAATGTTTTGATCCATATCTTCCAAATGAAGTATTTTTTGAACATTCTTGTGAGACATGAAGTTGTAGAGAATGGAATTTACTATAAAACAAGAGGTGGTGGAAAAATTTCTGAGAAAGTATGAAGAAGTTATGCTCAGTCAAAGTTTGGTTGACTTTTCACTAAGAAACCCTAATTTGAAAAGTTTGACTTTTGAGCAAATCTTGAGTTTTCTTGATGAATCATGATCAACCCTTGATCAAATGATGAATGTAACTTCAAAATGAGGATGTTGACCAAATATCATGAAGTTTGACTGTATGTTGACCACAGTTGACTTTTTGTCCAATACAATTGATTTTTCAACCATCTGAGCAATTGTCTGAGGAAACTTGACTTGTGGTGCTTGAAACTTGACATGGAGAATCTTTGAAGCATATGAGGAGGCATGATGACCATTGGAGATGTTGGAAGCCCATTTTGATGTAAGAAATACCAAACCCTAGTTTGGGTTGATTGTTTAGGAGAGGGTTTGTCTGATCAACCCTTGAGGAATCCTTGAGTAGGGATGTATGAAATATCTTGAGAAGTAGGAGGGAAAATTTTGGGGTATGACACCATCCAAACACCAAATTAAACCAAGAAATTTCAAGAAAAACACCCAAATTTTTACAACCCTAACTCATATAAAATCTATCATTAATCTATTTATAGGATAGAAATTACCAAACCCCTTACCTCTAGTTCTTGATTCTAGCAAGTTTTGAAATTTCCTCTTGAATCACCTCTTCAAACCACAACCTAGCTTGTTCTTGTTTTTGTTCCATTTTCTTCTCCACTCACCAAGTACCTCTCTTTCTCTCTATTCCACTTTATGTTTCTATTTTCTTTTTCTGATACAAAACCAACACACTAACTACTACTACTACATACTAACTACTACTACATATATGCCTTGGTTTTGTGTTGATTCAAGACATTGGGTGATTACTAATATACCCTAAATAACACTACACTCTTAAATCTAGTCTTGCAATTTAATATAATAAAACTCAAATAAACTAAATAAGCCGAATGATAAATACCGGTCCAATAAATAATTACTGACGAATAATAAATCGCGAATATATTAATAAATATACGGTTAAAAATATAATTTATCACGGCATATACATTAACCGAAAATTTTGAAAATAATAATATAATTATGATATTTAATAAATCGGGACGTCACGGGCTACTGGACTTTGGATAATGGGCCTTTGCTTCTCGACCTTTCTTATATTTTCTTCATTTTTTACTTCATTTCTTGTCTTTTTGTTCAAATGTCCTTTATGACCAATTTTACTTGAGGTACCTCAAATATGACAATAATATCGGCATAACAAGACATAAATAAAGGAAAACGAAACTAAGATCCATGCTAATTAAGTCAAATTATACTATATAATTTTGCGTTATATGATAGTGGGATAAATGTACAATTATCATCAGATATCTTATAGCTTAATGTACCATTTCTTGTTGTCTATTTTCATCCATTAAAAATAATTTCCTAGTTATTTCTTATCTGTTTGTTTATTTTTGAATAATAAATAATTCTAATTATTTAAATCATTTTTGACCTCTTGAATAACCGAACTACTCTACTTTTTGTACATATTGTTAGTCATTAGGAAATGCATGATTCTTGAGTAACCATTTTTTAGATACATTCTCTAATATTATCTACACCATTTTTCTTTGATTGAGCGACAATCTATGATTTTTTCTCTTGAACTTGATCAGAAATTGTTTCGGTTAAGGGCAAAGCCCAACATAATTTGATCTAGCATGTTAAGGGTCTGACTTATAACTTATGAGAAAGGCCAACAAATTCATATAACGAATTCCAAGAGGCCCCTCAAAAATATCTACGCTCGAAACAGTTTAACAAGTTAACAACAATGGTATGATCTAACTCTAGTTACACACAGGAATAAAGCCAATGAGTTATGAGAGCTCTAAAAGACTTTAGATCAGAAGTTAAGGATTACTAATGTCATCCTGTTGACGCAAGTCCTCTAGATCAGTTATCCAAAATGAGGTTCTAATACCATTGAACCAAAGATTATCATTCCTTAGAAGGACACATGTCAGATTAGTCAGAAGACGCAAAGCCATCAGACTGTACTTTCAAGGATCCTCTTACATTCTACTTATATTAATCATTGTTGAGTGATAAATTCCAAACAAAACCCGAGTTAAGTTTTGTTTAATCGAACAAAGAATTAAGCTCCATATGCATACACAGTTTTTGAGATTGACATTTGGGAAATTTATCCCTAATTACTACATAGGTAAAAATAGTATACTTGTTATTTTTCCGGTCAAGTATGATAAGTATGATGATGTGTAGAATCCTTGACGACTGTTGTTGTAACTACTATATTTATTTCGTATATCTTTTATAATGATTTGTGATTGCTCACCTTTTCTGCTTAGAAATATTGCCTCAATACGCGGGTAACTTGTAGATAATAAGGAATAGTCGTAGAAGTTCGAAGATAGCTTCTTACTCTCATATGTAATATTGGGGGTTTTGGGAAACGTTTGAACTGAGCCTTAATGTTCCTTGTGTTGACATGACGTTTAAGATGTTTTTATTGTTGAGTTGTTTTGACTTATATTTTAAGAATGATGAAGTTTTCTTTAAAGAGTTATAATGAAACAATTGTTTTAATTTTTGAGAACCCGTTGATGTTTTATAAAGAAATAATTATTTTAATTTTGAGAACCCGTATTACGGAGAAGGATGTTGTTTAAAGATGTTTGTATGATGATGTGACTAGACATGGCAAAAAAACTCATATTCGCGGGTACCCACCCGAACCCACCCTGAAGTTGACATAGAAAACCCGCTTTGACTGGGTTTAGGTTCGGGTTTGGGTTTTCCCCGATTATAAAATATGGGGATAGGTCAGGTAATAGGGATACCCTGTTTATTTTATATGTACATTATTATCTATTTTTGATAATTTAGAATATTAAATATGTTGTCTTTTGATAATTTGTTTTGTATTTATTATTTAAAATATTTGAAATCTATGTATGTAATTTTTTAAGATTATTTTATTATATTATTTATTTTGTAATATAATTTTGGAAAAAATAAATATTTTTATTAAAAAAGTTGATTTTATTAAATGTATGGTGGCGGGGCGGGGATACCCGAACTCGTTTGCGATGAGTTTGGGTTTTATTTCCCCCATTCCCGTTTGGGTTTAGGGCAGGGAACGAGGATAGTTAGAGAATTTGGGTTTGGATTTAGGGGAGGTAAAAACCATCTCCGACCCGCCTCATTGCCATGCCTAGATGTGACACCCTTTTGATGAATTATGTTTAATTAAATGTGAAATTATTCATGACTTTTACGTTGGGTTTATAGGGTGTTAGACCTATGGGCTTTAGGCCCAATTTTCTCAAGCATCGAGCCTTTAATTCCAAGGCCTTTGGACTCTGTTATCACTTCAGACTCCTGACCCAAAGGATGATTTTGGAGGCCGAAATCTTTACCATCCAAATTCAATCCATTGATGAGACTATCCACTGTCGATTCTTCAAAGGATTTTTTCCACCAACTGAATGCCTTTTTCCCGATCATATTGTTTTTGACGATCATTGGCTATTCCTTTGGAAACAAGCTCTAACATTTCAACTTGTCTCTTTTCTTTTCTAACCTTTTATTTTCCATGCTTGAGTTTCTTGTTGTATCACTGGAGCACCACACTCCTTAGTCTTTAGCAACAATTCCTCTGTTTTAAGGTTATCGTCTTCACTTGAAAGCTATTCAAGATAGGTTTCCTACGAGAGAAAATTTATTAAGTGTTGTGGAATAATATATTAGGGTTAAACCTCGTGCCTGTTTAGTCATGATTTTTTGGAGTGCGTGGATCACCTCTTTGTTGGTTGAGAGGTGTCAATTAATATGTAATTTTTAGCTAGAAATTTCAATAAAAGGAAGTAAAAGATCAACATTCGAAGGTTGTTATTTATTGAGAAAATTGCTTTATGGAGATTTTGACTGACTCTTTAAGTGGTTCGAATGATTATTTCTAAGTGGACGGTTGAAGATCAAGTGTGCAAAGAAAATTATAAGTTGAGGAATTCAAAGTATTTAAAATTTGAATTCAAAATACACTTATTGAAATTTTGGCGCTCTTCGCAAACAGAAGGATTCAAACTTCAAGTCTTTTGGAGATGCGAGGAGGTCTAATACTTCGAAGAATCTGCATGTCGCGAACGTGGCATCTTGATGTAGAAGGACCGTTAGGGTCAAATTAGTATATATAGGGATCTTAGAGATAGGATCCAGGTGTTCATTCGTTTTTACAAAATCTCACAAAACTCAAAGTATTTGCGTTTTGAGAAAAGATTCATCTGAGAAATGTACATGTAAACACCTTTTATTTCAATAAAATTTATCATTCCATAAATCTATTTTAGCAATTTACTTGCAGTTGTTTTACTACATTTTATTTACAAGTTCTGCAAACTTTACATTATAGAGTTATTTGAATCTCAACCAATATTTTCAAAGAACTATGAATGTTGTCGAAGTATTCTTCTTTTCTAAGAACAAAAGTTTTAATTAGAACACGTGTCCTAGGATCAATCCAGTCGATCCTGTAAGTAACTAAATTTTTGTTTTTGTTTTTAAAAGACTAGCGTTTGTTTACCAATTTTCACAGTAAATAATAATATAGGACATTTAGGTGGCTAGAGTTAAAATTAGTGTTACCTAAGATCTTAAGTTCTTTGTTTGAAGTTAATAGCTCACGTGGGATTAGGTTTAGCGCGAGAGTTGGTTTGACACTAAGTGTTGTGAAACATTTGAAAATTCTAAAATAAGTTGTTTTCCTAGTACAACAATGACTACGGAAAAAGGGGAGTATGTAATTATTCTCTCCGTTTCAAAATGACTGTCGTTTTAGCAAATAAAATTTCTTTTAAATTACTGTCATTATCGCTTTTCAATATATAAATCATTGTTATTTTTTTAATTATACCCTTTAATTGTTAGTTTTTGCACTTCTTCTAATACACTAATAAATTTATTAAAAGTGAAATACTTTATAACTGTTGGAATAATATAACAAGTGTGAGTAAGTGAGGAAATAGTCTCACATTGGATAAGAGTGTGGAGACTTAAGCATATATAAGTGGGAGAACCCACTCACCTATCACCTTAAGGTTTTAGGTGGACAAGTGGTGAATCTCTCACAAGGTGTTTGTTCCTCAACTTTATATCAATGCTCCTACTATTATCTCTCTCTAACATGGTATCAAAGTCTTGGTTCGAAAAAGGGACCGGAACTCCTACTATTAACTCCCCCTAACAATAACAACATCATCATATTTCTTAATCAATATGTAAAACCTTAAGCACGCTACAAAAAATAAGCTTATTTGCCACGTGAAAATAACGTGGCAAATATAAAAATCACGTCACAAAACAAAAATAGCGACGTGAGCATTTATGTCGCTGGGGGACAAGTGGCAAAGTAGTAGCGACGTGATTTTCATGTCACTAATTAGTGACGTGAAAATCACGTGGCAACAGCTTTGTATAGGGAACATGAATGCTGACATGTAGCGTTTAGTAGCGTGATTTTCATGTCACTAATTAGTGACATGAAAATCACGTCGCTACATATGACGTTTTTATTTTTTTAAAAATTGTTTAGTAATTACTTTTTATATTAATTAATTTATGTAATAAAATTTAAATAATAAAATTTATATAATAAAATTTAAATAATAAAATTTATATAATAAAATTTAAATAATAAAATTTATATAATAAATTTTAAATAATAAAATTATATAATAAAAGTTAAATAATAAAATTTATATAATGAAGTTTAAATAATAAAATTTATATAATAAAATTTATATATTAAAATTATTAGAATAATAGAATTTTATTATATATTTGAATAACAATTTTATAAAATAAAGTCATATAATAAAATTTTATATAATTTAATATTTTAAAATGATAAAATAAATATCTTACATAAATGCAAATTTACAAACAAAAGAAATAAAATGTTTTTACGGGCATCTTCACCGGATAATTATCGAGATCAAGTCATCAAGTCCGTCATCATCCGTGTATCGGAACATCTTGATTTCCACCACCTTGCATAAACCTTCTCATCGCTCCTCCATATCAGATTGCCTCTTCCGCATCATTTCCAACTGTTGCTCCTGCTCTTGCCTCATTGTCGTCATTTGGGCCTCCATTTCGCGTCTGACTTCAGTTGCCGCCAATTGTCGTACTCTTTCAAGTTGATCCTGTGTCAGATTCGGTTGACGTGACCCTCCCTCTCCATCTCTAAGTCGTTGAAACAGATTACGATCACCAACTCTCAACCCGCCGGCCAAATTTCCTCCCGCAAAAAAGCAACCATTAGGCCCTTTTCCATTAACCACTTCATTCCAAATGTAGATATCAACATCACCATTAAGCGGCTCCCCTCTGCTGTATTGAGGATTGTGTTCGGAAAATTTGCAAGCAATGTCGATAATCATACACATACATTAAATAATAAAATTAAAAAAAATTTATACTAAATTAAATATATTAAACTATACTAAACTATACTAAATTAAATAATATATTATATTAAACTATATATTAAACTATACTAAATTAAATAATAAATTATACTAAATTAATACATGTATGTATTAAACTATACTAAATTCAAATATATTAAAAATTGTCACGTGATTTTCACAAATCAACTTATGAATTGCCACGTGATTTTCACGTGGCAATTTATCGGCCACATGAAAATATTCACGTGGCAATTTATCGATTGCCACATGATAAGCACGCACAATTTATAGGTTGCCACGTGAAAATAACGTCACAACTTTTGTTATTGACTTAAAAAAACATAAATTAAATAACTTACAAAAGCTTTTTGTGTGCGCTCCTCGACAAAACCTCCAGATTTCTTTGTTTGAGTCCGAGTAATCAACTCAATGATTAATGGTGGTCTCCCCAACTCCTTAGTCTAAACAATAAAATTAAAAATAATTAGTAAAAAATATCAATACTAAAAATATAACTTAAAAGAGTAGTAAATTTTACCATCCGCCGGACATGCTCCGCAGTACTAATACTTCCAACCGTATTTACACACCCCCCCTTTTCAGATGCCCTCATCTTCTTAAAAATTTCCGATTTAGCCTTCAATTATGGCGAACCCCAATATGTAAGAAGTTCGCCAAAAACCTCTATGCCTATCCAGTTAGGACGGATACCATGAAGCTCGTAATTCTCCCTAACCCGCCGCATTATATTAGAAAATCTTCTAGAAGTTCTGCTATAATAGATTTTTTCCATTATTTTCTCATTCAACGGATCCCACACACATTTTTCCTGCAATGTTGTAAGACATTAAAATAAAAAGTTAACTAATTATCATTAAAATGTGACATAAATAATAATACTATTAAAGCCTTAAATAAATTTACAACTTAAATAAATAACAATACCTTAAATTTTTTAAACCATTCTTATTTATTTGTAACCTCGCCAAAGTTCCTCCAGAATGATTTATACATCTACAGCATTATATAATTAATAACCTTTGCAGCAGTCCGACACGGCGCGAAACTGAACAACAAGATTTTGAATAAACAATATTAATTATATATTTATACAAAATATTAAAATGAATATGTACTTAAATAAAAGTTTATATAACAAACTTACTTGCTTCCTTCGGGCCAAATCCAAAACCTCCCGTCAATAACATGAATCTCACTCGGATCATCTCTCCCACGAAGATCGCTCCATCTATATCATCGCTACCACATCTACATCACCGACCTCACGTCTTTGGTACATGTGTGGGGCGGGGTCTTGGATCCAGCACTGACGGGATGTGGGGTGCGTGATCCTCGATCCGTCTAGGGCGTGGGCATGGATCCTCCACTGTGTGGGACGTGGATGGGGATCGTCCACTGTGTGGGGCGTGGACTAGGGATCGTCCACCTGTGTCGACGTGGACTGCTGGACCCTCCGTGTGTGGAATGTGGCTTGGACCCTCCCGGAAGGATGAAGGCATCTGTGGGATATGAAAAGTCCCCCTGCTGGAATGATGAAGGCACGCCACTGTTGGAAAGATGAAGGCACCGGGTCGGTGGAAAGGGAAACTAGATCCTCCGGATCTTTGGAAGGAAGATGGCATCTGAGTCTGTGGGAAAGGAAAACTAGAGCCTCCAGGATGCTGGAAGGATGACGCCATCTGAGTCGGTGGGAAGAGGAAACCGGGGCCTCCAGGTGGCACAAAAGATGCAGGTACCCCAGACGGGAATGTATGGGAAGAGAGTAATGGGACAAAAACCTGAGTACTAGCCAGGGACATAGGATCAACCTGACTCTGAGGGGGGGGGGGGCACATGGCTGAGTGAGAAGACTCACATGTTACTACCCTCGGACGCTGAGACTTCTTACCGCTATCTTTTTTCTTAGGTGGCATTTTACCTATTTATATATTTTCATAAACAAAGATAATAAAGTCATTAACATAAATAGATATTCATTAACACATTCAATATATACATGTTCCATAGATATTCATTAATATTACATTAAGTGATTAATTAATCTAAATCTTCATGCTCGTTATCCATATCATGTTCATCATCCGATGTAATATTGTCCTCGGATTCAAACTCTTCATCATTGCCTTCATCCACATTATTATCAACCAACAATATAGACGCATCAACTTGATGTCCCTCAACAGTTGTATCAGACAAACTTGTAATGTCTTCACCGCAACCACATCATTAATCATTCAACGTCATCAACTTAGGCATCTTCCACTAGATCTCCGGTTTCAATATGACCTAGCGGTTTTGTTTTATTACAACACACCATCCTCTTTACGTATTACAAATGAAGGATAAGGAACATAATAAACTTGCCTAACAATATGTGACATTATGAAAGGGTCATATTCTTTGTATCTCCGGTTCATTTGAATCTCGACGGAACCATATGACTTGTCTATCTTTGTGCCTCTAGTTGGATCATACCATTCACAATAAAACAAGACAACTTTATTTTCCAAGTCCAAGTAATTGTATACCAACTCGTAGATATGTTTAACAAATCCATAGAAGTCGTCTTCACCGCCATCTATAACTCCTTTTACAAATACACCACTGTTTATGGTTTTTTTCCCTTTGGTCCATGCCTCAGTGTGAAATTTATATCCGTTCACGAAGTATGTGTGCCAATCATTTGCGCTTTGGATAGGGCCTTCTGCCAAGTTTCTCAAATGGAGTATTTCTGGAGTTAGTGTAAGAACTCTAGACAATGTTTGCTTGAACCATGAGGGAAATTGAGAATGAATGACACGATGTTGGTACGGTACTATGAAAATAGGCATTGTTAAATTCCTACAAAACACACACCATAAGTTTAATAATTTTGGTATACACACGTTGTCAATGAGTTAAAAGTTTTGGTAAACTTACTCAAGATATGGTTTTACTTCATCGCATTGATCAAGACATGGACATGTCAGATTGCATTTCTTTTGGGTCAACTAATGCACACCTTCTTTCCGGAAGGTCGACGGAAGCCCAAAGACGATAAGGTGAATTGACTCCTCGATTGACATTTATAGGATTCCGTATGATTCTAGGAGTTAACATCAGTGATTGAAATAGTGACGCAAATGTGATGTTTCCGATGCAAGTAATGTGCACATATAGATCCTTCTACTCTAGCTTTATTTTCACGATCTCTTTGAATCACCCATGAACCTTTCAAACGGATACATCCACCTATATTGAACAGGTCCACCAAGATAAGCTTCATATGCAAGATGCATGTAAATGTTCCATGGAGTCAAAAACCAGTGGAAATACTTGTTCCAACTTACAAAGAATGAGTGCAATGTTTTGGTCCAACTTAATGATGTCTTCCACTTTTAAAGCTGACGCACAAATATCTCTAAAAAATTGACTAATTTCAGTTAGTGGATCAAGAACATGTTTGGGTAGCGATCCAAATGCAATTGGTAGCAACTGTTCCATAAAAATGTGACAATCATGACTTTTCATACCATGTAATTTTCCAGTGTTAGGGTCAGCACACCTTGCTAAATTTGATGAATATCCATCGGGCATTCTCAATTCTTTTAACCATCGACAAACCGCTTTAGCTTCTTGGGAAGTCAGAATGAAACAAGCCTTGAGTTTTAATAATTTTCCATTCGGTTGAGGCTTCAACTCCAACTCTCTTCGGTTACACCAAAGTCCCATGTCTTGTCTGGCCTTCTCATTATCTTTTGTTTTTCCTGTCACATCCATCACTGTGTTAAATACATTATCAAAAAAATTCTTCTCAATATGCATAACATCAAGATTATGGCGTAACAAATTATCTTTCCAATACGGCAGATCCCAAAATATACTTCTTTTTGTCCAATTGTGGGTGACGCCGTATCCTTCAATTCGGCATGCTTTGCGATGTCGTAAATTTTGGTAGTTCACAAACTTGGTTCCATATAACCCCTGGTGGCATTCGAGGCGGAGGCAAATCTTTCTCTCGTACATCTTTTTTAAAATTTGTCTTGTTTCTTCTATATGGATGATTTGCTGGTAGGAATTGTAACACCCCATTTCTACCCAACGTTTATTATAAAATCAGAGTGCGGAAATTTTAAACTAAAAACATGGGATGCCACATTTCAACATTAACAACACAAATAGATAAGATACATAACACTTTTTAATTCGGAGGATCTCATAACAACCTTTTATAACTTTCAAACAAAATACTTTTTATTACTACGCAATGGAATTTATAGTTATACAACTTCATATATTTTACTAATAACAACTAGAAACATCTGGTTCGACTTTCAACATACTTAACAACTTTTTATTTCACAACATCACTTAGGATTCAACAAATTATACTAATAACAACTAGAGTCAACAATATAAACAACATAGACTAAACGTCCCTCCCCGAGTGTTACGTATCAGAGCAAAGACACCGACCTGGACCAACATCAACTAATTCTTCCATTCTTGAATACCTGCACGTTACCAATATAAAGGTAACGGCCAACAAAGTAGAAAGGGTGAGATATCGAATAATATAAGCGAAAGTACGATAATTCATATGCTTAGGTAAAGGAACATACAATAATTACTACTTAAATCGATAACCTATAATACCTACCAAACAACATAAAGTCAACAACATATAATATCCACCAAACAACATAAAATCAACAACATATAACAATAACAACTTATAATGTTAACATCTTATAACAACAACGATTCGCAACAATAACAACTTATAATAACAACAACTTATAACAACAACTTATAATAGTAACATCTTATAACAACAACGATTCACAACAATAACAACTTATAATAACAACAACTTATAACAACAACTTATAACAACAACTTATAATAGTGACATCTTATAACAACAATAATTCACCACTTATAGCAACAACAACTTATAATAATGACAACATCTTATAGATACAACACAACGACAATCAACAAACAACAAATAATAACAACAACTTTAACACGCGACTCAATATGCGACACAACTATGCAAATGCATGTGGATCCATCGGAGTAAAACTCCCAACTTAAAAATCATGCCAGGTTATCGAGGCATTTAACAAGGCATAAGCCTTCAACTTTCAATTTGTGCCAATCCAGGCTAACGTGGGTGAGCATAGCTCCAACATAAAGATTGCCAATCCAGGCCAACTTAATAATGCAATGTATGCCATGAGACCTCAACTTAAACAACAATTACTCAAGAATGCAACAACAACAACATCATACAACAACAACTTAAAATATGCATCAATGGCATTAACTTAGATCAACACTGGTCATTCGACCTACAACTCAAACCTGTCCATACATTGGGACGATTCAACTTAATCAACATTGGTCACAAGAATGGCAACTTCCAAAACAACTTAACAACGTTGGTCATAAGACCTTCAACTTAATCAACGCGTCATCAACAACAATTTATAACAACAGGAACTTAATCATGCATGAACGCATCAACTTAATCAACACGATCAACTTGGACTTCAACAACAATTAACAACTTTTACACCACACTACTTATAATAAGCATAATCAACTTCAACAATGATTAACAACTTCAACAACCATGCAACTTATAAGTTAACGAATCAACTTCAACAACAATTAACTACAGAACACAACGCAATTCATAATTTAATCCAATCCACTCCATTCTTCGACTTTGGCCATTTGAGCCTACGACACTTAGACCATCTAATTCGGACATAAGCGACATCATTTCGGGTGTCGGCAATTCACAACTAACACGAGTTAAGGCGAAATAACCTTGTTTTAATTAACTACCGTATACGAACTATCCCATAAAATTTTGTCCAATTTCGACAAACTAAATTCTCCGCTTAATTCGATGTTGTTATTCTCACTATTTTCGTCGCAACATTACTAATTAACTCTAATTATTCTACTAAATAATTATGGCGTACATTAATACTGCGTTAATATGGCTCATTTTACCAATAAGTTTACTGGTCACACCTTATCGCTATTTATTACTCTTTTTACTTCCTACAACATCGTTATCAACTAAATAATTCACGCTATTTAATTCAACCACTACTAGTATTTTCCTAATTAAATGGATTAACATACTACTTTAATTACATTATCAAATAATTACTCCTGCTGCTATTATTATTTTCATTATGCTAATTGTACTCTTGTCCCATTGTACTATCCTAACTCCCAAAACATAAGTCTAATTAATTAATCAATCAAAACCACGTGCACACAAAATCACGTTGAGGCGTCCACCCCACACACCTGAGGCGGTCGCCTCACTCCTCTTCACTCCA
Source organism: Vicia sativa (assembly GCA_021764765.1). Taxonomy (NCBI): domain Eukaryota; kingdom Viridiplantae; phylum Streptophyta; class Magnoliopsida; order Fabales; family Fabaceae; genus Vicia; species Vicia sativa. The sequence continues at coordinate 39,062,538 of CM038797.1, read as the reverse complement.
TGGAGACGGGCGCCTCCACCCTTCTGCCACATGAAATTCTCCTTCCTTTCCTCTAGCAACCGTACGATCTCAACTCAACATTGCAACAATAATTCATGGCAGAACGATATAACACATGGTAGATCAATTCAACACAACAAGCTATTCAATTTATTCCAGCAACACAAATTTTATCGATCGAACACGATTAACAGTATAATTACGTAGCTCTAAATCCCACATACGAACCATCCTACAATCGATTATAAAACTCGAACCCCACCCTTACCTGTGGATTGACGGGAACTCAGAAATTCGATCGGAATTGGCGAACTCTCAGACAGCAACGATCCTCACTAGCACCTTGTTTCCAACTTTCTTCCTTTTCTCTCTTCTGTTTGCTACGGCTATGGTTTGGCTAGGTCTTCTCTTTGTTTTACAAGCAATATTTTTCTCCTTATTTCACTAGGTTAATTCAATATATAGTAGCTTCTAATAAAATTGTTTTATTAAATAATTCTCCCCAAAAATACTAATTCTCTCTTATAATTAATATACTACATTTAATTTATTAATTCCAAATAATAGAATAATTCTAGTATTATTTTTATTCTAACTATTAGCCTTATATTTCTCCTTTTATATCTCTTATTTATTTAAACCTAATTCCTTCTCTTATAATTAAATCCAACTAATAATATTATTATTATAATAATAAAATAGTAATAATAATAATATTTCGATTATTTCTACTTAACTTAAATTTTCACACCTCTTTTCTATATTTCTAACACCAATAAATAACTCTATTAATTCCACACTTATTTCTAATATTATTTCAATAATATTCTACCACAAAATTAATTCATCACTAATTATTCTAGTTAATTAATCTCTACTCATAATAATAGTTCTCCGACTAAACTGATTATTTCACTTAAATAAACTAGTCCAATAAATAAATACTATTATTCTTAATATTAATCCTGCAATTACACCAACCAAATAATCCGGCTTAAACTTAATAATCCAAATATGTCTCTTAAATATGCCAATAAATCCAATTACTCCGATTAATTCTCAAACTTCGTCTAATTCCAATAATTAAATATTTTAATAATTTAATTAACTAATTAATTAAATTCGGGGCGTTACAGGAATCTACGGTGACAGTCAAACCACGAACTTTTCCCACCTTTATCCAACGTAAATGCTTTGGTGTATCCCATGCAATGCGGACAACCCATTTTTCCATGCGTACTTGGACAACATGCCATATCTTGGAAAGTCATTAAATCCACATCAAGGCAGCCGAATGTAAAGTTCATTTACGGGATATATCATAAGTCCATTCTCCAATCCACATCCTCTTCAAATCATCAATTAAAGGTTGTAAGTACACATCAATTCCGCTTTTGATCGTGGGGCTCGAATAACGCACGCCAAAACATGTATGGTTTTGTCATGCACATCTCGGGAGGGAGGTTGTAAAGGGTTACAATAATCGCCAACAAGAATACGCACTTCCGACGCTTGCGTATGGGGAAAACCATCGAGCATAATCCAAGCGACATTTCTAGGTTCTGCAGCAAAATGGATGTGTCCGATCAAAGTGCTTCCATGCCTCACCATCGATGGATGTCGCATAGTGCGAACTTGTTTGGTTTGTATGATGCCATGTCATTTGACTTACCGTGCATTGAAGCAAACATTCTTTTTAACCTTGGTATTATAGGAAGATAAAACATGGATTTTACTGCTACACGCTTCTGCTTGCTGTTAACGGCTCTACTGCGAACTTGGTATCTTGGACTATTACAAAACTTACACTCCTCTAACGATCCATCTTGAGTACCAAACTCATTGTCATAAAACAACATGCAATCGTTAATGCAATATATATACTTTTTATTATATATACTCTTTTTAAAATTATGTATTTTATAAATTATTATTTTAATATTTCCTTTTTTTTTCATATTTTTAACATATAAATAAAAAACTAAAACTAATATAATTTTTTTTTTAATATTTGTTTTTAAATTTATGTGTTAACATATATATTATAATTTTTATAAATGTATATACTAACAAATTTATGTTTTAAATTAGAAACAAAAATTTATATGTTGTTAGTTTTTATATTATATTTTTAACATATATTGTTTTAAACTATATATATATACTTTTTATTATATATACTTTTTAAAATTATGTATTTTATAAATTATTATTTTAATATTTCCTTTTTTTCTTCATATTTTTAACATATAAATAAAAACTAAAACTAATATAAATTTTTTATAATATTTGTTTTTAAATTTATGTGTTAACATATATATTATAATTTTTATAAATGTATATACTAATAAATTTATGTTTTAAATTAGAAACAAAAATTTATATGTTTTTAGTTTTTATATTATATTTTTAACATATATTGTTTTAAACTAGAGAGTATGGAATATCTCTAATAAAATTGTTGTTATTAGAAAATAAATTTTAATATTGTTTTCTGTTTTCTAAAAATTTTAATTTTCATGTATATTCAAATTTTGTTATTTTATATGTATATACTAACAAATTTTTTTTATATATATAAACATAATATTAAAAATCTTATATGTATATAACAATAATATTAATAATTTTTATATTTATATTAACAATAATATTAACAAATTTTTTATATTTTTAATTTCTGTTTTAAAAAATATTATTTTACTAAACCTAAAACTAAATTTAACCTATAATACTAACTTATCATTTTAAATTGTTTTAACTATATTAACCTAATACTAACCTAAAACTAAAATTAACTAAAATATATTTTTAATTCAAATAAACATATATATAATACTAACCTATATATAATACATATAAAATAAATAAAAATAATGCAAAAATACCTCTATGTTCTTCAATTTAATTTTCTTCCTCTTCTATGAATCTTCCTCAATCTTGTTCTTCTAACTTCTACAACAAAAAAAACACAAGTTTTCTTCAATTTTTTATTACAATAATAAACATCAAATAAATAAAATTCAACAAAAACAACATATACCTCAGTGTAAAATTCAACTCTACAACGATTGCTTGCCTCAGTATAATTTGGGTTGGAAGAAATTTGTCACTAATTTGGATTTGATGGAATTTTAACAATGGAGTTGAGTGGGTTTGGGGGAAGAAACTGAAAAATGGAGAAAATGAACAAAAATATAATGTTTTCCTTTGCCTGCGTGTGTAGTAGTGTAACCGGTGTGTTTTGGAAATATAAAAGCCACGTAGCGACGTGATTCTCACGTCGCAACCTTGCCACGTGCCAATCACGTCGCTACCTCCTCAACGGGTATAAATAATTACTTCACTCTGCCACACTGTCATCAGTCAAGTCATACTTCTTTATATTTTTCCCCCTCAATTGTAGCGACGTGAACCTAACGTCACTACCAAATTTCAAAAAGCAATTCATCTCCTTCCAATTAAAAGTGTCAGAATTAATTTATTTATTTTTTAATATAAAGTGTAGCGACGTGCTAGTCACGTCGCAACCTATTTTTTCAAAAAAAATCCACTGACTTCCCTATGGTTTCATTTTTAATTAATAAAATATTTTGTGACGTGGTTATCACGTCGCAACTAGTCTTTTGACTCACGTGATAACCACGTCGCTAATATATGTCGCTGGGGGATGTTTTTCTTGTAGTGGCAACACTAATTTTAAAACGGATAAAGTATATCTTGATAAGACTTCTTATTACTCTTTACATGAACACTAGCGAAATCCAGTTATGAACACACTCCCTGACTCCCGAATTTTGTGAAACTAAGCCCTTTGCTATTAAGAGTTTTGAAAAAGAAAAATAGTATGAGACACTTCTTCACTCAAGAAGCCACAATTAAATCAAAAAAAGGCATTTCAAAATTAAACACATTTGTTCAAACGTTTATAAATCACAAATATTGTACAAAATAATATTCCACCACAACATCTAACCAAATTGATACAACAAGCAATCACTTTGTCACATTATAACTCAAAAAAAGCCTCACAACCTAAGGATACTTTGGAAACTAAACAAACATGAACAAAAACAACATTGGTAATACAATATTAACTTTCAGTGTTTCCCAATAGCCAAAGCAGACATCACAACCAACAAAACTAAAACAACCACAGCAATAAATGCTGACACAACTGCTCCACTTGTTTGAGCACAAAAATCTCCAAATTGATTGCAAATGGCAAGCCAATTTGTGTCTTGATTTCCATTGTGTGCCAAGTAAACTATGGAAGCAGCTGCAGAAGCACTAGCAGCAGCTAGAGTAAGAAACACCTGCAAAGAAAATCCATAACTAGTTAAATTATGCTAATTCTAGCGTCGAGACGAACACTTACGTGCACTCGTCACAATTTGAAACATTGATTTTGGAGAATAGAGAGCTTACAGTGTCTAAGATGATGAGAAAAAGCCTTGGTCCAGTTGCATGAGGGCGAATGATGGCTACTATAGAGAAAGGTAAAGACAAGACCAAATAGCCAGCTACTATTGCCATTGTAATAACAAAAAACCTGCATATAAATTAATACAATGGATTATATAACAATATCTACCTTGATCCTGACACAAAGAGCTGTCTTAAGATTTAGGAGGTTTTGTGTAGATTAACCATCTTTTAACTGTGGCATGATAAAGATATAACTGTGGTAAATATGTTATAAGATTCTATTTAAGTACAATTTAATTGTGTCAAAATTGAAGTCCTATACCGTAAACAATCATGCATGCTCTCAGAAACGATTTTATTAAAATTTTAACTGTATTCAATCACTATTCCTGATATCTATGTGTGAGTGTCAGGGTCGGTGCTAATGTTTATGTGTTAGTGTCAGGATTGTGGTGTAGGTGTGTGTCAGTGATGTATAAGTTTTAAGGATAGAGTTTTGAGTGTTACATACTGGAAGGCAGTAAAGCTATCATAGCTAGCTTCAAACTGGAAGAACTGAGTAAAGAAAGGGAGTGTCTGATCACTCATTCCCATCGAGGCGGCTGCGCCGAGAGCGGCGGCAACTGCACCTAACCTTAGAATGAAATCTATTATGGCTATACCCTTCTTCCATCCTCCAGCCCTTGCAGGGGCTGCAACTAAAACAGCTTTTCCTTTAGTATCTTTGCTAGACTCCTGGATATCAATATTGGTTGACATTTTTGGATTTGAATATGGTAAAATCTAATTATATTGAAAGGATTTTACTAGTCTTTGTATGAATTAATTGAGATATGCAATGAATGAATTAGTGTTTGAAGCTTATATATAGAGATTAGATTAGAGGGTACAATGTTTTTGTTATTTGTGTTTTATAAGAATAATAAGCGATGCCAAGTGAAGTTGTTAATATCACATTATTATAGAAAAAGCAAGTAGAGATTATGTCACATTATTAATCACATCTTCACTTAATCCGTTAAACAAAAAAAAGTAGTACTCCTAATCCATAACATGTTATTGGATGATTTGTCATCCTATGTCTAAGATTCATGCGAAACTAAATTAAATTATTTAAGTTATTATCATTTTATTCTTTGCCACTTAAGTCATTTCTGATTTAACCTTTTTTAATTTTTTTTTTTCAAAAACAATTTTTGTTATTTCAAAAAACTAATAATTTAGTTTTTAAAGTCAAAATCCACATGTAGATCCACAGATTTTCTGTGAATTTTCTTTCCGATTTATCTGCAAATTTTAACTTTAGAAACTAAATTGTTAATTTTTTGAATGACAATATTGTTTTTGAAAGAAATTTTTTTGCAAGAGGTAAATCATAAATACTCTATATGACACGAGGGTAAAGTGGTAATAATCAATTATTTATATATACATTCAAGAAACTAATTAATTTGTGCAGTTTAAGAGAACTACTCCATGTGTTATTTTAAACTTTTTGTAATTAGGATCCTTGTACAACTAGGCGTTCAAGGTATCATAATTAGGCTTTTGAGTCTTTTATGTGTCTAATATTTTAACAGAATCTGATTTATTTATTTTTTGAGGTGAAATATCTTTAAAATAGATGATTCTATAAATCACATGCGTGTTATTTTATTTAAGAAAAAGTCATATCATCAACTCTTCAACCACTTTGTATTTTACTCTGATAAAATATCAACTCAGTCCACTTATGCTATCTGAGAGCAGTTCTCTTATATTCCAATTAAGAGCATGTCAAATGCTATGTAACTTAACAATATTAATTTGGGACTTTTCAGTGGTATGCACTAGCCATATATATTCTTTTGACTTACCTTGAATTTATTCTAATTAAGGTTTCTAGTAGAAAAACAGCTCTCATATGATCGATATAACTTTGCCTGCACTTTAGTGGGAGATGACTAAGTCCACATATTTTCTAATGTGTTTGTTAAGAATAAATCATGTTAATATTTGTATCTAGATTAATCTATAAAATATTCCTTAGCTTATCTAATATAGAATAGAATATACTGTAGTATATTTCTTATATAATTAATACAATAATTTTTAAATATCACTATTTAATACAATCTCCATGGTGCTATTTAAATATGATTTTATTGAAATGTCTCTCACTCTCATATTTCAATATGGTATCAAGAGCATGTTGAGAGACAATATTTTATCGTGTTTTACTAGGTTGACCCACTAGTTTCTGTCGATAAATATTTTTCGGCAAAATGTATCCCAACTCCAGTTTTCCTTTCACACACTGCTATGACTAATTCCGACATTAAATTTCCATAACACTCCGGCCACCATCGCTCTTGTCATCATTGATTCCGACGAATTTTCGGCACACCACCCTAACATATAAAAGTGTCTTCTCCGATCCGGCCCATTCCTAGAGAAACGACGAAAACAACCTTCGCACGCGCCGTTATAACCTCTATGTGTGGACCTCACACGCCACCACATGCACCGCGCGTGACAACACGTTAGGTAGCCGATTTCGACGAACTTTTCGTTGGCCAACTCGTCTTCAAGTCACAGAAAATCATGCTTGTCGAACGCCTAATCGAAAAATTTCGATATATATCGACACAAAAATGAATGAAAATGAATGAAGTCGCCACTGAGATTTATTTATTCCTAAAGAGGAAAGGGGAAATATCGAATAAAACCCACGAATAAAAGAGAATAAGACGGTCTACGAAATTTAAGAGATGCAGGTCTGGGATTCGGTTATACAAGGGGAAGGTATTAGCACCCCTTATATCCATCGTACTCGATGGTACCCATTTAGTTCAAAGTGTGTTCGTGTGTTAGTGTAAAAATTTACGATCTTCTAAGTTAGAAAGGAGAAAGAAAGAGAGAAAAAATGTTTTTATTATTTTTGCTCGCCTTTGGTCGTAAGACTTAGTGCCTACGTACTCCCTCGTGCAATGAGAAAGTCTGAGCGTCGTAGTTCGGCTAGAAAATGATTGTTTGTTGATTGATTTTAAATGAAAAGACAAGTCGTCATGTTTAAAAGGAGAAGACTCGTCTAATGCCCACAAGGTGTGATAAGGAATAAAGGACTACGCACCAACATGAGGGATGGTTTGAGAACACCTCTAGTACTCAAGTGGAGAAGTCGAAAACCTTGGGAATAGAGGAAGAAACATCTCAATTGTAAATGAATCATGTCCAATCTTGAAAAGGGTTTAAAGGTAAAAGGTGCTCCAGCGCACAATAAAAGTTTGAATGAGTTGTGATTGATTTTAAGTTGTGGATGACAAGTATCGAAACATTAGGCTATCATCTAATGATTCGAGTACTAGAAATTGGCGAGTGAGTTCAACCAATCATCTCTCATCCCTAAAACTTATTATAAAATAAGCGTTTCGAGTGAGATAAAATATTTAAATTATTGGGCTATCATCCAACAATCTAAAGACTTTAAATTTGATTAAACCGTCGGGCTATCATCCAACAATTTAAACGAATGTCACTCCACTATTTTAATGCGAGTAGAAGTATTTAGTCTATTGGACTATCATCCAACAACCTAAAGACTTCCAATTCAATTAAATCGTCGGGCTAACGATGATATAGAAAATAAAATCGATAAAGCCCATATAAGGTGGCCAACTTAAGCATAAAGCAACTAAATTACATGTGTACTAGCAAAGTGGGCTAGTCTACTAAGACGACCAATTGGAACAATTGATCGAAATAGGATCACTGTAAGAAGGCCCAGGATCAAGCGTACATGTGTACATGTGTGGTCATCGCGACGCTTCTAAGCTTTGTCGACTTATGGGTTTAAAATGATTCACAATTATTAGTTTAAAAATGATTTTTTTGGTTTTGTGTAAGTGACAATAAAATAAATAATAAAAAAAGACAAGATAAATAATTATTACAAGTTTTTTTCGGGGAGAGGGATACAAGTTTATGAATGGGGAATAAATGGTAAAATAAAATAGAAAGCGGTAAATTATTTACAACGCAACAAGGGGATTGAGATACATTTTTTCGAATGGGGATGAAAATAAATAAATAGAAATTAATTCTAATAGACGGACAACACTTTTTGTGTTCTCATGCATTCAAAAATCGAATTAAATTCCAATTTCAAAATCGCAACACAAAGGGGAACATTATAATATAATTTGAATTTTATTTACAGTTGAATATAGTAGAGTATAATAATAAAAATAATAATATGGACATAATTATATATTTACAACATTAAACATAAAAATAAAAATACTTTACATATATACATTACAATGTTGCTACATAATATTAAAAAATAAATAAAAAGAAACTAAACTAAATGTAGAGAACTAGATTACCTGTAGCGTATCAACGACTCTAGAAATCCCTTTTTTATCATTTGAACCACCAGACAATACTTGGATGGTTTTATTTAAATTAAAACTATAACAAAATAGGTGTATAATATAAGAAATAGAAAAATAAAGAAAAGGGTGAACCAAACTTATCCCCTTATTTGTATCTGGTTCACGTTATAGTAAAGACCATAGAAACAAATCTTAAATATCATGTTTTACTCTTTCAACTTATTCTTCTCCAAGATCCTTTTTTTCTTTTCCAACTCAACTAATAACATTCCAATCATCTCCTTCAAAGTTCACAAACCTCATAAAACTCAATAAATTATGTATCCATACAAAAATCATGATTCAAATACCGTAAAGGGAATCACTAACCGAAGGTGGCGGCAGAAATTAGGTGTGGTGCACGAAGAGATCGGAATATGGCGGTGCGAATGGATGGAGGCGTATGGAAGCTGTCAGCAAGACGGAGGTTCTGCGAGAGTGAAGGAGGGAGGTCACGGCGGCTGCAGAAAGGGAGTTGCTGTTGATGTTCGATTGGAAGGGACGGAGGCAGAAGAACAACGATGGAGGTACACGGCAGTGAGGGGTTGTATGTGATGAAACGACGATTGGGAATGAAGAAACAGAGGGAATATGTTTTTGTGAGAGAGAGACAGTGTGGATACGAAGGAGATGGTGTTGACGGAATAATGGACGAAGAGGACGAAGATTGGTGCGTGGAAGGAGTTTCCGGCGGACAGTGAGTGTGATGGGAAGAAGAGGTTACAATGGTGAACAGCTAGACGGAGGGATTAGTGAGAAGGTGAGGCCATGGAAGATGATGGATGTGTGGAGGTGACAGAGAGTGTAGGTTAGGTTGTGTAGTATTGTGGTTGAGGTAGTGATTTTCTGTAGAGGTATTATTTTTTTAAATAGAAGCTTGGGTGTTGATAGTGAGTATGTTGCAGTGAATTAAGGTTGAGAGTGAGTTTAGAGTCCCCTTGAATATGAGAGGAATGATGTCTCTATAACAGAAGGATGAGATTTTGTGTGGAAATTAGGATAAGATCAAGGACAAATTATGAGTGGAATAAAGGTGAAAATGTTGTACGAATTGTGAGTTGTGCAAGTGGGTGGAAGGAAAGAAAATTTGGTATTGGAGGTAGTGAGATGAGTGAAATCGGGAGTGGAATTTTTGTTATGAAAATTGTACAATTTGTTATGGTTTTGCAGGTTTGTATAAAATGTATAAGAGGTGGTGGAGGTGGTAGTGAAATCTTGGATAATTAAATTGGACAAAAATATTAACAAAAATATATATAATAATAATTAAAAAAAACAATCGAAAGTTATAAAAACAAAATTATGACGTTACAAAAGTTTTGGCCGTCAGAAGTTCTGACCATCAGAAGCAACAACACTTAGCAAGCTTCTGATACTAAATTATGATTTATCTAAAAAAGGAAATTAATGCTAATGTGAAAGAAAATATTATAATTGTCTTAAACGAAAGATTACAATTTCAAAGTGAATAAAAACTCTAAATTAATTGTTAATGAAAATAAAAATAGAGAATATTTTCAATAAGGAAAGATTTTATTTAAAATCCAAAGCTCTAATAAAAATGCAAAAAATCAAGCATGAAATGATCTATAAATACAAACATAATTACTATTAAAAACAAAACATTGTTAAAACAAAATTCCTTTTAATTCTTATTTCATTATTTACCTGATAGAAATTATTTAGTAAAACCTCACCAAATAATTAGAATTAGTCAAATATTAAAATAAAAATTAAAATGAGAAAGGATGCAAATGCAAATACGATTAAGACGACTTCGATGTAAAACGTATTTAACTACAAATTTATAATGTAAAGTTAAATGCTAACTAGAAATTCAAAAATATTATAAAAAAATACAAATGCTAGTAAAAATGTATGAAATGAACTTAATCATTAACTAAAGATGTGTAACAAAAAATGTAAAAAATGACTGCTAATGCAGGATGCGAATGAGACAATGTAAAGCGGTGCAAATGAATTAGATGAAAAATTCAGGGCAAAATTTAGGGTGTGACAGGTGCCCCTATTTAAATATCTTCAACCAGATGATATAAAGATGATCAGGCTTCATATAATCGCAGTGGGAGATAGTTAAATATCAAAAACCCAAAATTTTGCCCTGAGATGCAATGGGTATGCTATGGATAAAATGTAACGAGAAAGCGTTAATGCAATATTTTTTTTGACCTATTTTTTCGAATGATGTATGATGCAACACAAACTCTGCGGGGAAAACATCAAAGATATTTTAGAAGAGCAGCGGATGATCTTTGAAAAAGAATCAAGCATATTCAGAAATACATTAAATATTCGAGAAACAAAAAATCAGAGACGCTCAGAAGGGCATTGAACGAACTCTGGAACACATCATCAAAGATATTCAGAAAAATCATTGAATGAACTTCGGAAAAAAGAATCGAGCATATTCAGAAATGCATTGAATATATGGGAAACAAAACAATAGAGACATTCAGAAGGACATTGAACGGACTATGGAACACATCATCAAAGACATTCAGAAAAATCATTGAATGAACTTCGGAAAAAAGAATCGAGCATATTCAAAAATGCATTGAATATACGAGAAACAAAACAACAGAGGCATTCAGAAGGACATTGAACGAACTCTGGAACACATCGTCAAAGACATTCAGAAAAATCATTGACTGAACTTCGGGAAAAAAAATCGAGCATATTTAGAAATGCATTGAATATACGGGAAACAAAACAACAGAGGCATTCAGAAGGACATTGAACGAACTCTGGAACACATCATCAAAGACATTCAGAAAAATCATTGAATGAACTTCGGAAAAACGAATCGAGCATATTCAAAAATGCATTGAATATACGGGAAACAAAACATCAGATACATTCAGAAGGACATTGAACAAACTCTGAACACATCATCAAAGACATTCAGAAAAATCATTGAATGAGCTTCGGAAAAAAAAGATTCGAGCATATTCAGAAATGCATTGAATATACGGGAAACAAAATATCAGAGACGCTCAGAAGGACATTAAACGGACTCTGGAACATATCATCAAAGACATTCAGAAAAATCATTGAATGAGATTCGGAAAAGGAATCGAGCATATTCAGAAATGCATTGAATATATGGAAAACAAAACATCAGAGACGCCCAGAAGGGCATTGAACGAACTCTGGAACACATCATCAAAGACATTCAGAAAAATCATTGACTGAACTTCGGAAAAAAGAATCGAGCATATTCAGAAATGCATTGAATATACGGGAAACAAAACATCAGAGGCATTCAGAAGGACATTGAACGGACTCTGGAACACATCATCAAAGACATTCAGAAAAATCATTGAATAAACTTCGGAAAAACGAATCGAGCATATTCAAAAATGCATTGAATATACGGGAAACAAAACATCAGATACATTCAGAAGGACATTGAACGGACTCTGAACACATCATCAAAGACATTCAGAAAAATCATTGAATGAGCTTCGGAAAAAAAAGATTCGAGCATATTTAGAAATGCATTGAATATACGGGAAACAAAACATCAGAGACGCTCAGAAGGACATGAAACGGACTCTGGAACATATCATCAAAGACATTCAGAAAAATCATTGAATGAGATTCGGAAAAGGAATCGAGCATATTCAGAAATGCATTGAATATATGGAAACAAAACATCAGAGACGCTCAGAAGGGCATTGAACGAACTCTGGAACACATCATCAAAGACATTCAGAAAAATCATTGAATGAACTTCGGAAAAAAGAATCGAGCATATTCAGAAATGCATTGAATATACGGGAAACAAAACATCAGAGCCATTCAGAAGGACATTGAACGGACTCTGGAACACATCATCAAAGACATTCAGAAAAATCATTGAATGAACTTCGGAAAAAATAATCGAGCATATTAAGAAATGCATTGAATATATGAGAAATAAAACATCAGAGGAATTCAGAAGGACATTGAACGGACTCTGGAACACATCGTCAAAGACATTCAGAAAAATCATTAAATGAACTTCGGAAAAAAGAATTGAGCATATTCAGAAATGCATTGAATATACGGGAAACAAAACATTAGAGACATTCAGAAGGACATTGAACGGACTCTGGAACACATCATCAAAGACATTCAGAAAAATCATTGAATGAGCTTCGGAAAAAAAGATTCGAGCATATTTAGAAATACGTTGAATATACGAGGAAAACTCTCTGGAAAAGACAATCAGATATATCAAATATTTGAAGCTACATCATATTCATCCAACAACGGCACTGGGTGGAAAGGAAAGAGACGGACTGAGAAGACATCTATTTTGGTAGGTACCAAGTAAGTTGGACTTTGACCGCAAGGTAAGATATTGTCTGCAACAAGACCTCGGGAAATGGAAATGAGGATAAAACACTCTTGCTTTGCAATGATATTGAATTTTGTGATGCATGATATATGAATAATCTATGCTTGTAGTATGTAATGCAGACATTTATGACAACAGAGATTGACTGTTTTGTGGAAGTAGATGGGAACTATGATTCCTCAACACGGAGAACACTGCCAACTCTGCTTGGAAAGAATACTTCTTGAGAAACACTTCTAACACACTTGTGAATTTCATTGAAATGATGATCGTTGGAGGAAGGACTGAAGAGCTGCTTGGAGATTGCCCCAGATTAGCTGATTATTGAAGATAAATTAATAATGGCTTCAGTTGAACATTGATGGAAATGAACTGAGGGAAAAGAGTGCCCCGATATAAGTCTTTAAAGTGATCTTCTGATTAAAACAATTCTGATAATGAACTGCATTGATCAACAACTCTTGAACTGATTCACAACAGGATCTGGAAGATACTTGCCCCCTAATTAGGATCACTGACCAAGTTTCCTAACAGTTTGGACTTCCTTGATGATGAGGAAAGCTTGTTTGCAAGAAAAAATTGTTTATTCAAACATGGTAAATTTAATGCAAAGTTTATGCACAAGTTTTGAAATAAAAATCATTTTCAGAATGATGTTATTGGTGTAAAAATGAATTACTAGTTAAGATACAGCGGTTTGAAAATTTAAAAGTGAAAAAGGAAATAAAAGTATGATATACCAAGACAACTGATTTGCAAAAGACCTTAGGAGTCATATTACGCAACCTTGTTGTAGTATGCTTTCAAAAGAAACCTGGTTTCAATTAAGTCTTTTGAGGGTTGTAACGTGGTCTGGTTCACGGTTTAAGAAACAAAGGATAAAGGCTCAAAAATTTATTTGTACCCAACCCAATCTTCGTGATGTTCTTCATCCCTATGTTCAGTTAACTCAGATTGTGCATTTAAGTTCCAATAAATTTTGGACTATACACTGATAGGAAAGATGATGGCTCAGAAGTTGGTATATTCTTGAGATAGCAGTCACTTCTTTTTTTGCAACACTTTGCTATTTGATGACTTTTGTCAACTCTTGTTTGAATTTGTCATCCCTAACTTTTGCTTAAACCGTTCCATTTAAGACTATGGTTATCAAGGATGCCCCTGTTTGTTGCCTAAGTTTCCTTTTAGTTTTAACTTCGCGGCTTTTTTTTCTTTTTGATATATTTTCTTGGAAAGTTAGTGACTGCTCAATTTAAAGATTACGGAGAACCATCATCGTCTCTTTGACTTATATGACATCTTCGACACTTCTTGACGTGTGCGAAGGAAACTTGATTGAATACAACCCCTATTGAAAGGCGTCTCCAATGAATGCACATCCGAATTAACTGAGAACTACCCTGCCCCAGGTTAAAATTGTGGGTTTTTTCGTATAGAAAGAAACTCCAACTTCTAGGTTCGAAGGGGTTGACAAGGGATTAACTTCCTTATTTCTCCAGTGTTTGGGAATTGAAACAATGTCTGTATATCATCAGCAAAGTTCTATTCGAAAGCATACCAACAACAATTATAGGTATCTGGTTATCATCATCCTTCCTCTAATCTTTGCAAAAACAAAAGTTCGGTAAAGAAATTAAACAGGGAATATATTTTTTTGAAAAGAGAGCAGTAAATAAAAATTATTTGAATCAAAAAAGTGCAATGCTCATTTCATTAAAATTAACATGAAATTACAAACAAGATTTGAAAGCACTAGTTTAACATAAACAACGGAAAATGCAAACAGAAAGAAACATGGCCTAGTGACTAATCAGTTACAAGGATGAGTTGTGCTGTCTGAAACACTGACTTTACGAGGTAACTTAAGATATTCTGACCCATCAGCTAGTTGATCTCATCTCTTAATAGGTCTTGGTCTTGTTGAAGTTATTCCATAATTTTCTGAACCATGCTTCAAATCCAAAGTGTTGAGGAATCAGTTTGACGGCAGACAACCAACTTAAGATGGAGACAGACGAAATGAGTGCTTGACAACTTGAATGTATGCATGAAATATGCAGATGAGTGCAATGAAATGTATTGTGAACAATGTGAAAGATTTGATGAAATGCAATGTCACATATACAAAGGAATGCACTATAATGATAGTAACAGGTTCACAGAGACGTAAAACAAGAATGATACAGGTAATCATACAACTTATTTAGGTGGGCTCCTATGATAGGATGGCTCTAAGTTTTTTACCCAATAATTCCCTATGGGACGGTTTTAAGGTTTTTGCTAAGTGTTCCTGAGAGTCTCAGATCCCCTTTTAACAAACACTATCATCACGCGAGAGGCCTACATGGTAATAGTATTTGCAAAAGTATACCCCAAGAAATGACTCTTAACGGGATACTCAAAATCTTTTGAGCGGTCAGTCCAGGTTTGGATATCATAAAGAAACTTAGAGTTATAGGTCATTTGTCTAGAAATTGATGTCCTCCACTATCATGCGGGGAAACAACCTCCTTAAAACGACCAACTCTAAGCCGGAGTCTTTGCTTCGATCCACAAGACATTGGAGTTAGGGGGACCTAGGCTACGCAACCCCTTTATTCCTAAAAAGGTTACCTAGATGCCTGGGTAGCGGGCTTATCTATGAATCAAGAATCCATCAAGAATTCACACAATGGATATATAAACAAGATAATAAATAAAGCATAGAAAAATAAATAACTAAAACATAAACATAAGATAAAGTACAAAGAAGAAAGTAAAATAAAACGATAAACACACAACCATCCAAAGAACTAAACTAGGGTTAACTCGCTTGAGAAAACGTCCCCAGTGAAGTCGCCAAACTGTCGAACGCCTAATCGAAAAATTTCGATATATATCGACACAAAAATGAATGAAAATGAATGAAGTCGCCACCGAGATTTATTTATTCCTAAAGAGGAAAGGGGAAATATCGAATAAAACCCACGAATAAAAGAATAAGACGGTCTACGAAATTTAAGAGATGCAGGTCCGGGAGTCGGTTATGCAAGGGGAAGGTATTAGCACCCCTCACATCCATCGTACTCGATGGTACCCATTTAGTTCAAAGTGTGTTCGTGTGTTAGTGTAAAAATTTATGATCTTCTAAGTTAGAAAGGAGAAAGAAAGAGAGAAACAAATGTTTTTATTATTTTTGCTCGCCTTTGGTCGTAAGACTTAGTGCCTACGTACTCCCTCGTGCAATGGGAAAGTCAGACCGCCGTAGTTCGGCTAGAAAATGATTGTTTGTTGATTGATTTTAAATGAAAAGACAAGTCGTCATTTTTAAAAGGAGAAGACTCGTCTAACGCCCACAAGGTGTGATAAAGAATAAAGGACTACGCACCGATATGAGGGAGGGTTTGAGAACACCTCTAGTACTCAAGTGGAGAAGTCGAAAACCTTGGGAATAGAGGAAGAGACATCTCAATTATAAATGAATCATGTCCAATCTTGAAAAGGGTTTAATGTTAAAAGGTGCTCGAGCGCACAATAAAAGTTTGAATGGGTTGTGATTGATTTTAAGTTTTGGATGACAAGTATCGAAACATTAGGTTATCATCTAATGATTCGAGTACTAGAAATTGGCGAGTGAGCTCAACCAATCATCTCTCATCCCCAAAAATTATTATAAAATAAGCGTTTCAAGTGAGATAAAATATTTAAATTATTGGTCTATCATCCAACAATCTAAAGACTTTAAATTCGATTAAACCGTCGGGCTATCATCCAACAATTTAAACGAATGTCACTCCACTATTTTAATGTGAATAGAAGTATTTAGTCTATTGGACTATCATCCAACAACCTAAAGACTTCCAATTCAATTAAATCGTCGGGCTATCATCCAACAATTTAATTGAATACCGCTCTAGCTTTTTGACATGGATAGAAGTTTTATCTTATCGGGATATCATCCAACAATCTAAAGACTTCAAATATGTTTAAACCATTAGGATACCATCTAACGATTTAATCAAATTTCATCCAAGTTTATTATGAAAAACATTTTGAAAACAACTCGACGTTGGATCGAGGTTTGAGAAGAAGACTCAACATTGGACCAGTTTTATTAAAAGTGTTTTAAATGCTTCGTGAGTGGAGAAAGAAAGAATCAGGTAATGATCAAGGCACGGGAGATGGACGAGAAATGAATAATTGTGAATAATAATGATATAGCAAATAAAATCGATAAAGCCCATACAAGGTGGCCAACCTAAGCATAAAGCAATTAAATTACATGTGTACTAGCAAAGTGGGCTAGTCTACTAAGACGACCAATTGGAAAAATTGATCAAAATAGACTCACTGTAAGAAGGCCTAGGATCACGCGTACATGTGTGCATGTGTGGTCATCGCGACGCTTCTAAGCTTCATCGACTTACGGGTTTAAAATGATTCACAATTATTAGTTTAAAAATGATTTTTTTGGTTTTGTGTAAGTGACAATAAAATAAATAATAAAAAAAAGACAAGATAAATAATTATTACAAGTTTTTTTTCGGGGAGAGGGATACAAGTTTATGAATGGGGAATAAATGGTAAAATAAAATAGAAAGCGGTAAATTATTTACAACGCAACAAGGGGATTGGGATACATTTATCCGAATGGGGATGAAAATAAATAAAAAGAAATTAATTCTAAGAGACGAACAACACCTTTTGTGTTCTCATGCATTCAAAAATCGAATTAAATTCCAATTTCGAAATCACAACACAAAGAGGAACATTATAATATAATTTGAATTTTATTTACAAGATTATATATATGGACATAATTATATATTTTCAAGATTAAACATAAAAATAAAAATACTTTATATATATACATTTCTATATTGCTACATAATATTAATAAATAAATAAAAAGAAACTAAACTAAATGTAGAGAACTAGATTACCTGTAGCGTATCAACGTCTCTAGAAATCCCTTTTTTATCATTTGAACCACCAGACAATACTTGGATTGCTTTATTTAAATTAAAACAATATAACAAAATAGGTGTATAATATAAGAAATAGAAAAATAAAGAAAAGGGTGAACCAAACTTATCCCCTTATTTATATCTGGTTCACGTTATAGTAAAGACCATAGAAACAAATCTTAAATATCATGTTTTACTCTTTCAATTTATTCTTCTCCAAGATCCTTTTTTTCTTTTCCAACTACACTAATAACATTCCAATCATCTCCTTCAAAGTTCACAAACCTCATAAAACTCAAACAATTATGTATCCATACAAAAATCATGATTCAAATACCGTAAAGGGAATCACTAACCGAAGGTGGCGGCAGGAATTAGGTGTGGTGCACGAAGAGACCGGAAGATGGCGGTGCGAATGGACGGAGGCTTATGGCTGCTGTCAGCGAGACGGAGGTTCTGCGAGAGTGAAGGAGGGAGGTCACGGCGGCTACAGAGAGGGAGTTGTTGTTGATGTTCGATTGGAAGGGACGGAGGCAGAAGAACAGTGATGGAGGTACACGACACTGAGGGGTTGTATGTGATGAAACGGCGATTGGGAGTGAAGAAACGGAGGGAATATGTTTCTGTGAGAGATAGACAGTGTGGATACGAAGGAGAAGGTGGTGACGGAACAATGGACGAAGAGGACGAGGATGGGTGCGTGGAAGGAGTTTCCGGCGGATAGTGAGGGTGATGGGAGGAAGAGGTTACAATTGTGAACATCTAGACGGAGGGATTAGTGAGAAGGTGAGGCCATGAAAGATGATGAATGTGTGGAGGTGACAGAGAGTGTAGGTTAGGTTATGTAGTATTGTGGTTGAGGTAGTGATTTTCTGCTGAGGTATTATTTTTTTAAATAGAAGCTTGGGTGTTGATAGTGAGTATGTTGCAGTGGTCTAAGGTTGAGAGTGAGTTTAGAGTCCTCTTGAATATGAGAGGAATGATGTCTTTATAACAGAAGGATGGGATTTTGTGTGGAAATTAGGATAAGATCAAGGACACATTATGAGTGGAATAGAGGTGAAAATTTTGTACGAATTATGAGTTGTGCAAGTGGGAGGAAGGAAAGAAAATTGGGTAGTGGAATGAGTGAAATCGGGTAGTGGAATTGTAGTTATCAAAATTGTACAATTTGTTATGGTTTTGCAGGTTTGTACAAAATGTACAAGAGGTGGTGGTGGTGGTAGTGGAATGAACCGAAGGAGAGAAGAAGGCTCTGCTAGCATTGTACTGAAATCTTGGATAATTAAATTGGACAAAAATATTAACAAAAATATATATAATAATAAAAAAAAAACAATTGAAAGTTATAAAAACAAAAGTTTGACGTTATAGAAGTTTTGGCCGTCAGAAGTTCTGACCATCAGAAGCAACAACACTTAGCAAGCTTCTGATGGCTTAGCACTTAGCAAGCTTCTGATACTAAACTATAATTTATCTAAAAAAGGAAATTAATGCTAATGTGAAAGAAAATACTATAATTGTCTTAAATGAAAGATTAAAATTTCAAAGTGAATAAAAAATCAAAATTAATTGTTAATGAAAATAAAAATAGAGAATATATTCAATGAGGAAAGATTTTATTTAATCCCCCCGAGTGCTACGTATCAGAGCGATACCGACTCGACTAACAGCAGCTATAAACTCGTCTTCATAACCTGCACGTTACCAATATAAAGGTTACGGCGAAACAAGTAAAGGGTGAGATACTCCAAAACATATAATTAAAGGCATGATAACATATATCTATAGTATTTGGAATCGTAAAAGATATAGATTAAAAAGTGCATTCCAACACATAAATAAAACTCACTTACTCCAATCGTCATTCTAATGTGTATAACCTACAGTTTATCGCCGTAACCTCATCGGCATACATCATCACCACAACACATAAATGTTCGTTACCATGAAATCATCCCAATTCAATACGTCACTAATCAACATGGAAATCATAGACGACAACATCAAACAACAACATCAAACAATGCTAATAACATAAGCAACATAAATAAAACTATCACAAATTGGCTAAAGCCCATGGTCACAAACATCATCACATCATATTTGCATTAAGCATTTCATTAAGGTTAAATCATCGCAAAACTCCTCATTTATATTCATCGCATAGTTATCATGAAATTACCAAGTTATATTCATTTCATTTTCATCATAAAGATAATCACCAAACAAAGCATCATATATCATCGCAATTCAACATCATCCATCAATTAAAAACCCAACGCCAAACAACTCAAACATAAACATAACCGACTCCATGAGACACGACTATGTTATGCATGTGGTACCCGTCGCTTTGTCCATAATTAGGAACACTTGGCATAAAAGCCTCTTCGCTTGGCATAAAAGCCCATCATCGCCAATGCAATATATGTGACTCGACAATAAAACAACACAATAAAAACATCATCATCGCTCATCAAGATTGGCATAAAGCCCACATCGCCATAATTTATCCACATCAAGATAAATATATCATCGCATCATATTTGCATTATGCAAAACATCACTAATAATTCATCATCATCAAAATCATGCGTTCACAAATCGGAAGCATTTAATTACAACATCAACATAATCATCACATTATCATGTACAAAGACATATATCATCACAGCACATATCATCGAGTTTAATCACACTACATCATTATCAATTCATTCACTAAATTCCAAATACGTAAAAATAGTCAAACACCTATAATCGTCGCGAAAGCCATTCCTAATAACCGGTCTTAATCATAATCTTCAACACCAAAATCGGATTGTCCATACGTGCCTTAAATTGACTAAAACGCAATCCGATTCAATTAAACCGTAATTAAGCCTATTTCGGGTCATTTCGTAAAAACTCGTAATTTCGAAAAACTAACCTCACCACTACGTTCTACACGTCAAACTTAGCTAGCACGTCAATTTTCGTTGAATTCGGAGGAACTTGCTCCGTTGCCGAAATTACCGAAATCGGAAAATCGGAACATAATCGGGTTCCAAATTTAATCGGCTAACTTATACCCTAATTATATTTTGTTAATATAAACTATTACCATGTGAAATTGGAAAATTTAAAACAAACAGAAGCTCAACCATGAAATTATGCAGGAAACTTGTTCTGCAGAAAACAGCATTTTCAACATACAGAAACGCATGACAGCAAAAATTCCACTGCCTTCCCCTACACATGAGGGACGCACGTCCCGGCTAGCTTTGAGGAAGGATGTGGGTGCCTCAAGAAGGGGGACGTCCGCCCCACACATGGAGGTGGGCGCCTCCCCCATGATACTACTTCCATCAATTTCCTTTTCTTCTTCCCGCGTTTTTATAACAGATAGTTTGTTTCTTTTTCTGGTTTTTTCACAATTTTTTTTTCCATTTCCATTTAATACTTTCATTTCTACTACTAGCAATGAAACGCACCCATAATCTCTACTCCTAATCCAACTTTTCTAAACTATTTCAACAATCAACCAACCAAAACCCTATAAATCAACTATCAATTTTTCCAAAATCCTAAATATAACTATCAAACCCTAACCATATGTGATAGAGAAATCAAACCCCTTACCTCTAGTGAATGGAGGATCCTTGATGATTCTACAAAACCCAATCCTCAAGCTTGCTCATGCTCTTCCTCTTCTTCTTCCCTTGCTCTTCTTCTCCCAAAACTCTTTCTTTTTCTCTCAAGTTTCTAAGTTTGGCTTTGGTGATTATCAATGGAAAGAAAAGGAGGAAAAATGGTTTTTATAATGTTGTTTTCCTATTAGTAAGGTTAAGGGTGTAGACCCAATCCTACAAATTTGTCCCCACACCCCTAACTTAATTAATTAATTAACACTTAAATAATATCTAATAATATTATTAATTCAATTAATTAAAATAATTCCGGGGAATTAAATATCGGATCCGAATAATATTTTGCCGGACCGAACAGAATAAAAACCGGACCGAATCGAAACGTCGCCAAATATATTAATAGATATAACGATTAATATAAATATTCTCGTCGCAAAATAAATATTGGTTGGTAACTCGAAAATATTAATATAATATAGTATTAAATAAAACGGGCGTTACAGAAAAGGGGAAAGTAGAAATACCCTAAATAAAATAATGATATGCGATGCGACTAGCGTGGACTAGACGCAACGCATTGGGGAGAGACCTGAGTAAGAGGGTTGGGTATATAAAGGGAAGGTATTAGCACCCTATATATCTATAGTTTTCTATAGGAACTTTTTTTGTGCATATTTTTGTATGTTTGTGTGTTTTATTTGCTACTCTATTTCTGGAATGTTTCTCCTTTGGGTTTTAAGAAAGGTAGGTTAGGAAGGATCCTAAGTTTTGTTATTATTATGCTCGCAAAGGTCATTGGGATCCTCTGCATACATATCCCCTAATGGGAATAAGAGCATATGTAGCTCGGATCTAAGGGAACTAAGGTTGTTTTGGTTTGAGGGAGAAAGAAGTATGCTCGCCAAGGGTGAGACCTTGTGCCTACGTATTCTCAAAGGGAGGTTGAGAAAGTCAGAGCAATCGTAGTTCCCACTTATGCTAGTGGAAGCAAAGATGATTTTGTTAAGAGACAAAGACAAATGCCATCTTAATGAAAAATGTATCTAAACTATTTCATCACATACATTTTCTGGAAACCATCCTCTTAGAATTCAAGAGTGATTTCACCGGGAAATCATACTCTTAGGGTTCTATCCTAGCGAAGGTGATTCTTTGTATTGGAAGCCCAATAGGAGGCTGCTAGAGATCTCCAGATCTCTTTCTTGTATGATACCCAAGAGAAGGCTAAACTCAACGAGGGAGTTCTTTTGTACGAAGCCCAAGGGGAGGCTAACTCAACAGGGGAGTTCTTTTGTACGAAGCCCAAGGGGAGGCTAACTCAACAAATGAGTTATCTTGTACAAAGCCCAAGAGGAGGCAAATGGGGAACCTAGTTGTTATACTAGTTGTTATAACATAAATAAACATCAACAAGTATATACATGACAAAGTGTATGTGTACATTCACAAGAGTTTTTGAAGGAAATATATAAACAAGTGTATAAAATAAGCAATTAAAGCAAGTGTAAATTGGATATATACAAATGATGTGTGAAAATATAAACAAGTGTTGAAAACAAGCGGATAAGCTAGTATACTTGGATATATACAAAGTAATGGGACTTACACCTTAAGGGAGTGTTTCTTTATGAGTTAGAGTCAGAAAATGACATAGAAGATTCTGAAGATGAGTCAAAATCTGAGGTTTCGGAAGAAGAGTCAGAGTTATAAGTTGATTCTGAAGTTGAAGACAAGTCAGAATCCGAAGGTGATTCTGGGTCTGAAGAACAGTCAGAAGATGAAACTTCTGAAGAAGAACCAGAAGATGAAACTTCTGAAGAAGAATCAGAAGATGAAACTTCTGAAGAAGAATCAGAAGATGAAACTTCTGAAGAAGAATCAAAAGATGAAACTTTTGAAGAAGAATCAAAAGATGAGTTAGAATCTCAAGGATATTTTGCTTCTGAAGATGAGTAAGAACATGAAAGTTCTGGAGAAGAGTTAGAGTCAAAAGATGAAGAATCTTCTGGAGACTCTAAAGATGAGTCAGATATTGAATCTGATTCTGATCCAGATTTTGATGATGATAAAAAATCTGGTGGCGATCATGTTTATGGAAGGGAAAACTCTAAAAACGTAGGTTCTGGAGGACAAGCTTTTGGAGATGATCATGCTTTTGGTGGTAATCATGACTCTAAAGGTCGAATTTCTGAAGAAGGAGCTTCTGAAGATGATCCAACTTCTGAAGGTGGTGGTTCTGGACAAGTTCTGGAAGTTATCAAAGGCGAAACTTCTGGTGGAAGTAAAAATTTCTGAAGAAAGTCCAGAAGGTGATATGGTTCTAGAATCAGAAGGAGATTTTGAACAAATGAATATTGGAGAAGTTCTGAAGAAGAAAGTGTAGCTGAAGGCCATGAAAAAAGTCCTTGTTATACTTGAATATTGGCAAGGATGATTGAATATGTACAAGGAATTGAATATGTACACAAAAGGGTGGATATGTACAAGGAAATAAATATGTACGTAAGAGGGTTGGGACTTACACCGTGAGAGAGGCCCATGTGAAAATTGTGTTGAAAATAGTTGAAAATGGAGAAAAGAGTGAAAACTGAAAATAAAAAGGTCTCAGGGGGATTCGAGCCCTGGACCTATGGCAAGAGACTTAAGCGCGCGCTGGTTGCCACTAGGGTGGCTGTTTCATCCGTTTATAAAACAACAACCAAAATATAAGTTAAAACAAGTTTTTGAATTTTCAAGAAAATCAGAAAAAGCGCGCAACAGTTCATCTTCAACCTCAAGCTTCTATGATTCCTAACTTTCTCAATTCTTGATGAGATTAAAAGATGTAAACATCAAACTTGCTCGTTTTGAGGCCAGAAACATGATGATGGCAATTAATTTCATATATTTTAAGCATAAGATGATTAATTTTCGCAGGAACACGAAGAACCATAATTCTAACAAATCAATATGAAATCGTGTATGGACCATGATTTGTGCAATTGATTGAGGGTTATTACTCAATGAAGGTGCAGAAATAAGATGGAATAGCAATATTTGAACTGGAATGCAGAAATCATAGTTCAAAGTTCAAGCGAATTACCTTTTGAATATGAGATTGAATTCCTTGAAAGAGTGTTTCCTGAAGTGTTATGATGATTGCTATAGCACCACTGGACCTAATGGAAGGTGTATGGATGCTTGGCTTGCTTGGATATGGCCTGGATTAGTGTACCCAAGTCCAAGTGCAGTTTGCTCAAGTTGAAATTGAATTTTATGATGGAGCTGTTACAAGTCAGTGATGAGTGCTTGGATCACTCATATGAAGTGTATGGAAGGTGTTTGAAGTGGAAAGTTTAGATATGCACGAGTGAAATGGAAGTTTGGATGTTAAGGCTCAAAATTGCATGTTTATGGAGTTTGGAGGCAATTCTGAGTTTGGCTAGTTTTTGGGCTAGCTTGAGGATTCCAAAAACTTTCTAATGATATTTAGAAAGTGTTTGAAGCCTAAGATTGCTCAAAAATTGCTTGGCTTGGAGTTTTGCAATTTCTCCAACTTGGAAACTTGAAACTTTAAGAAACAAGAAAGAAAGAGAGAAGGAAAGCTTAGTTTATGATTATTTGGTGTGATTTGAGAGTGAAGTAGATACCTCTATTTATAGGCAATGAAGCTTGGCTAGAAATGGAAAGGATTGGCTTGAAATTTAACAACTTGCCTTAAGGGCAAGAAAGACATTTTTGCCATAAATGCACATGGAATATTTTTACTTAACCATGGTTAAAATTTCAACTTGATCTTATCCTTCTCTAATCCAAGCTCATCAGATATTTATCTCTCAAATTCTATCTAATTTGATGACAAGGCTTCTAGAAGGAAGAAAATGCAAAAAATGACCTATAATCTTGAAAAATGACCTATAATTCATGGTTATGGAGCCTTAAGTTTCAATTTCAAAACCCTAGCTACACAAATTTTTTTTTTCAAGTTCTTAGAAATTTTGGAAAGCTTGTAACAAGATATAAAACTTTAATTTTTTGAGTTTTTCCAAGTGTTAGAAAATTTTTCAATCTTGACTTTTTGTTGAGTTTTTCATACATTTTGATTTCTTATGATCATGATGGATCATTTGAAATGTATTGATGATTGAAAAATTTGGATTTGAAAAAGTTGACCAAAAGTCAAAGTTTGACTTTTCTGAATAGTTGGATTTTCATCAGATGATTCAGATTTTCTCTGATGATCAATCATGATATTTGGAATGTTTTGAACCAAGAAATTAGGTCAAGATGTTGCATTGATGATTTTAAGATCAATATCCAAGAAATTAGGTCATTCATTGAGCAAAAAGTCAATGATACACCATCCTCGATCAAAACCCTAATTGGTCGATTCAAGATAGATCTTGAGGAAATGATTGGAATTTGAAGATCAAATGTTGATGATTGTTGATGATAGATCATTTGAGGTGATTCGAGACTCTAACCCTAATTTGATCATATCTTGAACGGATGAAAATTTGATAAAACCCTAATTTGGCTTCAGGAGCACACACACGATCTATCATGTTCTGAAATTGTTAGTGATCCAATGATGCATATATGGTGATATTAAATGGTATCTTAGGTAAAAAATTGGGGTATGGCAGATGCCCCTATTTAAGTTTCTTCAACCTGAGATATGAAGATGAAATCTTCGTCTTTATAGGTGTGAAGAGACTTACATATCAGAATACGCAAATTTTGGACCTAAGATACCAAAAAATGCGAATGATGAAAAGTGATTGCAGAAAGTTTACCCAGGAGGTATCAAAGAGTGACATGCTGGGGAAAAAAGAAATGAGAGGATATCTCAATCTGTCTAAGAAAGGAGAATCTTGTTTGTTGAGAAACAAGTATATGTTTCAATAGGAAAATAAATTCACAGAGGAAGTGAATATCTGTTTCGCTTTGGGAAATGAGGAGATTACCTTCTATCAGCCTTGTGACAATGTTTAAGGTAATTAAAGATGACATTACCAATTATCAGCCTAGTGATAGTTTATGGTAATTTGGAATGAAGACTCATTTACCGATTATCAGCTTTGTGATGGTAAATGGTATGAGTTCTGAAGATATTACCAATTATCAGCAAAGTGATAACTATAACAAGGTAATTCTTGAGAGATTTTACTGATTATTCAGCCTTGTAAATAACAGAAAATGATGGAAACAGATCTCAAATGAGTTTTCTATTTTCACAATTACAATCGTGTCGTGGATCTTTTTTGAGAAGATGCAGGCATTTTGATTGTAAAGATACCTGTTTTTTCAGAGAGAAAGACAACTGCGGGGATTTCTTGAACTTTCATGATTGGACTTGTTAAGAAGAACAATCGTTTTATGATAAGCGTCTCAGATGACGAGGCTATTGCTTATTGTTTGCAGGTAGATTTTTTTGTGAAATCTAGACCTGAATTGGTTGGAGACAAGGTTTTATCCAGGAATAAACTGGAAAGAAACGGTCAATCAAGACTTTGTATCCAATGCGGAATGATCTCGATTGGGGAACTGGAGAAAAGAATGTATTTTTTCTTCTTGGGGATAATCTACTAGAGAGACGACACACCCATACTTGTTTTTGGGAATAAATGCAACCTAAACAAGTGATATCGAAGCAAACATTGAGAAATCAAGAATGCATTAATGCTGAAATTATGTATGAATGATGAATGTCATGAATGTCATATGCATGCTGATGATACTTGACAGGACAACAAAAACGTATTTGAAAAAGGACTACGTCACAGTTCAATCAAATACTCAGCAAAATCTTCAGCAATAGTGTAGATGTTACTGATGATGAATCTGAGTTGCGTGCTTTAAGCTTTTTTGGGGAAAAGGCATTTTACTGGCAACCTTGTTGGGGATTATTTTTCAAATAAGAATACCGTCCTTTGAAGATCTTTTTTGGGGAAGAGAAACTTGTCAACAGTTATTTACCTTTTAGAGGTCGAAACGCTCATGGAGATAACTGTTGACATTCCTTCTGTGTTCACAGTTCGAAGGAAAATTTCGCTTTTATTTCAAAAATTTTGAAGTAAAAATTCATTTAAAACTTTTATTTTAGTTTCAAAAGTGATTTTCACAAGAAAAAGTGTTATTTTGCAAAACAGAATAAAGTATGAATTGCAAACAAATGGGCATAGGGCTCAAATTTTATTGATAGAATGGTAATCAGCCAAAGGCGTGATTCCATAGACTATTTACAAAAGTTGGAAATGGTAATATATTAGGAAAAGACTACATTGAAAGCAATAAACGCTATTCTCCCTAATAACTTTGAATTTTGACTGTGGTTGTTGCTTCGGAAGATTTGATTGAAGATCCGCTGATGGAAGATTCTTCAGATTGACGAAGTACAGACTGACGCAGTTACTTTGTCATTTTGATCCTTAATTTTTTCCTAGATTGCCTTTTCAGGTTATCAATCTACCAGGATTAATTTCTGTTTATTGTCTCTAATTTTTTCCTGGACCGCCTTTTTAGGTTTTCAGTCCATTGAGACGCTCATTTTTTCCTAAGCCGCCCTTTTCGGGTTTTCGACTTACCGAGCTGTTCTTTCGTATTCTTAGACAAAGTATTTCTTGAATGCATCAGCATTTACAGGATGCGGAAGTTCATCACCATCCATGGTCGTCAGAGTCATAGCACCGCCAAAAAAGCTTCTTTTGACGATGTACGGGCCTTCGTAATTCGGAGTCCATTTGCCCCTAGGATCTAGTTGAAAAGACAAAATATTTTTAAGCATGAGGTCGCCTTATTGAAATTCACGAGGTCGAACCTTTTTGTCAAAGGCTTTCTTCATCCTTCTTTGATATAGTTGTCCATGACACAAAGTGGTCAGACGTTTTTCTTCGATTAAGTTTAACTGATTGTATCTGCTTTGATGGAATTTCAACTTCCACGGGGAGCACTGCTTCCATGCCATACACTAAAGAGAAAGGGGTTTCCCTTGTTGAAGTGCGTAATGAAGTGAGATACCCATGTAAAGCAAATGGCAACATTTCATGTCAGTCTTTGTAAGTGATGACCATTTTCTGGATGATCTTCTTGATGTTCCAATTGGCGGCTTACACAACGCCGTTCATCTTTGGTTGGTAAGGAGATGAGTTATGATGTTCAATCTTGAATTCCTCACACAATTCTTTCATCATTTTGTTGTTCAAGTTCAATCCATTATCTGTAATGATCTTGCTTGGAGTTCCATATTGGCAAATGAGGTTGTTCTTGATGAACCTCACAACCATTTGTCATGTAACATTGGCGTAAGATGCTGCTTCGACCCATTTGGTGAAGAAATCAATAGCCACTAAGATGAAGTGATGATCGTTCGAAGCTTTTGGTTCAATCATTCCAATCATGTCGATACCCCACATGGAGAAAGGCCACGGAGCGAAGAGAATGTTTAGTAGAGTCAGTGGCACATGGATCTTATCTGCGTAGATCTGACACTTGCGACATCTCTTAACGTCTTTACAACAATCAGATTCCATTGTTATCCAATAGTAACCTTATCTTAAGATTTTTTTGGACATTGCATGCCCATTTGAATGAGTTCCAAAGGACCCTTCATGAACTTCGTTCATTAACATATCTGCTTTGTGTCTGTCCACGCATTTGAGCAAGACCGTGTCAAAGTTTCTTTTGTATAGCACATCTCCATTCAAGAAGAAATTACCAGAAAGCCTCCTTAGAGTTTTCTTATCTTTGTGCGATGCCCCGAGTGGGTACTCTTGAGTTTGAAGGAAGCGTTTAATGTCGTGGAACCACAGTTTATCATCGATGACTACTTCAATTGCAAACACATAGGCGGGTCTTTCAAGACGTCTGATGTTGATCTTAGGCATATCGTTCCAATGGTTGACTTTAAACATGGAAGATAGAGTAGCTAAGGCGTCTGCCATTCGATTTTGATCTCGAGGAATATGATGCAATTCAACTTTGTTGAAGAAAGTCAACAAAAGTCTTGCATAATTTCGGTAGGGAATAAAACCAAGGTGATGAGTTTTGTACTTGTCTTTGATTTGATTGATCACAAGGTTTGAATCTCCATATATGTCAAGGATTTTGATCCTTAAGCCGATGGCTTCTTCGATACCCATGATACAAGCTTCGTATTCTGCAATGTTATTAGTGCAATCAAATAGCAATCTGGCAGAAAACGGGATATGAGTACCTTCGGGAGTAATGATGATTGCCCCAATTCCATTTCCAAAAACATTATCTGCTCCATGAAAAATTAGGCCCAATCTTGATTCAGCATCAGGACCTTCTTCGGGTAACGGTTCATAACAATCTTTCATTTTTAAGTACATAATATCCTCGTAAAGGAAGTCAAACTTGAGAGATTGGTATTCGTTGATTGGTTGATAAGCCAAGTGGTCAGCGAGAATGTTTCCTTTGACCGCTTTTTGGGCGCGGTATTCGATATCATATTCAGATAATAGCATCTACCATCGGGAAATTCTTCCTGTTAAGGCAGGCTTTTCAAAGACGTACTTGATTGGATCCATTTTGGAGATTAACCAAGTCGTGTGGTTGATCATGTACTGGCGGAGACATTTTGAAGCCCATACAAAAGCACAACATGTTTTCTCGAGCATGGAGTAACGAGTTTCACAATTTGTGAACTTTTTACTCATGTAGTAGATGGCATGCTACTTCTTACCGGTTTCATCTTGCTGCCCAAGCACGCAACCCATGGAATCTTCTAGCGCGGTAAGGTACATGATTAGTGGTCTTCCTTCAATTAGAGGAATCAATATTGGAGGTTCTGACAGGTATTCCTTGATATTGACAAATGCTTTTTGGCAATCTTCTATCCACACAATCTCTTGATTTTTGCCGAGAAGCTTGAATATTGGTCCACAAGTAGCAGTCATTTGAGAGATAAATCTGGAGATGTAATTCAACCGTCCAAGAAATCCTCTTACTTGATTTTCCGTTTATGGTGTAGGAATTTCTTAAATAGCCTTGACTTTGTCAGGGTCAACTTCAATACCTCTTTGGCTGACAATAAAACCTAGGATTTTTCCAGATCTCACCCCAAAGGTGCATTTGTTAGGATTCAAGCGAAGCTGGTATTTCCTTAATCGTTGAAACAACTTCAAGAGATACTCTATATGCTCTTCTTCAATGTCAGACTTTGCTATCATGTCATCCACGTACACTTCGATCTCTTTGTGCATCATGTCATGAAAGAGAGTAGTCATTGCCCTTTGGTAAGTTACTTCTGCATTATTTAATCCAAACGACATTACTTTGTAGCAAAATGTGCCCCATGGTGTGATAAAAATGTATTATCCATGTCTTCGAGAGCCATTATGATTTGATTATAACCAGAGAAATCGTCCATGAAGGAAAATACGTAAAACTTTGCGGTGTTATCAACTAGGATGTCAATATGCGGTAATGGGAAATCGTCCTTTGGACTAGCTTTGTTCAAGTCCCGGTAGTCAACACACATCCTAACCTTTCCATCATTCGTTGGAATAGACACTATTGAGGATATTCAGAGGTGACGACAAATCCTATGTCAAGTTGCTTTTGAAACTCCTTTTTGATTTTATTGGCCATATCTGGGTGAATCCTCCTCGGTCTTTGTTTAACTGGCGGACATTCCGGCGTTAATGGCAAATGATGCTCTACGATGTTAGTATCCAAACCTAACATGTCCCAGTAGGACCAAGCAAACACATCGATGTATTCTTTGAGAAGATCTACCAGTTTGCTCTTGACATCGTCGTCGAGTAGAGCTCCAATGTTTACTTCTTTTCGGTTTTCCTCAAAACACAAGTTGACCGTTTCTAAAGGATCTTCATGAGGATGAATGATTTTTTCCTCATGCTTAAGTAGTCGTGAAATCTCTTCTGGGATCCCTTCTTCATCCTCTTCTTCAACTTCGAATACAGGGAATTAAAAGTTGAGAGAGGGCATAGAGTTATTGTGTTCAATGGGTTTATTCATTGTTAATCTGCATTTATGTTCGATTTTTTTTAGAAAAAAGCAAATGCAAAAGTGTATGCATATTATTTTTGGAAGATGTTTGTTTTTATTGGGTTTTTTAGGATTACCATTTCCAGATAAAAGGCAAAAAATGAAAAACAAACACAAAATGTGGGAACCAAAACAACGCTTTATTTATGATTCACATATGAAACAAGGCCCTAAATACAAAAATATTTTGTCTTGGGCAAGTCAAAGAGAAAATTATTTAAAAGATAGCCCTATAAAACACCTCTTTGCCTTGGGCGGGGCGAGGGTTCAAAATAAAATAGAGATAACTACTTAGAACGATGAACAACAGTCTGAACCTCAACGGCATTCCGAAAGTGATAAACTTCTTGGTAGACTATTTATTCCGGCAGATTTACCTTACGATCATCTTGAGTGATGACGTTGACCCTTGGTCGAGAAGGATTTGAAGACTCTGGTTTGTTAACCTTGTCTTTAGACAAGTCGAGGAGTATAAAATTCAGTACATGTGTTTTCTGGCGATATGTATTATGGAATTTTAGGATGTACTTCCCAATCTTCTGGATGAAGAGAATCATTATCAGAGACACTTTCTAAGTCATTTTCAGGATCATGTTCCCAATCGTCTCCAAAAATTGCATTTATCTAAGAATAAACAAATTCAGATTCAACAACCTCGACAAGTATATTGAAGCCAAGATCATAAATCGTAATCTCAAATGGATGATGAGATTGAGAGGGCATGGATGCCTCTTCTGGTTGACTAAGATATTCAAGAGGATCTTCCCATCCAGTTGGTTGGATGTATTCGATTCTAATTCTTGAACTTTCAGGTGTGGTATATCTTACCATGAAGTCAAATTTTCCATTTGACTACCCCAACGTATCCCAAACCTCAGGTAGGATAGGTGGAATTTCTTCTTTATCATCTTGCAGGAACATGCCTTCAAATTTGTCTGAAGGAGGATAGAATGGTGTATACGGTTCTTCCTGAGATATGTATCCAGAGTCGTTGAGAAAAGTCTTCCATTCTTCAAAACTAGAGAGATTTTCTTCAGTTCCTTCAACAACAAAGACGTTGAACTCTTGAGGAATAGGGTTTAGGAAACCTCCACTGTGGAATACTTCTTTGATCGGACAAAGAGTTTGATCCCTATCATTGGCTTTTGAGAGCAATGAAGTAAACTCAAGTCTTGTTTTGGTTTCGTTGTTGACAGGATTTAT
The DNA here is from genome assembly GCA_021764765.1 of Vicia sativa. Classification (NCBI taxonomy): domain Eukaryota; kingdom Viridiplantae; phylum Streptophyta; class Magnoliopsida; order Fabales; family Fabaceae; genus Vicia; species Vicia sativa. The sequence goes on along the minus strand of CM038797.1, from coordinate 39,029,537 downwards.
CACTTGTCCCCAACCGGCGGCAGTACCGACTTTCACTATATGCACTGCTTCTTTGTAAGAGGATATAGATGATTTGTTTCTTTTGGTAGATTCATCTTCTAATTAGAGACCTTGGAACTGCATTCCTTCTACATCGTTGGCAGAGATGAAAGAGAAAGTGGATAAGTGGCTTACCAACAAGGCTTGCTCCCCACTTATGGTTACCAACTTTCTATTTGTTACGAATTTCAATTTTTGGTGGAGCGTAGACGTTACTACTCCAGCTTCATGTATCCATGGTCGACCTAACAAACAATTTTAGGCAGCTCGAACGTCCATAACCTGGAAGGTGACTTGAAAAGTATGCGGACCAATTGTTATCGGAAGGTCGATTTCTCCAATAACATATTTTCTTGATCCATCAAAGGTTTTGACTATTACACCACTGAATTTCATAGATGGTCCTTTGTAAGACAAACGAGCGAGGGTCGTTTTTGGCATTACATTCAAGGAAGATCCAGTGTCCACTAACACATTGGACAAAGAGTCTGATTGGAAGTTCATAAAGATATGTAGAGAGAAATTATGATCTCTACCTTCTTTAGGGAGTTCTTCGTGACTGAAGCTCAGATTGTTGCAAGCCGTTATGTTGGCTACAATTCCACCAAATTGATCAGTAGTTACATCGTGATCCACAAAGGCTTGATCCAAAACTATCATCAGGGCCTCTCGATAGGCTTCAAAATTTAAAAGCAAAGAGAGTATTTAGATTTTGGAAGGAGTTGGCATCAGTTGATCCACAACTTTGTACCCAGTCTTCTTAATCAACTTCAGAATTTCTTCAAAGTCTGATTTGATATTGGTTCCATCAGAAGGACCAACATTTAGTTATGGATTACCAACAGGAATTCCCATAGGACTCTCAACAGGTACATCAACAAGATTTTGCCTTGCTGCAGGAGCAATAGGCTGCTTTGGTGGTAACGGGGTATGCACACGCCCACTCCGAGTTACTCGACTTACTTCGTCGATGTTAACTACGGATGAAAGAGTAGGTATGGGTACCTCTTTCCTATTTTCCATCTTCGTGGCATTGTATTGATAGGGAACTGCTTTATCAGAGTTATAAGGAACAGGTCCAGGCAGACATGTGATCAAAGAAGAGTCAAGAACCCTTGGACTGTTGTATTTGATCTCTACGAGCTTAGGCATATTGAAATGAGGAATGATGATGTTTACTTCAGGAGTTATCGAGATGATATCTGAGACTAAAAGATCATGCGAATAACATCCTATCATATTTACGTCATAATCATACCTATTTATGAAAATTTGAATGTCGCCGGTGTCAATTAACCGCCGAAGATCTGATTTTATGGTAGGACATCCACGAGAATCTACAAAACAGATTCTACAAGATGTGTAGTCATGCCGAGAAAAACCACCCATTATGTTGTATGTGGCGTGTAACTGTACCAAGTTTTCTCTAATCAAGTTTACATCGGTGACTTGGTATCATTCTGAATATCTAGCTATTAAATTCACAGCGTGCCCTCCATGATTAGGCAATGAATTTACTTGTACATTTGGATTCGTATTCCTGAAAGAAAGAAGGCTAGCCCTAACCAGTCCGTGTACTTCAGCTTTCCGGACTATACAGTGTTCAAGATCATATCCAGGTGCCCCTGTATAAAAAGGGCAAGATACATCAGCTTTGTACCACCAAGGTAATTTATCGGATACTGGAGGTGGCGCTCTTGTTTGAACAAGATTCCTCTCAAGCAAGGCAAGATATAATTCTGTGTAAAACATTGGAATTGGATCAAACTGCAAAATTCTAGGAGCATGATTCTGATTGTTGTTGAATGGCTGAGCCTATTGTCGAGGCTGCTGATTCTGCTAGAATTGTGGGGTAATTCCCATGTTTGAAGTTGTACTAACAATTGGTGCGACCGTGGCTACCTGTTGTCGGTGATTGATATTTTTCCTGGGTCTCCCTTGGGATACCATTCCAATGTCTTGTTCTTTTTTCTTCGGGAAACCAGTTCCAATTGTCTTGGTTCCGCTTGAAGATCCAACTTCTCTAGTTAAGTGTGCTGCTCGGACTCCTTCTTCTAATCGCATCCCCATGTTTACCATTTCGGTAAAATCACTTGGAGCACTGGAGATCATGCGTTCGTAGTAGAAAGGACCAAGAGTATTCAAGAAGATCTTGGTCATTTCTTTTCTTCTAACGCTGGATTGACTTGGGCAACAATTTCCCTCCATCGTTTGGCGTACTCTTTGAGAGTCTCCTTTTCCTTTTGAGACATTGATCTGAGTTGATCTCGATCTAGAGCCATGTCCAAATTGAATTTATACTGTTGAACAAAAGCTTCGCCTAGGTCGTCGAAAGTTCGAATGTTCGCACTATCTAATCCCATATACCACTTTAGAGCAGCACCAGTAAGACTGTCTTGGAAATAGTGAATGAGCAATTGATGATTATCATTATGAGTAGACATATTTCTAGCGTACATCGTAAGATGACTTTGTGGGAAAGATTTTCCTCTATATTTCTCAAAGTCGAGGACTTTAAACTTGGATGGTATTCTCACTCTAGGAACCAGACACAGATCATGGGCATTTTTCCCAAACAAATCCTTTCCACGGATTGTCTTGATCTCTAACTGAATTTTGTTAAACTGTTCTTGGAGATCTTCCATACGGCCACGAGAATCTGTGTTGTCTCCAAGATCATGATAAACTTTGTTTTTCCCAATAGCGTAAACCACAGAAGATAAATTCGTCATAATCGGTTGAGAAACCGACATAGTGACTTGAGGAAAGGTTACTCCGTGCTATGGAATAAACGCTGAATTCTACAAAGTAGGGACCTCAGTTCTGGTTGCTGGTACATCAGAAGTATTTTGACGAAAACCTACGCCGAAATTGGAAGGCATTCCCCAAGGATAAACCTCTTGCATAGTGAAAAGAGGATTACTAATCATGATAGCAGAAACTGGAGTAGTAGTGATTTCTGAAATCACCGCTTGAATTTGACTGTTAGGTGTTGATTGCTGATTCTGTGCAGCTACCAACGAGCTTACAAAATTAGTGAGTCTTTCCACTTCCTCTTGAAGTGTGGTAACTGTATCTTGAAGCTCAATATTCTCTTGTTTAAAATATTCTATTGATTTCCTTCTATTTGTGCGAGTATTGCATTTACGAGTCGATTATGAGCGTAGTCGAGAAACTCTAAGACACGACAGCTTGATGATCACTCTGGAGAAAATTCCAAAAGATAAGACTCTAAATAAGAAAACTCAAAATGCAAAGAATGACGCATGATTATGAATGCAAAGAGAAAATAATTTCCAAAGAATTTACGCTAAAAGAGAAATTTCTTGCAAACATTTGGATGGAAAATCCTCATTTTATTAATATTTGAAAAGAAGATTACAACAAGTTTTTTGGAGCATAGATCTTACAATGATAAAGTAAATGATAAATAAAAGCTAAACTATACGAATTAAGCATCTTCGTCTGATGAAGAACCAAATGCTTGATGTAGCTTCAACTTCAGGATTTCTTTCCCATAGTAAGCTTTCAATTCAGCTTTCTTGGCTTTTAGCTTGTTAATGACTTTTTTCCACTCGTCAGGAGCAGGATTTCCATTCGTCAATTCTTCAAGTTTGCTTTTCCTTTCTTTGATGTATTTCTTGATTGTGTTGTCCTTTCAACGTATTTTCTCATCTTTCTCCATGAGCCATCTATCTTAAAAGTAGAGCGTTTTTTCATGATTTTTGACCTGCTTCTCAAGCTTTACATTCTCAAAGTCAGCCTTAAGAAAATTTTCTTCCAAAGCTTCTTTCTCTAGCCTCATCTTAGACAAAGCTTCTTAGTATTCTCCCATAGTCTCAATGGGAATGGTGGTCTATTTGGATACACTGGAAACATGGGTTCTTCATAATCATAAGGCATTCAGAATTCCTTCGCTCTTTTCTTTACCCAAGAAGTGTAGATTTCCATGGCTACACAATTCTTTACATCACCTTTTTCTTTCCTTCGAATGTGATGCCAAGGTCTTATCATTTTGGATTTTAAACCTTGGGAATATTCCCCTTCATGATACAAGTAACCCTTTACTGTAAAACCAGGGGGTTTACTGGAGTTTGCATACCCAAGTTGACGTCTTACAAAGAATGGGTTGTAGTTAATTCCTCCTTTTGTACCAATGAGAGGTACGTTGGTAAATTCTCCACAACTTTCAATGATTTCCATCTCATTGTAGGTCAAAGTATACCAATGAATATCGTCATTAGTAAGAGACATGAGTCTTCGAGACCAATGCCAACTGTTTTTGTTTTCTCAGAAGATTGGTGACTTAGGCAAGTGTGAGATAATCCATTTGAACAGCAAAGGCACACAACACATAATAATTCAATTTCCTTGACGATTCCTATGATGAATTGAGAAATATGTATCACCAAGCAATGTGGGAACGGGACTTCCAATCAAAAAGATCCTTATGGCATTGATATCAACGAAACTTGGGACGTTGAGAAACAACACGAACCCATAAATGAGCAAAGCCAAAATAGCTTCGAAAGCTACCATGCTACCGACTTCGACAAAATTAAAAGGCTTCTCCATTAGAAACTTTGAAGTCACCCTAAGAGATTTCCTTTGGTATTCATGTTTTTGTCTATCTCAGATTTCCTTAAATGAGTCATCGCTACAATGACTTGCGGCTTCGGAATGGCTTCCAAACCATTGAAGGGCACTTTATCAGACACTGAGATACCTAAAATATGTGCATACTCTTCCAAAGTAGGCATCAACTGATTATCAGGGAAAGTGAAACAACGATAGACTGGATTGTAAAACTGAACCAAAGTTTTAAGAAGTCCTTCATCAACGTTAGTGTTCAAGATAGTTAAAAGAGCTCCATAGAGTTTTCTTAAATCCGAGGGATCTTCTACCAAGGATGCTAACTCTTTTAACTTTTCCACATCAGGAATTCTAAAACCGTATCTCTTAGTATATCTTCTTCTTACATCTATCCCTCTAACGTAAAACATTTGCAAAGAAAAATCTCTAAATTCTTTGGAAATTTTAACGGAAAGAAAATGAGAAATTGAGGTTTTTGAATGAATGCATGAATGCCACAAAGATACAAACTTGGTTAGTGGTTATACACACGTTCAAGCGTTCGAAGTCACGAGCATGAGGCCAATGATCAGAACTAAATGTGGGTAAGTTCTAAGGGCTTATTCACCTGCGAAACATGTTCTACTGATAATACAGGTTCAACGCTTCTCTTTGAAATATTATCGGATTAGCTAACTACTTGTAGTCCAATAATATTTTTCAAGAAAAAATCGCCTGATTGTAGTCTCGCATGAAAACTAATCCAAGTTTACACCTGAATAACTTCTACACTACATCCTAAATGGCCAGGATGGGTTATGTGTTATACAGCCACTCAGCTTTGCTGGTTCCCTTGAAAGCAAAAATGTCTTCGCAACTAACTTGCTAAACACAATTACCCCCAAGACAACCTCCACTGAGCGAGGGATCTCAAATTAACTTAGTGAGTAATGAGATTTCTCGTAAGTTAATATGACTATACCCTCACCTAATTCTTAAAATGTTTCTTAAATCTGGGTTAGGATTTTTTCCATCGGATGAAATCGCGAGTAACAGAACCAAACACACAATAAAAAAAACAAACATGTGCACAAATGAAGCTTAACATCTTTTTTCTTTTTTGAAAAAAAGAAAGCTAGGCACTCCCTAGCAGAGTTGTCATTTTCGTAGAAATAAAAGTTTGGCGTTCTCCAAAGCAGAGTCGCCATTTTTCTGTTCGTGGTAAAAAGTAACGAACGAGGGAATCGAATCGGAATTCGAATCTCAGGCTCAAAACAATTTACTCTTTTGATTTTTTTTGTTTTAGAAGATGCTGCGAGCATCAAGCTTTATTGTTTCCAAACAAGAAAATAAGATGGAAAAGGGGAAAGCTGAAATACCCTAAATAAAATAATGATATGCGATGTGACTAGTGTGAACTAGACGCAACGCAATGGGGAGAGACCTGAGTAAGAGGGTGGGTTATATAAAGGGAAGGTATTAGCACCCTATATATCTATAGTTTTCTATAGGAACTTTTTGTGCATATTTTTGTATGTTTGTGTGTTTTATTTGCTACTCTATTTTAGGAAAGTTTCTCCTTTGGGTTTTAAGAAAGGTAGGTTAGGTAGGATCCTAAGTTTTGTTATTATTATGCTCACAAAGATCATTGGGATCCTCTGCATACATATCCCCTAATAGGAAATAGAGCATTTGTAGCTCGGATCCAAGGGAACTAAGGTTTTTTTGGTTTGAGGGAGAAAGAAGTATGCTCGCCAAGGGTGAGACCTTGTTTCTACGTATTCTCAAAGGGAGGTTAAGAAAGTTAGAGCAATCGTAGTTCTCACTTATGCTAGTGGAAGCAAAGATGATTTTGTTAAGAGACAAAGACAAATGTCATATTAATGAAAAATGTATCTAATCTATTTCATCACATACATTTTTGAAAATTGATTTGATTGTTTAAATCTTTCATTGTAAGCATTACCACTTACAAGTTAAGAAAGATGTTTGAAAAATGTTTGAATCTTTCATTGTAAGCATTGGGCGTTTTGCTTGAGTGTATAAGCGTTACCACTTACAATTAAAAGATGTTTTGTTTGAAAAAGTGTTTTATTTGAAAAAGTGTTTTATTTGAAAAATTTTAATTCGTATGTGATTCTATAGATGAGATACTTCTTCCATAGAGATGATACATGTCTAAATCTCTAAGAGAAATAGATTATTGATTAGGGTGATGCTTTTAAGAAGCCTGTGGGTCCTTGTATTGTAATCCCAAGAGGAGACATTTCGAGGGTCATTGAGGGTCATCGAGGATCCTTTTATGAAGGTCAAAAGGAAGCTATAGGGTATGGCTGACTTTTCTTTAAGAGTGATTTCACTTGAAACCATCCTCTTATAATTCACGAGTGATTTCACCGGGAAATCATACTCTTAGGGTGCTATCCTAGCGAAGTTGATTCTTTGTATTGGAAGCCCAATAGTAGGCTGCTAGAAATTTCCATATCTATTTCTTGTATGATGCCCAAGAGAAGGATAAACTCAACGAGGGAGTTCTTTTGTACGAAGCCCAAGGGGAGGATAACTCAACAGGGTATTTCTTTTGTACAAAGCCCAAGGGGAGGCTAACTCAACAAATGAGTTATCTTGTACAAAGCCCAATGTTGTACCCCAAAATTTACCCTCATTTTTCTTGTACTTTCTGGCTTATAATTCAATTGCATAGACATACATGTAGTCACATACATAGCATTGATCATGAGTTTATCTAGTTAAAGGTAGTCCAAGCGGCAAAACAAAAAAAAGAGAATCAAGTTTTGCATGTGTTTGTGGTCTAAAAATGGTGCTGAAACTTCAAGAATTCTTATTTCCTTGACCGTTCATCTGATTGTGTCAGAAATTTCATTCCTTTAAGCAAAATCGCATTCCGGACACTTTTCGTTTATATCCCGACTCCAAATTCCGCACGGATTTGGTTGTTTTGGATTAATTACGAAAATTATCCAAATAATCATAATTTGGGCTTGATTATGGATCTAAAGCTATAAATACATTTTGCCTTCACAAATGTGAAGAGGGGGGGATTCATTTTGTAAAAATTTGACCACAACTCACTCCAAAAACTCTCTCAACCAAAAAAAGCAAACTGAAGTCAAATTTCAGCTTTCCCTCCAAGCAACCACCATAGGCCGCCACCGGACCTCTGCATAACAACTGCCACCACCGCAGATCGCGCTAAGCGCGCCTCCCGCGCTAAGCGCGTCCTGCGATTTATGGTTTTCTTCATCGCAGCTTCTCGTACTTCAAGCTTTATCTTCTTCTCCTTCTTCTACTCATATTTGACATGGAAGGAACGGTTTCATCTTGATCTTCTCCTCAATTTCAAGATCTAAGGATTTCTCTTCTTCTCCTTCAATCCTCCATTGAAATCCAAGCTTTTCTTCAAGGATTCAAGTTTAATTCTGAAGATTATCTACAATTCCTCATTGATTTGGTACTTTCTTTGAAGAGCACAAGAAATTCCTCTTCAATTTAATTCAAACTCCAAGTTCAGGTAAGTGTTTAGGTCAATTAAGCACTTATTTTAAGCTATTACTGACTTTTAGCTTTTCTTGAAATTGAACAGTGTCATTACTTGCAAATTCCATGTAGATCCTAATTCTTGAACCTTTATGCTTGAATTCTTTGTTTTGAATCGGATTTTGCATCATTATTGATGTCGGTGTGAAGATTTTCATGCATAGCATACATGCATTTGCATTCTCTTTGCATTCTAGCCACAAACTCATGCATTTTGCATAACCTAACACATGCTCATGCAGTAAAGAGCATTTAGGTTTATTGAATCGCATTGGCATATGATGAGTTAAAGCATAGCTTGCATTCGTAGTGTGTCGACATGTAGCTTCCAAATCATTTTGATCACTAGGTACATTGTGCATTGTACATAGCTCATGCATATGCATTCCAAGTGTTTGTGTTAATGCGTCATTAGGATTCGACATGATCATTTCTTATTTCTTCGTGGTACGCCATGCTTGCATCGATACTTTGTATATAGAACACTAGGTGTTTGATACAACTTGCATCATAAGCATATCCATGCACCGGTTTTCGTTGTATGCATTAGAATGGCTAACCATTTGCATCCCCTACATGTTCACACCTAGTCATGCACATGAGCATTGAAATTCCGGTTTCAGATTACACTCTTGACTTGTTCATGCATAACATTGTATCTTGTTCATGCATAACATTGTATACATAAGCATGGGAATTATTGATTCGGCACTCGCATTCCGCGCATATTCATGCATAGCATTACACATGAGCATCGGAATTATCGTTCCCCCATTAACATTCCACGCATATTCATGCCTTGACCCTCATTCATGAGCATTAGAGCTATTGTTTCACCGCTTGCATTCCGCGCATGTTCATGCATAACATTGCATACATGAGCATTGTTCAACATTTAAGCATGTGTTTTCCGGTTAGTTTGCGCTTTCGAGCGTATAAGCGCCAAATGTTCGACTTTTAGGTTGCGTTGCGCTCTTAGCGGTTCAGCTCCTTTTTCTTCGTTTTGTTGTGTGTGTTCTAACATCCCACATGTGTACATTTGTTTATACTTCTTTGGTCTAACTCCCTTCTTGCGGTGCTCGTTTGTATACACCCGTGTAACTCCTTCCTCTACTTGTTCTTTGGGTCTAACTCCCTTCTTGCAGACTTTCTTGCTCCGGATGCGCACGAACACGCATTCCATTTTCTTTGATGCCTCGAGCTACTCTCACCGGTTTACTCTTATTGTATGGTTCAGTACTTGAAGTTTTCCAGAGTATTTCCCTAGCTCGCAGTGCTCTTCGGATTCTATATCCATTTGGTAGTTTCTATACCATTTACCGCATTCTATTACAGCTTTCCTAGATATCATGAGAAGTAGGGCTTTACAGCTTTCTTTTGCCATGAGAAGTAGGAATAGAGATGCATGATGGGGCTTCCGTAGCTAGAGCATGTTCAGGAACCTCTCTGGTTTATTTAAAGAACCGTTTAGGGCAATTCTACTTGTGATTTGTGCTTGCTTTGATTGCTTTTCTCCAGGTTCTCTATCCTAGACTTTAGGATTTCCCTCCTTTGCATGTTAACATAGATAGAGATTCCCTCATCCTCCACCATAGGATCCATTTCTTTTGCTTGACAACATTGAGGTAGTGCTTATCTAGTCTCCCTTTGTTTTGCTAGTTTCATTTGCATGTTGCATATAATAAAACTAAAACTTGCTTTTCTTTTCCCTTTGCAAATAAAACACCTAATAATGGTTTGAATTCCTTTCTCAAGGTAAAAACAACCAACCAACACAAACTCTTTTCGCCTTTGCGCACTTTCTTTTCTTTTTGTGTTTAAAACCTTTTTCACAAGTAAAAAAACACAAAACACACCAAAACAAGTGAGCCGAACTACGACGCTCTGACTTTCCCATTGCACGCGGGAATACGTAGGCATCTTGTCACGGGGCTCGATCGAGCAAATTTTGTAAATACTTTCTTCTTTTCCCCGTGGTTTCTTATTTTCTCTTTCCTTTTGTATGCATGATAATGATCAAGCATAGATATAACACACCCTTTAGCTAGAAATAGAAAGTGGATACCGTAGAGTACTACGGGCGTGTGGGGTGATAATCCCTTCCCCTCGCGTAACTAACTCCCTTACCTAGATTCTCTCGATTTCACGGTCATAGGACTGCGATTTCTCCCCTCAAGTTTACTCGATGTTTTCATTTCTCCCTCATGAGATAAAAGACGTTCAATGGCGACTCTATTTGATACCAATTATCAGTCGGAGGTTCCGCCGACGTCTTCACCCAAGAGGAGGCTAATGGGGAACCTAGTTGTTATACTAGTTGTTATGACATAAATAAACATGAACAAGTATATGAACAAGTATACACATGACAAAATGTATGTGTGCATTCACAAGAGTTTTTGAAGGAAATATATAAACAAGTTTATAAAACAAGCAATTAAAGCAAGTGTAACTTGGATATATACAAATGATGTGTGAAAATATAAACAAGTGCTGAAAACAGGCGGATAAGCTAGTATACTTGGATATATACAAAGGAATGGGACTTACACCTCAAGGGAGTGTTTCTTTATGAGTCTGAGTCAGAAAATGACATAGAAGATTATGAAGATGAGTCAGAATCAGAGGTTTCAGAAGAAGAGTCAGAGTTAGAAGATGACTCTAAAGCTAAAGACAAGCCAGAATCCGAAGGTGATTCTGGGTTTGAAGAAGAGTTGGAAGTTGAAAATTCTGAAGAAGAGTCAGAAGTTGAAACTTCTGAAGAAGAATCAGAAGATGAAACTTCTGTTGAAGAATTAGAAGATGAAACTTATGAAGAAGAATTCGAAGATGAGTTAGAATCTCAAGTAGATTCTGCTTCTGAAGATGAGTCAGAACTTGAACGTTCTGAAGAAGAGTTAGAGTCAGAAGATGAAGAATCTTTTGGAGACTCTAAAGATGAGTCATATAGTGAATCTGATTCTGATCCAAATTTTGATGATGATAAAAAATCTAGTGGAGATCATGTTTATAGGGAAAACTCTAAAAATGTAGGTTCTTGAGGACAAGCTTCTGGAGATGATCATGCTTTTGGTTGTAATCATGACTCTAAAGGTGGAACTTCTGAAAAAAGAGCTTCTGAAGATGATCCAATTTCTGAAGATGGTGGTTCTGGACAAGTTCTGGATGTTAACAAAGGTGGAACTTCTGGTGGATGTAAAAAATTCTAAAGAAAGTCCAGAACGTGATATGGTTCTAGAATCGGAAGGAGATTCTGAACAAATGAGTATTAGAGAAGTTATCAAGAATAAAGTGTGGTTGAAGGCCATGAAAGAAGGCCTTGTTATACATGAATATTTGCAAGGATGATTGAATATGTATAAGGAATTGAATATGTACACAAAAGGGTGGATATGTACAAGGAAATAAGTATGTACATAAGAGGGTTGGGACTTACGCCGTGAGGGAGGCCCATGTGAAAATTATTTTGAAAATAGTTAAATATGGAGAAAAGAGTGAAAACTTAAAATAAAAAGGTCTCAGGCGGATTCGAACCCTGGACCTTTGGCAAGAGACTTAAGCGCGCGCTGGATGCCACTGGGGTGGCTATTTCATCCTTTTATAAAGCAACAACTAAAATATAAGTTAAAACAAGTTTTTGAATTTTCAAGAAAATCAGAAAACGCGCGCAAGAGTTCATTTTCAATCTCAAGCTTCTATGATTCCTAATTCTCTCAATTCTTGATGAGATTAAAAGATGTAAACATCAAACTTGCTCCTTTTGAGCCCAAGAACATGATGATGGAAATTAGTTTCATTTATTTTAAGCCTAAGATGATTAATTTTCGCAAGAACACGAAGAACCCTAATTCTAACAAATCAATATGAAATCGTGCATGGACCATGATTTGTGCAATTGATTAAGGGTTATTACACTGTGAAGGTGCAAAAATAAGATGGAATAGCAATATTTGAACCAGAAATTACAAAGTTCAAAGTTCAAGTAACTTACCTTTTGAAGCTGAGATCGAATTCCTTGAAAGAGTGTTTCCAGAATTGTTATGATGATTGCTACAACACCACTGGACCTTATGGAAGGTGTATGGATGCTTGGCTTGCTTGGAGATGGCCTTGATTAGTGTAACCAAGTCCAACTGCAGTTTGCTCAAGTTGAAATTGAACTTGATGATGGAGTTGTTACAGATCAGGGATGAGTGCTTGGATCACTCATATGAAGTGTATGGAAGGTCTTTGAAGTGGAAAATTTTGACATGCACGAGTGAAATGGAAGTTTGGATGTTAAGGCTCAAAATTGCATGTTTATGGAGTTTGGAGGAAATTCTGAGTTTGGCTAGTTTTTGGGCTAGCTTGAGGATTCCAACAACTTTCTAATGACATTTAGAAAGTGTTTGAAGCCTAAGATTGCTCAGAAATTGCAAGGCTTGGAGTTTTGCAATTTCTCCAACTTAGAAACTTGAAACTTTAAGAAACAAGAAAGAAAGAAGGAAAGCTTAGTTTATGATGATTTGGTGTGATTTGAGAGTGAAGTAGGGACCTCTATTTATAGGAAAAGAATTTTGGCTAGAAATGGCAAGGATTGGCTTGAATTTAGCAACATGCCTTAAAGGGCAAGAAAGACATTTTTGCCATAAATGCACATGGAATATTTTTACTTAACCATGGTTAAAATTTCAAATTGATATTGTCCTTCTCTAATACAAGATCATAAGATATTTATCTCTCAAATTCTATCTAATTTGATGACAAGGCTTCTAGAAGGAAGAAAATTCAAAAAATGACCTATAATCTTGAAAATGACCTATAATTTATTGTTATGGAGCCTTAAGTTTCAATTTCAAAACCCTAGCTAAACAAAGTGTATTTTCAAGTTATTGGACATTTTAGAAAGCTTGTAACAATATGTAAAACTTTCAAGTTTTGAGTTCTTCTTGAATCAAAATGGATCTAGGTAAAAACTGGCCATGAAAATGAGGAAAAACCAAGTTTTTAACACTTGAAAATTTTTCTAAGTGTTAGAAAAATTTTCTATCTTGACTTTTTGTTGACTTTTTCATACATTTTGATTTTGTATGATCATGATGGATCATTTGAAATTTATTGATGATTGAAAAAAATTGGATTTGAAAAAGTTGACCAAAAGTCAAAGTTTGACGTTTCTGAACAGTTGAATTTTCATCAGATGAGTCAGATTTTCTCTAGTGATCAATCATGATATTTGGAATGTTTTGAACCAAGAAATTAGGTCAAGATGTTGTATTTATGATTTTAAGATCAATATCCAAGCAATTAGGTTATTCATTGAGCAAAAAGTCAATGATACACCATCCTCGATCAAAACCCTAATTGGTCGATGCAAGATAGATCTTGAGGAAATTATTGGAATTTAAAGGTCAAGTGTTGATGATTGATGAAGATAGATCATTTGAGGTGAGTGGATACTCAAACACTAATTTGATAAAAGCCTAATTTGGCTTCAGGAGCACACACGATCTATCCTGTTCTGAAATTTTTAGTGATGCAATGATGCATATGTGGTGATATTAAATGGTATCTTAGGACAAATATTGGGGTATGACAGTAGTGATCAACAAATTCACATCAGAATGAAAGGGATCGTATTGTTGTGCAAGGATGAGAGTGCATGGTTGAAGGAAAGATTATAAGGAATGATTGGTACTATATATACCAATAAGATGCATATTCTTTTTGGTAGCCTAACACATAAGAACTCCGTAGTTTAGTGTGCCTGACTTGGAGTAGTAGTTTGATGGATTACCTTTGGAGAATTTTCCGGAAAGCGTGTGACTAATGAAAAAGCATGCTAAAAAGACCCATGTTGGTTTATGGGTTCAATCGATAATCATGAAAGCTATCTAGTGCACTATAGAATGGGTTTGGAGGATTATACAATTTATCACCACCAAGGGAATGTGCTTGTAATTCTTCTGAAAGTCTTACACATCAATATTTGGCTCATTATAGCCTTAATAAAATACATCTTTTAGCTCCTAGTTTTTCTAAGTTTTCGTCATTTGAATGCTAGTTATGTCAATTAGGCAAACATACTCGTAATACCTATTGTCAACGAGTAATTAAAAGTGTTGTGTCACCTTTTTCTTTAGTTCATTATGTTATTTGAAGTTCTAGTCTATCTAAGTCAACTTTAGGATATTATATCTTTGTAACCTTCATCGATATTTTTCACGATGTACTTGGTTATGTTATGCCGAAATTAAAAACATGTTTGACACATTCATTAAAATTTTATGCACTAATAATGCTCGTGAATATATATCGTCCCAATTTCAATATTTTTGTTTAACATCACAAGGGGTTATTCATCAATTATCATGTGCTTAAACACCACAATAAAACAATGTCACTGAATAGAATAATCAACATTTAGTTGAAACTGCCCAGATTTTTCCACTTCACTACAATGCCCCTTCTGGTTTGATGGGTGATGTTATTCTCACAACTTGTCACCGTATCAACTGAATTCGTTCACCGGTCCTTCAAGATAAAATTCCATACTCCATCTTTAAGACACAATATAATGTCTACCTTATCCCTTTCCACATATTTGGTTGCACATGCTTGGTTCATGACCTTAGTCCAACTAAAGACAAACTTTCTACCAAATCTCTCAAATGTATTTTTCTAGGCTACTCACATATACAAAAAGAACATCAATTTTTTTTGTCCCCAATTTCAACAATACATTGTTTCCTCCAATATCACATTCTTTAAAACCTCGCCATTTTTCTCTAATTTTATGTTACATGATGCGAATAGTACTTCAGATGTTCGAGATATCCCTTTCATCACTTCCACACCTATTAAATCCCCCATACCTCTATAGCAGGTTTACCAGCGAGGGACACCCCATCCATCCGAGGTAAGAGATGATATTGATCAACCAATACATCTCTTGCTCCAACTCCTCCTCATGTTACATCAATTGAACTTTACCTTCCAATAACATTACAAAAAGGTATTTATTTTTATCATCCAAATCCTAAATATTCTTGTGTTTTAAATTATGTCATTCTCTCTACTTCCTATATGTATCTTTTATTTCTGCTCTTGATTTTTTGTTTGTTCTTAAGTCTACCGGTGAAGCTATGACCGCTCCCAATTGGCATAAAATGATAGGGGAAGAAATAACGCATTGCACTCAAATAACAACTGTGACATTATTACTTTACCTCCAAATAAAACTTTAGTGGGATGTTGATGGGCTTATAGAGTAAAAGTTAGACTAGATTGTCAAATCGATTGTTTTGAAGCCCGTTTGGTAGACAAAGGATACACACATAAATTTGGCCTTGATTATGGTGACACTTTTCTCTAGTGGTTAGGATCAGTTCAGACTTCCTTTTTCTTGCAATGGATATTATTTATCATTGTTTGCTTCATTAGTAAGACATTTAAAATGCATTTTTACATGGAGAATTGTAGGAGGAAGTTTATAAGGATCAACCTTCAGGTTTTACTGATTTTGGAAAATTTAGACTTGTTTATTGGCTTTGTCGTTCTCTTTATGGGTTGAAATTGTCCCCACATGCTTGGTTTGGTTGCTTCAAATCAACCTTGATGTAGTTTGGTATGACTAAATGTTAAGAAGATCACCATGTTTTCTTCTTTCATTCCTCCATTGATCGAAGCATCTTTCTTGTAGGCTATGTTGATAACATTGTTATCATAGGAAAATATACAAATGGTATTTAGTGTCTCAAAAAATTTATGATCCACGTTTGCATGTTATGTTATTATTGGTTGTAATATGATATCATGGAGAAGAAAGAAACAAAAAACAATTGCATTGTCTAGTGTTGAATTTGAATATCATGCTATGGAAGCAGCCTCTATGGAGCTTGCATGGATTAAAAATTTAGTCTTAGAGCTTAGGTTAAGAGATCTTCAGGCTACAAAACTCGTGTGAAACAATAAAGTGGCACCCCATATTATATCTAATCAAGTTTTCCATGAATGAACATAGCACATAGCAATAGATGTTCATTATGTAAGGGACAAGGTACTTTTAAGAAGAAATCCCCAAATATTTCATCAAATCTAAAGACTAATTGGTTGAATCAATTGTTTTAATATTTGTATATAGAATATTTCATAGAATATTCCTTAGCCTATCTAGAATAGAATATGTCGTAGTATATTCCTTATATAATTAATATAATAAATTATAAATCTCACTATATAATACAATCTCTATATTGTTATTCAAACTCACAATTTTATTCAAATGCCTTTTACTCTCTCATATTTAAAAATTGTCTGCCTTACCCTGCTCCTTTTTTATGTGGGATTTTACAGGCGCAAGAATTAACATATAGTTTGTATTTTTAGGCTTAAAAGTTACCGTGCATACAGATCGGGCCCGCCCCGTCTTCACTTTTTGCAGAGCAAGTCAATGTTTTAGTATGCACCATATTTTTGGACTTTTGCGAGACATGTCTAAATTGGGTGGGAAAGCCCTCATTCCACTAGTAACTCCAATGTACAGTAGTTTGACAATAATATTTTATATGGTTCACATATCATACTTTAATCTTGATCAAGTTATCAGTTGCTTTACTTCTCTACTCAATTATTTGTTTTATCTGTTTCACATCTGAACTAACATGGTTTCTCAACCTCCTTTTCGTGATTTTGACTATCTATAATAGATCGTTTTAATGCTTCAAATTTCTTATCGGTTTCTTCAACCTTTCCTTCCAAGTATGTAAATTATTTTTCATTGGAAGCTAATTTCTTATAAGCATGTAATGCATCTTTTTGTAGATTTTCAAAAGCATTTATTAATTCAATAAAATACAGCTTATCAACGTTAGAGTGTTTAGAATTGACTTACATTCTTTTTCCTGATTTGAATATGATTGGCCATGAAACAATAATTTTCCTCCTTATCGCTAGCACTTGACCTTTCCTTTCTTAAGACATCACTATCGCTATCCCAAGAAACATTGACTTATACAGCTTTCCTAGACTTAATTTTTTGACCCTTTCCTTTTTCATTTTCAAGAGATGGACAATCCGGTCTAAAATTACCCTATTTTCCACATTCAGAGCATATACCTCTTGGTCTACCGTTTTTGTTTTCTTCATATATAGAGGATGCAAATTTCCTTCTAAATTTTAAAGATTTTTATCGAAGTATTTATCACCATTCTTCTGAATGTATCGATTGCATCTCCTCACAAATAATCCTATTTGTTCAACATCTTAACCTTCTTCATCACAAGAATCACTATCATAAACATGCTCACGTTTTGAGGACCTTGAACTAGAAGTCCTATGAGCTTTAGACTTGTTTCCTTCCTCCTTATCCGTGTTGTTAATTCTCTAGTTTATGCTTGGCATTAATTTTAGTAAAACAAATTAGGAAGCAACATATTAAATAGAGTGTTCTAACTTGCATAAAAATAATGTTGAACATTTCGTCTTATTCTGATCATTCATCATATAGCTGGAGTTTGTAGTCTCTAATGGTGTGTTACAGATCTTGAATATTTTGGGAATATTAAAATAATATATGTGTAGTCCAAGATGAAGAAATCAAAAGTGTTAAAACTCAAAGATTTTATCATCAGAAGAAACATGTCGATTAGTAGAGGAGAGGGGCGTATGGAGTAAAAACCTCTAACCCTATTTTTATTGTTATTATTACAATAAAAAGGAAAAATAAGAAGAGAGAAAAAGGAATTGGAGGAATAGATCATACAAGAAGTGAGAAGAGGCAAAGAGAAAGAGGAATACCAAGAGCTTGAAGAATTCAAGGAATTGCTAAGGTAAAGGGTGATTTTCTCTTATTATTATGCCTTATCTATTTTGGGAATGATAGGATTGATTGAGTAGTTAGAAATCCCAATTTAGGATTTTCTAAGTTTATGAGTTTTGATCCCAATATGTATGATTATGTGAAATTGAGTCAATCCATGTTGTAATGTTGTTATGAGTTGTTCATGTTGTTTTTACATTATAACCATGAATCGAGAGTGATTTTGGATGTTATTATGAATGGGATTCGTGTTTGGTGTTTTGGGAGTGATTGGGAATAAGAAAATGCTTTCAAATTAAGTTTTTGGCTACAGACGTCGCAGGAACCGGTTACCCTCTGGGAGGAACCGGGTTCCTCATATAAATTCCAGCAAAGTGGTTTTCATGAGTCTTGGGAACCGGTTACCCTGTCGGGGGAACCGGGTTCCTAGTACATTTTCCAGAATATTAATTTTTATAAAATGTGGGAACCGGTTACTCTATAGGAGAACCCGGGTTCCCCATACCTTTTCCAGCAGCGTGTTTTCACTATGATAGTGGGAACCGGTTACCCTCCTGGAGGAACCGATTACCACTGTTACTTTTTGAAAAATATTAAACTTTGAAAATTTATAACTTTTGAACCGTAAGTCCTTTTTAATCGCCGTTTTGGACATTATTCCTTAAATTAAATATTATATTTTATGAAATAAAGAAAATAATGGTAATTTGGTTTTATTTTGGAAAGTGTTAGTTTTCCGACTTTGTGGTTATTCGTACCTTGCATACTTGGTGGGTAGGCAATGGTATGTTGTTTTGTGATGATGTATGTGTGTATAATGATGACTATATGTGTATGTTGTTGATAGCATTAATAATTGATGAGTAATTGCTTGCATGTTTATGCTATTGGTGATGTTCATGATAGTTGATTGATATCATGTTTTAGTGATGAAGATGCAGTGATTTCTTGTGCATGTTTATGTTGTTTCATGATGTTCATGATAAATGATGGTTATCATGTTTTGGATTGATGATGGTTTATGATGTATGATGTTATCATAACCTGTGTTGAATGTTGCATGCTTTTATGATGTGCATGCATATACATTCTGGTGGTAGCTAATTCCCATTGTGTGGAATTAGTGAGTATTGCCAATAACCGTTCCCAGGTGATTATGGATGGTGAGGCTGGATTCATGTCCGGGTGATTATGGGCGAATCGATGTAACTGTACTCGGGTGATTATGGATCAGTGTGTGACTTAGTTCACTTTTGGTACCACATGAATAGAATCTTGCAGTGCATTGTATGAATTATAACATGCTAGGATGAATTCCAGTGTTATAATTTGGTTGTTGTGTGTGATGTATGTTTGTGACTTGTGTTGTTGAATGGGTGAATAGATCTGATTATGCTGAATAGGGTGGAATAATTTCTTATGAAATTCTCTTGTTTTATGAATTTATAATGCATTTTAATTATGATGAAGTCTCACCCTTACTTTGATGATTTCGGATTGAAGCTTTAGCGGCTTAGGAGTTGGTGAGGATGACTCGTAGAGCTATGCATTTTATTTTATCGTGTGTCAGTGTCATGCTCTGATTTGTAACACTGGGGAGCACTTGTCTAGAGTTATTATTAAACTCGGTTTTTATTTGATGTTTAAGTTGGATAATTATTTTGGTGATTGAAGGCATTGACCTTCGAGGCTTTATTTGGGATTTGAAATTATCCAAGTTCTAATGTTATTCCGCTGTGTTGAACATGTGTATTACTAAGTTGAACTTAGTAATACCTTCGAGGAATTGGTATTACTAAGTTGTAGGATTTTAGCCAATGTCAAATCATTACGAAGTTGTAGGCTTTTGGCCAATATTGAGTTATTACTAAGTTGTAGGCTTTTAGCCAGTGTTGAATTGATGTTGACCCGTTCATATTTAGTTGTAGGATTTTTTAGCCAGTGATGAGTTGTTGTTAACTACATTGATTACGTTGTAGGCTTTTAGCCGATATAGGATTGGTGTTGATATGTTGATTACGTCGTAGGCCTATGGCCAGTGTTGAATTGGGATTACGTTGATGAGTTGATTTCATTGTAGGCTTCTGGCCAATGTTGAGTTGATTATGTTGTAGGCTTTTAGCCAGTGTTGATTTGTTACTAAGTTGCAGGCCTATGGCCAATGTTGAATTGCGATTGACTAAGTTATTATGTTGTCGTGTTGTGGGTTGCTGTTGTCGCATTGTCGTGATTTTATTGATTTGAGGTTGAGGTCGCATGGAATACATTGCATTATTAAGTTGGCCTTGATGGAAAACACGTTGGCCGTTGGGGGAAAAGTTGAATATGTTGAAGGCTTATGCCTTGGCATTGATGGCAATCACGTTGGTCGTTGGGGGAAAAGTTGATTATGTAGAAGGCTTACACATTGATGCCTCAGAATTACTGACAGTTGATTACGTTGGGATTTTTACTCCAATGGTACCACATGCTTATGCACAGTTGAGTCGCATTTCGAAGTCACATAATTATAGTTGTTATGTTGATGTGTCGGTTGATTTAGGTTGTTGTTGTTGTTCACAAGTTGTGAAATAGTTGTTATGTTGTGTTAGAAATGTTGTTGTGATATAATTGTTATAATTATTGTCGTTGCTAATTGCTAGTATATATGTTGCAGTAATCGTTGTTGGTATTGTCGATATGAATGTTGTTTGGATTATGTGAAGCGGTGAATTATATGATCTACATTCTAATATATTATTTATCATGAATTCAATTATATTGGTAGATATGTCACCCTTTCAATTGTTTCGTCGTTGCCTTTATACTGGTAACGTGCAGGTATTCGAGAATGAAGAATTTAGTTGTTGTTAGTTGTCATACCCCAAAATTTGCCCTCCATCTTCTCAAGATATTCCATACCTCCATACTCAAGGATTCCTCAAGGGTTGATCAGACAAGCCCTCTCCTAGACAATCAACCCAAACTAGGGTTTGGTGATTCTCAGATCAAAATGGATTTCCAACATTTCCAATGTTCATCATGCTTCCTCATATGCTTCAAAGATTCTCCATGTCAAGTTTCAAGCCTCACAAGTCAAGTTTCCTCAGACAATTGCTCAGATGGTTGAAAATCAGTTGTATTGGACAAAAAGTCAACTATGGTCAACATACAGTCAAACTTCATGATTTTTGGACAACAACCTCATTTTGAAGTTACATTCATCATTTGATCAAGGGTTGATCATGATTCATCAAGAAAACTCAAGATTTGCTCAAAAGTCAAACTTTCTAAATTAGGGTTTCTAGGTGAAAAGTCAACTGAACTTTGACTGATCATAACTTCTTCATAATTTCTCAGAAATTTTTCCACCACCTCTTGTTTTGAAGGAAATTCAATTCTCTACAACTTCATGTCTCACAAGAATGTTCAAAAAATGCTTCATTTGAGAGGTATGGATCAAAACATTACAGGTCCTTTTCAGAGACAACAAAAAGTCAACTTTTTGTTTTGAAGATATATTGAGCATGGACACTCCAATTGAGATGAGACCAAAAAGGTTGGTTAGAGGACTCTTAGAGCTTTCCAAAAACTCCAAGAACACTCAAAAATGTGGAAAATTGAGCAAGGTGCACTATTCACAAGTTGGGCAATTTTGGACAATTGCACAAAAGGATATTTTGGTCAAAATGCAAAATTTTCCAAATGGGCCTATAATCTTTTGATCCAAACTTGTTCATGACATTATTTGTGACCCATAAATGCTTGGCCATGGCAATTTTCTATTTTATTAATTTATTTTTGAATTTTAAACCATTTAATTCAAAATTAAATTATATAAAATATGAAAATAAGATATTTTTTCAAGATGATTGGATTTTGATCAAACTTGAGGTCCAAGGAAGCCCAAAATTCATACCAAATTCGTGCATGACCATACATTTAAGAGAAAATCAAATTTCTTTCAAAAATTTGATTTTATTTGAAAATCATTGAATGCATTCCAAATCAAATCTTTTTGCCTTGTTTTTCCTCTCTCAAATCCCTCTATAAATAGCCAGCAAGTTCACAAGACAAGGACACGAAACCCTAGCCCTTACAACAACCAAAACTTTGCCAAAATTTTTCAAGAATCCTCAAAATTCGAATTTTGATTTTCAGCAAGTTTCAAGGCAAACAAACCATCCAATCTTGTTCCTTGACATCCCAGGAGTCAAAACTATCCCTTACACGAAGCTACAACTGCCCAGATCGTGCCACACATCTTGCTCCGATTTGGTATATTCTTGATTTTCGAATTTCATTATTCATGCATTGTTAACGTTTCTTGTGTGTTTGTATGAACTCAGGGAATCCACTAGGTCATGAATGAACCATCTCATGCAAGCTTAAACGTGTGAAACTCGAAACACCATAGTTAGGGCATTCCGAGCTGTTTCGTTCGAACCGTGTGTTACAGGCATTTTCAATCGAAACTAAACCCTTCATCGCGCTTGCAGCCCTCGATTTAGGGGGGTAGGGTATTCTTTTCTCTTTTATTTCACTTATTTCGCAGGTTTCGATTTCTTGGCCGCCCGCCAGAGAAGACGACCGGAGCTAGGGCTCCGGCGTCGTTGACTGGGATGAAGACCGGCGAGGCTGGCGTGGCGCGAGGGCGCGTTCTGATTCGCTCTCTCATTCAACCTGGGGTCCACGCGTGCTGACTCGTTTTCAAACACATCCAGGACGCGTCATCGCTTATATTCCATTGTTTTTCACTTTTCTAACACCAAAATGCCAAGTGTCCCAGTGGTTAAGGCATTATCTGTGCAAAGATGCTCCAGGAGGTCACGAGTTCGAGCCTCATCAGGACCGATTTTGCTATTTTTCTTTACAAACTCAATTTCTTTTCATATTTTCTATTTCCTATTTTATTTAATATTTTACATGCATTTTAATTTATTTCAATATTTTTATTCATGCATTAAAAAATCATCAAAAATATTTTTCTCTTTGCATTTATCTTCAGAAAATGTTTATTTAATTTATAAAATTAAACAATATTATTTTGCATGCATATTTAATTTTATTCATAATTTACCATTTAAATCACTTTTAATTAGTTTTTAATTATTAAATTGCATCCAAAAAATCCCAAAAAAATTATTTTAGCTTATTAATGTTATTTCCAGCATGAAATATTTTTATCATTCAAAAATTTGCATTTTTACTAACATTTTCCTCTTATTCGATTTCATCGTATTTTCCGATTTTCTCATCTTTTCACAGGTTATCCCGTTTCAGACGATTTCTTTTTCTGTTTTTCTTTTTCCAATAATGTAATTGCTCATGGGATGTAATAGTTTTAATTAGAGCTTTTATTCTCCACAAGTTTAAATTATGTATCTGCCCCAAAGCCATGTAATAGCGTAGGATTTATCTTTCCGCACTTTACATTCCCGCATTTTAATTTCCGCACCCTATAAACTGTTAGTAATTAGGCGTGTATGGAAAGACTAAAATTGGACATAGCTCACTCATAATTTCAAGATAACATATCTGAATTTTACACACTCTTCCACACATGCACCCCCTAGGGTATTCTCTCTCGTTTCCTTTCGATTAAATGGTCATGTCCCTCGAACGTAGAGGTATTCTAGCACTATTGCCTTCAAAACAAATCATCATAGTCCCTTTGATACAAAGATCATAAGACCCACGATGTCGCCTCCGGATACATGATCTTGACCCTCGATTGTCGCCTACGAAAAATGATGATAGTCCCTTCGAATGTGCTAGGATACTTCCTACAAGTTGCTTTCTATGACCATCCGATGTCCCTTCGAATGTCCCGCTTACATCTAACGAATAGGGTTAC
The DNA here is from genome assembly GCA_021764765.1 of Vicia sativa. Classification (NCBI taxonomy): domain Eukaryota; kingdom Viridiplantae; phylum Streptophyta; class Magnoliopsida; order Fabales; family Fabaceae; genus Vicia; species Vicia sativa. The sequence continues at coordinate 39,005,733 of CM038797.1, read as the reverse complement.
CTACCAACTAATGGTATGGATAGCACTATTCTAAAGGAACGGAAAATAACACGAAAACGACCAATTCTGAGTAGGTAATAAGACTTTTAGTTGCTTGCTCTATCAAAATACTTTTCGCACCTCACACTTTTGTCAAAGTTCAAACTCTTCTCAAAACAAAACATTTCCGAACACTTTGTATACATTCCTACATGAATCATTACAAAGTCAAAGCGAAATGCCTTTTCAAAACATTTTTGTCAAACACACAGAAAGCACATTTTTAAAGTGATCTAAGAGCAACTAAGAGCCCGTAGATAACTACGGATGAAAAGGGGTGCTAATACCTTCCCTTTTCGTAACCTTCTCCCTTACTCAGAATCTAACGAAGGACTTTTTCTGTACTTTTTACCTTCCCTTAATTGGATAAAAGAAAAGTCGGTGGCGACTCTTGGTATCCGCATATTTGCGATACAAAAACCTACAAAGTCAGTTCACCGTATTACATTAGTCCAAGTCGGTTTAGTTGCTCAGATACGTAGCACTCGGGGGAATGTTTAGTTTATATCGTTTACGTTATTTACTCTTGTTGTTATTATTGTGTTGATAAAAATTAAGTCACGTTGTTGAATAAATATGTTTAGTTATTTTGAAGTTGAGTATACCGTTGTAAGTGATTCCGCTGCATATTAAATAAACGGTTATTTTGTTTTAAAAGTTGAAGAAAGTGTTACGTGATCCCCTGATAATAAAGCTGTTATGTATCCGATATGTTTGAGTTGTTGAAGTTGAAATGTGGCATCCCATGTGTTGTATAAAAAAATTAAAAATACTCGGGTTTTCTTTATATTCTCCGGGTAGAATTTGGGGTGTTACACCCCGTGTAGGAGGGTGGGTGCCTCACCTGGTTACTTTGTGCTACCTCAGTTTTTTAAACGTTTGCAATGTTTTTAATCATGGGACGGGCACCTTGTTTGGAAAAGAAAAATAATATATATATCTGTGCATGATGAGGGGAGGACGCCCCATTCGCTAAGGATGGGCGTCCCACCCAGTTTTCCTTTCTTTCCATGTATGTGTGTAATTTCCTTACAAATTGTTTCTTTTCTTATTTTTTTGACTGCTAGAATTAGTTGTTGTATATTAGTTGCTTGGATTTTGTTCTTTTAGTTTTGCAGGTAATAATTAATTACTATATAGGTACATATAAGTAATTGAGTCATAATATATTAGAATTGATAGACTAATAAAATTAAGACAATGATATTATAAGTTAGTGTGGTACAGATAAATTTAGCAGAAATAGGAAAAATAATTGACAACAGGTTTCTAACAAATGTTGTATCTTTAGTAACAGAGTTGAGTTTCGATGACAGTGTAAATTTTGGATATAGGGAAATTAACTATATTAGCGCAATAAATTAGCAGAAGCTAGATAATAATTGGTAGCGATAGGAGTGAACGAAAGAATGTCGAATTAGTAAATTAAGCGGTAAAATTAGTTATCCGGAATTGACCGAAATTCGTAGAGGTAGTTCGTATATGTTAGTATGTAATTGTGATTGGTGTGTTTTGTGAATTATGTTGAATACGTTGTGTTTCTATTTTCCTTGTGATTTATCAATGATGTGTATGTTGCCATATTTTTTTGTGCTATGCGAAGTTGCAGGGTGTTTCAGTGACGATGTTTAACTCTATTTATTGATAAAGAAATTGGTGATATAGGCTTAGGCCTGGTGACATGGATTTGTTGTTTATGTTGTGTGATGTGCATTTTCTAGTTGCATACATTGCATATTTTAGTGATAGCCTGGATTGGCAGCTGTGTTGAAGGCTTATATGCCTTGTTTGATGCCTCTATTAATTGGCAATTGGTGACGGGGGCTGAAGCCCTGATTGGTACCACATGTATACGTATTGTTGAGTCTCATTTGAGTTGGCATGAGTATGAATGTTATGATGTGAAGTGATTTGTGATGTTGTTATTTGTAAAGTGATAATTTTGTATGATTTAATCCTAGCATATTATTTATCATACACTTGTTTATATTCTTAGATATCTCACCCCTTCTATTGTGATGTGGCCTCTACGTGGGTAACGTGTAGGTAATGCAGCGTGAAGATTTAGTTATTGTTAGTTCGAGTCGGTGTTGTCGCTCTGATACGTAGCACTCGAGGGGATGAACACTTTGTTTTGTTTTGTTGCTATTAAGTTGAATTGAAGTTGTTTATTTTGAGAAGTTTATGTTGTTTTAATTTGTTTTATGTTGAGCATGATGCTATGATTATTTAGGGGTTTATGTCGAGAATCCGCTGCATTGTTTTTAAAAATAAAGTTGGTTTATATTTTGAGAATAAACAGGTTGTTATCAGTTCATCTGAATGGGATTTGTTATGTATATATGTGTTAAATACGACTATTATGATGTTATTTTGAGTTGAGAATATGACATCCTATTTGCGTGTTGAAATTTTGAAACTCTGATTTTAATTATATTTGCCGGGTTGGGGTGTTACATTACTAGTATTAGAGCAGGTCGGTCCATCCGTCCAAGTTGTCGAGTCCTTTAACAATCGAATATTGTTAATTATTTTCTAACCATTGTTTATGTTGTAGTAATAAGTTGAGATGGCTGGAAGGAACGATGTTGTGATTGCTGCTACTTTGGAAGTGATGGCTCATGCTATGGAGAATTAGACGAATGCTGATGAGAATGCTTGATCTCGTAGTTTGGCAACTTTTTAGAGGGAGAATATGCATACCTTTAAGTGTAAGTATGATCCTGATGGAGCGTTGAGTTGGTTGAAAGAGACGGAGAGGATCTTTTGTGTGATGGACTACACTCAAGAGCAGAAGGATCCATATGGTACTCATATGCTCATAGTTGAAGCTGATGAGTAGTGGCTAGAGACTCGTCTGAGGTTGGAAGCTGTAGGTGAAGAGATCACTTGGGTTGTGTTCCGTAGAGAGTTTCTGAGGAAGTATTATCTTGAAGATGTTTGGGGTAAGAAGGAAATTGAATTCCTCGAGTTGAACCAAGGGAATAAGTCAGTTACTAAGTATGCTGCAAAGTTTGTGGAGTTGGCTAAGTTATATCCGTACTATAGCGAGGCAACTGCTGAATTTTCGAAGTGCATCAAGTTTGAGAATGGGTTGCGCTCAGAGATCAAGAAGGCAATTGGATATCAGAAGATTCGTATTTTCTATGATTTGGTGGATAGTTGCAGAATTTATGAGAAGGATAACAATGCTCACTACAAGATAGTTAATGAGAAGAGGAGCATGAATCATTGTCGTGGTAAGCCGTATGATGCTCCAGCTGGTAGAGGAAAATAGGAAGTTGCTGAGGGCCAAAGAACTAGTGGATGAGACGCTCCTACTAGTGTGTTTTGTTTCAAGTGTGGGAAACCTGGTCAAAAGAGTAATGTTTGTACCGTTGAGGAAAAGAGGTGTTTCCGTTGTGGTAAGACTGGACACATAACTCCTAATTGTAGGCATAAGTAAGTTATCTGTTTTAACTTTGGCGAAGAAGGGCATATTAGTAGCCAGTGTCAGAAAGAAAAAAAGGCACTAGGCAGTGGAAAAGTGTTCGCGTTGGTTGGAACTCCAACAAGCAATGAGGACAGACCTACTAGAGGTACGTGTTACATTGATAGAAATTCGTTAATTACTATTATTGTTGTTGGTTGATTGAGTTGAAGAGTGTTGCACGTGTGCATTGGCTTTTAATTATGGTAAATTAGGGTTATATCGAGAAAGTAGCGGATGAAGTGTCGCCAAGCGAGACTTAAGGATCAAGGAGTTAGAAGCGGAATTAACTTTGAGAGTGGTTGTACCGATTAGAATTTCGAGGACGGAAATATTCTGAGTGGGGGAGAGTTGTAACGCTTGAAAATTTAATTAATTGTTTAATTAAATTATAGCCGAATTATTTAATTGGATTATCGGAAGTTGGAATTTATCGTAAATAATTATTGATGAATTAATTTTAGTTGTAGAATATTATTGGAAATACTATTAGAAATAAGGTTAAATTAATGAGTTATTTTATGTGGGCCGATTTTGGTGTTAGAAGTAGTAGAAAGGGAGGTGTGGAATTAAGCACATTAAGACAAGGAGATTTACTTGAATTATTAGTATTATAAAAAGGAATAGAAGCATAAGGAATTAGGTTTTACGTAGAAGCAAAACAAGTGCAAGGAATTAGAAGCACAAGGGTCTAGAAGGAGAGGATACAAGAAGTGCAAGCCAGAACCAGAAATTAGGAATTTGATCAGAGTTAGAGCGACCGTTAAATCTAAGGTAACGGTGGTGTTCTAAATATATAACCAGGTTTATGATGAATCGTATATGGGGATCAAATTGTATATAATTATCTATGTTTGTGTAGAATTGCTTTGTAGATTAATTGTTTGATGTTATTACGGTTCTGTGATTTTGGCCGTTATGTGAAAATTGCATTGTTGATGCTTAGCTGGATCTGTGAATTGTATGTTGTTGTGATTGAGTTAAATCACAGGAATATGTATGTGATTTGTATAAAAATTATATGTATGTGACTTGTATAAAAATTAAATCGATTATGCATTGAAGATTATGCAGTGAAGTAGTAATAAAGCTGGGTAGAAACGATAAACAGGTAAAGAAGATGAATTAGGACTGGGGCCCTAAATATGAAGGGAGGCGCACCCTGTCTTGTGAAAGAAAAACAAAACAAATAAATATATATAAAGACTAGGGGGCGGACACCCCATGTAGGAAGATGGGTGCCCCACCTGGTTACTTTGTGCAACCTCAGTTTTTTAAATATGTGCAATGTATTTAATTTTGGGACGGGCACCTTGTTTGGCAAAGAAAATTAATATATATGTGCATGATGAGGGGCGAACGCCCCATTAGCTAAGGATGGGCGTCTCACCCAGTTTTCATTTCTTTCCATGTATATGTGTAATTTCCTTGTGAATTGTCTCTTTTCTTGTTTTTTTGACAGCTAGAATTAGTTGTTGTATATTAGTTGCTTGGATTTTGTTCTTTTAGTTTGGCAGGTAATAATTAATTACTATATAGGTACATATAAGTAATTGAGTCATAATATGTTAGAATTGATAGACTAGAAAAATTAAGACAGTGATATTATCAGTTAGTGTGATACAAATAAATTTAGCAGAAACAAGAAAAATAATTGACAGCAGCTTTCTAAAAAATGTTGTATCTTTAGTAACAAAGTTGAGTTTCGACAGTGTAAATTTTGGATATAGGGAAATGAACTATATTAGCGTCATAAATTAACAAAATCTAGATAATAATTGGTAGTGATAGCAGTGAACGAAATTGACCTAAATTCGTAGCGGTAGTTCGTATATGTTAGTAGGTAATTGTGATTGGTGTGTTTTGTGAATTATGTTGAATACGTTGTGTTTCTATATTCCTTGTGATTTATCAACAATGTGTATGTTGCCATATTTTGTTGTGTTATGTAAATTTGCAGGGTGTTTCAGTGATGATGTTTACCTCTATTTTTTGGTAAATAAATTGGTGATATAGGCTTAGGCCTGGTGACGTGGATTTGTTGTTTAAGTTGTGTGATGTGCATTTTCTAGTTGCATACATTGCATATTTTAGCGATGGCTTGGATTGGCAACTGTGTTGAAGTCTGATGCCTTGTTCGATGCCTCTATTAATTGGAAATTGGCGACGGGAGATGAGGCCAGGTACCACATGCATATGCATTGTTGGGTCTCATTTGAGTTGGCATGAGTTTGATTGTTGTGATGTGAAGTAATTTGTGATGTTGTTATTTGTGAAGTGATAATTTTGTATGATTTAATCCTAGCATGTTATTTATCATACACTTGTTTATATTGTTAGATATCTCACCGCTTCTGTTGCAATCTTAACTCAATGTGAGTAACGTGAAGGTAATGAAGAGAAAAGATTTAGTTGCTGTTAGTTCGAGTCGGTGTTGTCGCTCTGATACGTAGCACTCGGGGGATGAACACTTTGTTTTGTTTTGTTGCTATTATGTTGAACTAAAGTTGTTTCTTTTGAGAAGTTTGTGTTGTTTTATGTTGAGCAAGATGGTATGATTATTTTGGACTTTATGTTGAGAATCCGCTGCGTTGTTTTTAAAAAATAAAGTTGGTTTATGTTTTGAGAATAACCAGGTTGTTTTTAGTTCACCCGAATGTGATTTGTTATGTATATATGTGTTAAATACGACTATTATGATCTCATTTTAAGTTGAGAATGTGACATCCTATTTGCGTGTTAAAATTTTGAAACTCTGATTTTAATTATATTTGCCGGGTAGAAATGGGGTGTTACAATAATCCTTCTTCAGTGTGCAAATCGCATTCCTCTTCTCTGCCTTCAACATTAGACACAAAAGCTATACTTTTGTTCTTCTTCTCAACTCTGTTATTGATTCCTAACTCAAATGTTTTAGAGAGATCCAATGAGTTCATCCACTCTCATGTTGTTGATTTCTTGAGCTTCTTCTATTGAAGCCACTCTCAAGTCAAATCTCTTGGGAAGAGACCTGAGAATATTCCTTACCAGCTTCTCTTCTGGTATCTTCTGTCCTAAGACACTGCATGCATTGGCTATCTCCATAACATTCATGTGAAAGTCTTGAATACTTTCATTTTCCTTTATCCTCAAGTTTTCGAACTTGGTGGTCAGCAACTGCAGTCTTGACATCTTTACCTTGGAAGTGCCTTCATGAGTAGTTTTGAGAATTTCCCTATCATCTTTAGAAGCTTCAAATGTATTCACCAATCTGAAGATGTTCCTATCAATTCCATTGAAGATGGCGTTCAAGGCTTTAGAGTTTCCAAGATCAAGTTCATCTTCTTCCTTAGACCAATTCTCTTCAGGAATCAAAATAGTAGTGGATTGATTATTTTCCCCCATGATAACATGATGTGTCCATCCTTTCAACATAGCTTTCCAAGCCCTGTTATCCAAAGATTTTATAAACACCACCATACATGGTTTCCATAAGTCATAGCTAGTTCCATCTAGAATGGGTAGTCTGTTTACAAATCCTTCTTGCTTGTCCATAGTACCAGAAAGTATCTTCACTAGATCTCACCTAGAGACAGACCAAGATGCCTGCTCTGACACCAATTGAAATTATGGTATCATATATGAGATGTCATGGTGATGTCACGACATCACTATCTATATGTTGAACAAAGTATAACAGAATACTAAATGCAGTAAAGTAAAATTGACACAGGAAAATTGTTCACCCAGTTCGGTGCAATCACACCTACGTCTGGAGGCTACCAAGCCAGGGATGAAGTCCACTATCAAAAATATTAATTGAGAGTTAAACTTGACTGGTTACAACCCCTCACTTAATCACTACCCAATGACACTTCTACCTAAGAACTTCTTAGATATGAGAAACCACTTTCACTCCCCCTCAATCACACACCGTGATAAAAACAATAACAAAGACTTTAAGACACACTTCAAAGACACATAACCATCCTTGCTCCAAAGCTTATGGATGACTAAAAAATTACAGCTCAACTAACGTCCAGCTCAAGTATTAAATAATATAGGAGTGACTCACAAGGAACAAATAACATATACTAAAACTTAAATTCTGAACACAGTATGTTCAACTTCCTTTAGTGTGGCTAACTCTGCAAATAGGGTTAGCTTTGTTTTTATACAAACAACAACTAGGGTTGGCCCATAATTCACTTCACATGAGTCTTTAATAACTTCCCACTAATTTCTCCATGAAAGTAGGATAAAATCTCTCCAAGAATATTGCAGCAGAGCGTTACATAATCATGCTAACTTCGAGCAAACAACTTACATAAAATAACACCTAGAATTTTTACACAGAAAAACCAGTTCAGTTCTGAGCACATGTTAAGACATCTGTTTTGACATCTTATAAAAAACTGCTAATACATTTTGCTTTATAGGTTAAGGAATTCTTCAAGACATTTCCTGAGCAGAATGTTTTACAAAAATTGCTTCCAACACAGAACTAACATTCCCTTCGTCTAATAGAATTAAGAACCTAGAATTTATGATCTAATTTAGGGTTATCTGTTAATCTCCCGCCTTTAGGTAAAAATTAATGGTGGAGACTCTCATATTTTTAGCCGGTTGCCACAAGAACAAACTAGAAGTCACTCTTTCAAGCACATAAAACTCAATGCTTAAAAGCTTATGAGAATTGACACACAAACACTCAATGCTTAAAAGCTTATGAGTATTTGACAGCATACTTACACCCAACAAATTAGTCCTACTATTCTATCAAGATTATATTAGAGAGGCTCACAAATAAGGATTCTACAACCCTAACAAAACACACACGTAAGTTCTACCTAAAACTAAGTATACATCAATATATATATATATATATATATATATATATATATGTGTGTGTGTGTGTGTGTGTGTGTGTGTGTGTGTGTGTGTGTGTGTGTGTGTGTGTCTTAATTCTGGACTGGAGTGGGCTTCTAAAACGCAACAATAAGGCTAAACAATTCTGCATAAGCTAAACTTGAGAATCTTCGAAAACCAACAAGTAAATATCTGATTTGTTAATCTTGATAATCTTTGAAAATCAACAAGTAAATATCTAATTTTTTAATCTTGGATGCCACATAAGCTAATTGATTATTCCCAGAATATTCAATTACTTCATAACTCAATTGAACCGTAGATTTCCAGCTGCTACAGACACAATATCCTATCTTCCAGGTTGGTACATCTTTATTTGACATGTTGGAAACTGCAAGTTGGGACATTTCCTTTCAACATATTGTTTCTATAATGATTTTACCAAAATGTATGCCAATCATAATTCCAGGAAAATAACAATCTGAATACCATAATTTCACGTGTCTTTCTCCATTTTTTATTCTTTTTTATCTATTTTCTTTTCTTGTTTTTCCAAGCAAGTGAGTTCCTGTTCGTGTTTTTTATTAGCTTTCTTGATCATCGTGACCTTTGGTTTCCAATTCATAGTAAGACATCTAAAAACCTTGTTAGTAGAAATTATATTGGAAATATGATTATCTAGTAAGTTTAGACGATTTGTAAGATGTGACAACCACCTTTTCATTTGAGCAATGGTTTCATCATGCTTTATGCAAAAGAGTTCAAATTCTTATTTAACTGTGTTAGTTCTAGCTTGTTTGACCTCATTAGTTCCCTCATAGGTAACTTGTAGAGAGTCTCACTAGCCTTAACGATTTCATAATGAGAAATGTGATAAAACTCATCAACTCAAAAAACAGATATAATAATGTTTTTGCTTTCCAATCGTGTCCCCACTTGTTATAATCATCTTCATTCCATAGTACTTTCGGCTTAGGTGTGATAACACTATCAAAAATACATGTAACCGGTGTTCTACCATTTTTAATGGCCTCCAAAACACCCTTGTCATATGAGTTAACATGAATTTTCATACAAGCTTTCTAATAACTATAGTTTTCTTCCGTGAAGTTTGAAGCTCTTTTGTAATCTATTTTATGTTCATACGCCTTTTTCTAATAAGAGTTCTGAAGCGCATAGGTAATCAAAGCTCGTGATACAACTTGTTAGACGATGACAACTTATCTAGAGGGGGTGAAGATATTACCAAGCCAAAATTACCAATAAAAAATTTGGTAATTAAAATTTTTATTTAACAAGAGTGCAAGTGTAAGGTTTTAGTCTAGATCGATAAGAGTCGTCTATACGAACCAAATTATTGAAACTCGGATATCCAAAAAGCCTTATGGAATAAATAATTTGATAAGAGGAAGTAATACACTTAAAACAATCAACAATTTGTTACTCGTTTCTCACAATTAACTAGCAACCTATTTCCGATGAAGTTAAACAAAAAAAAATATAACAACGTAATTTGTCAAACACTTGATGCAGGAACAAATTTTCAGAATATTTCTTTGAGTTTTGTTGATATGAAAAAGAACTTATAATCAAAGTGAGTATAATCTAATCAAAAAAACAATTTAAACCAAAACAATCATAGTAAATTCTTACGAGTCGATCGATTAAACAATGAAATTCAACAAATTGCATTATGAAAAATAAAAGCGAGTAAAGAGATAAAAGAGAGCAACATAAAGATTTGTTACAGTATTTCACCATATCATGATTTCTAGTGGCTACATTTTCCCCCAATTTCAATTGAAATATTGAAGTCAATTCTTACTTTGCAAAAAGTATTACAAGAGAAGTGTTCCAAAAGTAACCCCACAAACCCTAACTGTTTGTTGTTGATTCAACCCCTTCTCTTTCTTTAATATTGATTAAGACCAAGAAACAATAGCTACCAATTGATTTATCGACTCTTTCTAATCCTTTGAGTTAGCCTAACTCCAAATCTCTTCGCGCACGATCAATTGTACCTATTTAACACAAGAACTTCCAGCTTGATTCATCTTTCTCTTGTTACTCCTGGGGGTTACCCTAACTCTAAAGCATTCACTTGACCATAAACCTCTTTTGAAAGTCTTGTACAAAACCGAAAAATCTACTAACGATCTTGGAGGACAAACCCATGGTATTTTTGGATGAAATCACCCACAATTCTCAACCAAATATTCTGGGTTACACAAAAACCTAATTGGATGTTATCTAACCTTGCCTAGATGGCACCCCGACAAAAGATGATTATGTGTGATTTATTAGTGTGTATGAATAGGTTGAAGGTTGAAGGTGAAGAGAAATGATGGTAAGTGTTTATAGTTTCATCAAGTTGGGAAGATGCATGAATGATGTATTTATACTTGTGGAAGTTTGTATGCAAAGAGGTAATATCGGAATTAAAACAATTTGAAAAATTGACCCAACCAAACAATAATGTGCCTACTTGAAATATAGATATGCTGACACATAAGGCTAAAAATAATATTATGTGTCGGCCTGAAAAGGCTTATGTGTCAGTCTATGCGAAACAAAGGCTACATCTTTTAATATTGAATTAGATTTCCCGACCTGAAGATCGTATATGTTTACATATTAAACTGAAACTTACAGTATGTGACATGCCTGAAGAATGCAAGTGGCGGCCTGTACCAAACAGATCCTATTGGCTTCATTATTGAGTTACATGTTTCGGCCTAAAAATTGTATATGACGGCCATGTAGGTGATTTTTGTGCAGAAAACTAATTTTATTGTTTTTGGCCAATTTCAAGGTGGTTTTGAATGATTCCTAAGACCTCTAATGGAAGGTTGAACAATATGACATAGAGATACTGTCTAATATACAAAAATGATAAGGTTTTCTTGTTTTGACATTACGAAAAACATCTAATGATGAAGTTGCACTCATAATTTTTAATTTAATATAAACAATCAAAATTTTAGAATAACCTCAAGGAAAAAAATAATTTTATTATTGAAAAAACGTATTAGTACGTGATAATATTTCAAATATCATTTGACATTAATTAGATCATTATCATACTTTAAATCAAAAATTAAATAACATTCAAAATTGCATATTATATGTATTCTAATGAGTACACAATGACACAACACTGAGTCAGTTATATAATAATAAAAATAAATATTAATTAGGTTGGTCCGGTTTCAGTTTTTAAAGGATTCAAAATAATACTATGAGTCGGACCGAAACATCTTTATTCTAACCAAATTAAACATCTGAATCAAACTGATACTCGACCCAATCCAATCCATTTACAACAAAAAAACACAATGAATTGGTCGGTTTCAACTGGGCGGTTTAAATTTATGCAATCCTAGTAAGAACCACTTGATGCGAGTCAATTTAAATTATATCCTATTGTTGTTCCTTGTGCGTAACCGTCATCTTTAGTACACACATATTTGAAGAATGATTGTTTAATATTTCCTACAAATATCATTAGGGTTGGTTGTTCATATATGGTTATGTAAGAAAATAGAACCATAATAAAAGGCCATCTAAACTAAACCAAATCATATATGATAAAATATCATCCGAACTAGACCAAACCGTTTTAATTTGTCAAGAACTGAGTGGAACCAAAATTATTGGTTTGGTTTAACGGTTCAAAAATTAAACAATATTGAACCATTGGAAGACATTTTTTCGCAAATTAAATCATTTATTAAAAAATGAAACTGTTCTACTTGTTTTTACTAGTATTTTTTTCTTGGTAAACATATTTTCAATATATTATCTTACATGATTTTTTTTACAATCAAAATCATAAATCTTTGTTACATAAATCTATTTTTACGCATTTTTTTGTGGTTATTTAAAACTGAAATTTAAAATAGGTTAGTCTTGATTATATTAAGTTCTCAATTCACACTATATTTTTTGGTTATGTAAAACTGAAATTAAATTATCAATTCTCAATATAAATTATTTTTATTGAAGATAATAAAAGTTTAAGATTATATTTATGTTTATTAATTTTCAATTTGAAACAATTTATCTTAGGATTAATAGCCAGTTCGTCCTCTGTCATTTGAACGAGTTTTGAAAATAAATCCTGTAAAAAAAATTTAGATTCCCACCTTATTACATTTTGAGATTCGACTATTTTCATGCTTCATTAAATGAGATCACCTAAATGACTTACGTGGATTTGCTGAGATGGATTTTATTATAATTAAATATATTTTTTAATTCCACATGTCATTTATTTATCTATTTTATTACTGTTAGTTCTATTGTTTTAGGATTGGCTTGATTTTTGTAAAACAAATAATAGAAGCAATAATGTAATGTAAAATATGATATATAAACTTGCTAAGAAGAACATGTACAACAAGAAGTATTATTGAAATGTCAGAACATGTTATGTTGAACTTATTCAACAACTGGAACAACATGTCGAAGAAGATGTCCTATGAAGAAGCATTCGACATCGTGCCTGCTGAGCTGATTAATGAGATTCAAATCTGATTTGAAGTATGCAGAATATACAAAGAATATTATGCATCCCATATAACGCATATTTAAAGGCCTAGAAGACTCAATCAGAAATCAAGGAGACTATTCAGGAAACCAAAGATTGAAGACCTTTCTTCAAGCAGAAGTTTCTACAGTTTGTTACAGCTAATCAAGCTGTGATTGAGGGCCCAAATCTAGTTGGGTATAGGTTATAAATAGAGGGTTTTGTAACCTAGTTTGTGCGTGAAGCCAAGAGTATCAAGGTGTAATCATTATTAGGGCTAGGTATAGTGAACCACCCAGTTTGTGGGATGGTTACCTGTAGGTAAGAGGCAGTGTGTATTATTCTTGGAGGAAGCTTTGAAGTAACTCCAATGTGTGTCCTTAGTAAGGAGCAGAGCTAAGAAATAGTGGAGTTTGGATTTTAGACTTATCTAGGTTTTGACAGAAGTATGTCTTACATTCCTTGTTATGGTTTTCACTGTGTGTGATTAAGGGGGAGTGAGAGGAGTCTCATATCTAATAGTCTCTTAGGTAGAAGTTGCACAGGTAGAGATTAGGTGAAAAGATTGTAATGAGGATGTTTGCTGAGAATCTTTAAACTAATTCTATTTAGTGAATTTCATCCCTGGCTTGGTAGTCTTTAGATCTAGGTGTATTTGCACTGAACTGAGTAAACAATTGCTTGTGTTATTTATCTTTTCAGTACTGCTTTACCCTGCATGTCTGCTTATGTCATATAAGATGTATCGACATCCTTATAGAACATCTGAGTCTGCTATACTAGAATTTCAATTGGTATCAGAGCAACCATCCTGCTTTGATTCTGGGTGAGATCGTGGGAAGATACTTTCTGGCAACATGGATAGGAAGAATTTTTATATTGAAAAGTTGTTTAAACAAGGTTGGCTCATATTATTATTTCAATGGTCGCTTGAAGTGGGGGATCGACCATTTGTGACAGGCTAAGATGTGACCCTATTTGAAGGTACAAGGCATGGTAGTTGGAAGCAAGCTCTTGTGCTCCTATTTTGTTGGTTTGATTAATTTTTAAACAATGATTGATTTGTTGTCACCGGTTTTGTGGTGCTTATGTACAAGGGTGAATAAGCCATACCTGAAGATTGTTGAAGAGTTTTCTGATTTGTCTATGTTTTGATGCATTTGCATCTGATTAAAAACTCCTAGTGTTTGGCGAATGCCTTGGAAATATGGTCTACAAGATGTTGGAACATCCTATTAGCAAGGTGTGAAGAATCATGTTTCACTAAGGGTTAACATAGGTGATGCTTTGGGTTCTAAGCAAATGTGTTTTGAACACATATGTTTAGAATCTTCTCCTAGTCTGGAAGAGGAGGCATTTGGGAGATTATATTTCCACTTATTGGATTAGTTTATCTCTGGTCCAAGTAAGTAGGCATGAAGAAGTTGAGCTCAATTGTTTAATGGTGATTTGAGTCTTTATGCAAGTTGATCTCAAATGTCCAGGATATCATCTCTGTCATCTGGAAGTCATTCTAATCGAAGGAGATAAATTTATGAATGTTTGGTAGTATATGCATGTATTTGGAGGAATACATTACAAATAAACATTATTATTTGTCTATACGCAAAGGAGTTCCTCCTAAGCTTAAAGGATTTGGTAAAAGAAAAAGTGTTAGTGGTATAGTGCTGGTTCTATACCTTGTATGGTGGAGTCTGTCCACATTACCTGTTAGAGGGAATTTCCTCTTACGGTACAGTAGGATGGCATGTTACACCTGAAAGATAGAGAAGAGGTTTGGTTATTGTTCTTATTTGAAGAAGCCTCTTAATGTGTGTAGTGTGCAGGATACTTGATGTAGGAATAGTCCGTAAACAAGTATTTTTAATTATCGTATCCACAGGGATTGGTGTTGTATCGTAGTCTTTCAATAGTAAATCGTATTTTAAGATTTTAGTAACACAAGGGTTTGTTTTCTACACTACTAGTATCATGAGTTTCAAGTAAACAACTTTAAAATCCTTTTCAAAGAGAATTCTGTTTGGATTCAAGAGAGTTGGAGTTTGTTTTTAAATGATGGAAGCATGTCAAGATTAGTTTCATTAACCTAATTTCATATGTATTCTATTAACAAAGTGATGAACTAGTTGATGATTGCTATAAATACGTATCCTCTCAATCTTGTTGATTTCTCACCAAGATTGTGAGTTTTATCATGTTAATCTTTGAATGATTTCTCACCACAACTATTGACATGATAAATATGAAGCTCAATACTTGTAAACACTAACTCACAAATCTATTCATAGCATTTGTTCATTAGTGGATGAATATCCTAGGTCTACTTTGAAGCATCCTTTTTCAATCATGATTCAAAGCATAAAAAGATAGAAGAACAAAGATATTCAACATATATAAATCATCCACCATGTTCATACAAAAATAGATTAAAAGAAATACATACTAGTTAGATCAACTACCTCTAATCTTGACACAAAAAGAACTTAGCTACTCATTTTCATGGTTGCTTTGCTCACAAGATTGTTGGAGAAGATGATATGGAAGAAATCAAGAAGAACTATGTTTTTCTTTTCTAATTCTATGCCCTAAAAATTACAACAATGATGAATAATCATGAAGAAGTGATGTTCTCTTTCTTAACACAGCCAAAGCCAGCTGGAAAACAGAGAGTTGGTGGCTAAAAAGGTGAAAGCATGGGTCTGTCCTTTTTCTAATTTTTGAGACCGCTAAGCCTTACCAGCTAAGCTCATGCTCACTTGAGGCGACCAAGCATGCTTCTTCTTCCAAAAATTCCTTCAAAAAGAATCATCCCAAGAGCTCTTCAAGTCTCCTTGAATCGAAGCTTGAGGGAATCAATATTAAAAACCTACAATTCAAATGTAAACTAAGTTAAATAATATATTATAAACAAAAACTAAATAGAAACATAATTAAACCAAAATACTATACTAAATACTACTAATTAATTAAAAGTCATTGTTAAGGACCACAAAATCATGTACAAAATATCTACAATTTGGTCCTTAACAACTCTCCCCAACTTACTTCTTTGTTTGTCCTCAAACAAAAGTCAAAAACTCACAAAGCAAGAAGAATCAAAATGTAAGCATGTAACTCACACAAGAAGGATGGTTCAAACTCAACATACCCAGCAAAGATACACATTAATCGCTTCTTCGAAACACAACATGGATATGAATTAAGTTCTAAACACATTATATCAACACATGTAGACAAAATAAAAGACATGTTCACACTTGAATCACCTAAAGATTTCTTAAATATTCATGAAGAACAAAATGCAATATTTACAAAGGACTAAACACTCTCATTAATAGTCATGCACATCCAGAATAATTCATGCATTCATCAAATCAAGTTAAATGAATCAAAATGGAAACAAAGATCACTAAGGACTTTCAAGGGTTGTAACTTGGCTTAGGTTTGAAACAAGGGATATTTAAGTACAAAGCCATTGAAACAAATTTGGGCAAAGATGATGAAAAACATTTCACAAAGTCATTACCCATTTCCTCTTATTAATCACAACCACTTTTCTAATTCTCACACAATGATCCTTCTTTTTCTTTTCTCATATTCATATAAATATTTTTTTTCTCTTTTTGTATTTTTCTTTCCTCTATATTTTTTTATATTTCTTTTGGATCATTGTGTCATCAATTCAAGGTTCTTTTTGATCAACCTCCCCAAATTGAATTCATCAATCCTTTTTATTTAAGAACATGTTCTTCAAAGGGTTAATCAACAAAAGGGTTGGTAGTCACAAACAAGAAAAATTTATAGAATGAATCATCATTGAATTTTCATAGATTATCAACAACTATTAGGTGGCCTACTTAACAATTAGTTGATTTGATAGATTCATTCCACAAGTACAATTTTTAAGCTCAAAAGGGTTCACAAAGATTCACTCACTCACGGTTAGTTGAGGCCCTTTTGGAATTGATGGTTTTTCTCATAGTGCACAAAAAATTGCCTTAATCCTCTCTAAGTTTCCACAATGTCACAAACAAATTAAGATTAAACATAAATCACACGAGTTAACATAACTATTAGACACTCAATATTTGGTATAAGGTAGAAAGCTTCTCACCTTTGTGGTTTAAGTCCTAATGATTCGAATGTGAACACAAATTTTTTATGTACATGCCAAGATATTTTGCATAAAGCACAAATTTCATAGACATGTTAATATTCTACAAAACGATTAAAAATGTACCGTAATTTCGGATCGAGTTGAGAATTATATCATCACCATCACTTTTGGTGAAACACACTTACTTGCTTTTGAGTACCGTTGAAAAATCGGGACAAACCAAAAGAAGTACGATTTAAATTAAATAAGGTAAAACTTAAACTAAAATAAAGCAAAATAAATCAAAAGGACACCCCAAAATGGTGTTTCAAATAAAAATAGTACTTAGGCTCCAAACCTACAAAATGCAAAATTTGGAATTACAAGCACATCCTAAAAAGGGATAACAACCAACAAAATTCATTAAGTCTAAAAGAAACTAAAACCAAAACAAAAACTAAAAACTAAAAAGTACTAAAAATAAAAACAAAGACAATAAAAGAAAATCAATCTGAAGCCTCCAGGATGGAATCTCCCGGAGTCTCAGAACCAGAATCAGAGCCACCATCATCATCACTCTCCTCCTCCTCATCACCATCTGCATCAGCTACCTCCTCCTCTACATTTGGCCCGACCCCGGGCCAACTGGCATAATCTCTCAAATGCTGGCTCGTACGAGTGAAATGATCCACTTCCGGCTCTCTAATTTGCAACGCCAGTTGCTCCATACTCTCGTGCATGAACATAAATGCTCGCTGATTAGCAAAATGCATTTGCCGGTTCCATTCTTCACCGGGACTGACTTGAGGAAATGCAGCAGCTACAGGAACAGCCCGGGCCGCAGGGTTATTATCAGAGGCCCTACAATAGCGGTCACAGTAACTATCGTCAATGACCCCATCCATCGTTAGGTGCCCAACAGCAGGAAAAGCAACCTTGGCCCTCTTTAGAAGTCCCATGATCAAACCAGGATATGTAAGGGCACATTTTATACGCTCCCCCTGGAGGTATAACTTAATCCAACCCTCTTCAACTCATTAGCAATTAACCGGCCGAAGTCTATTTGTGCTTGATCAAGCATGAAAGCAATGAGGCCGGCGGTTTCCATGGGGATTGATGAGGTGTGGCTTCTTGGTCTCAGGTTGTACAAGGCCACACACATCAGAACACGGGTGCTAGTTTTGAGACTGGACCGATTAAATTTCAGAGGTTGGCCAGCTCGGTTAAGCTCATAAGAATGCCCAGATAAACAAAGCTTTCTCCTCAACATATCGTGATCCCAATTACCACGAGCCAGGTGCTCATTGTAAATATCCAAATCTTCTTCTGGGGCTGTCCAATTGATGCCCAAGTAACTGTTGATTGAGGAGCGAGAGAATGATACCACCTTTCCCCTAACCAAAGAGGTAAACTGAAATTCCCGCCCCTCCGTGGGAATGACATTAGCATAGAACTCCTGCACCAACTCAACATTAACTTTGGATTGGGGCTCACATAGAACACCCAACCCGTAGTTATCCAATATAGCGTCTGGGCCATGGTAGTGCCCACGCTCACTTAGGCGGATAATTCGCTCGAACCATATGTTACGTTCCTCGAGCTTTTTGTACTGTGCCTCTTGAGCAGGCCCCAAAAACCTTGTGCCGTCAAAAGAACTAGATCATGAGGACCCAGCTCCGGCGGAAGAAACTCGTTGACGCTTAGGAGCCATCTGAAAACAACACAAAAATCAAC
Organism: Vicia sativa; assembly: GCA_021764765.1. NCBI lineage: Eukaryota > Viridiplantae > Streptophyta > Magnoliopsida > Fabales > Fabaceae > Vicia > Vicia sativa. The sequence continues at coordinate 38,987,019 of CM038797.1, read as the reverse complement.
AAAAAGTGACACCGAGATGCCCATTAGAAATACTTCATGCAAACAGCAGTAGAAATCAACCAACCAAAGCATCAAGATTCAACAGAAAATGCAAAACACAGCAGAAATTTTTTTTTCAGGATGTTGCAGACCGCGCTAAGCGCGCTCTGCGATTTCCAGAAAATTTTTTCTGTAAAAACAGAAATTACCCAGGAAATCTATACCTATTAAGGGCGAAATTCCTAGCCTAAGCATTATGTACAATCAAAACATCCTAGTTCTAAAAGAAAAATCCTAAGTTCCTAAATCCTAACCTAAAAAGCAGAGAAATACAAAATTAAAGAGGGAAAACTAGAAAATAACAAACCTTGATGCTTGGGTTAGTTGTTTAACACAAGAAATTGCAAGAAAATTGTTGATTTTGGTTAGAGGGAATTTGGATTTTCTTTGAGAGGAAAGAAGAACTTTGACAATGGTGAAAAGTGAAAAAGAAAACCCTATTCTATGTAAAACCGAACCAGGCCAACAAGTTGGGCCTGGGTGAACCGGTTTTTGGACAATATATTTTTTTTTACACAGACCGCGCTAAGCGCACCCCCTGCCGTGCTAAGCGCAAAACATTCTGTCTGATGGGTCAAAATGCGCGCTAAGCGCGCTCTGACCGCGCTTAGCCCGGTCTGCAGAATTCAGAAAAATTATGAAAAACAGCAAATTAACTTAAGCAACAAAGCACAATAACTGCAACATAAATACTTACAATGTTGGGGTGCCTCCCAACAAGCGCTTTGTTTAACATCGGTAGAGCTCGACGGTCCAAGATGATCAAGGATCGATGAAAGGAATGGCACCAACGTCACGATTTACTCCTCCCCCATGGTAAACCTCCATGATTTCCTCATCAGTAGCATCAATTTGGAAAGTGTCATGTTTGTCCTTGGGATGCTTAATGTCTTCGAAAAGATTGAAAGTTACCTCTTTATCTTACACTCTTACTTTCATAACCCCATCGTCAATATCAATCATCATTCGGGCAGTCTTCATGAATGACCTTCCAAGAAAGAATGGCACATCATGATCCTCCTCCATGTCAATCACCACAAAATCCACAGGAAACAAGAATTTGTCCACCTTTACTACCATGTCTTTAGCATCTCCATAAGGTGAAATGGTTGACTTATCGGCAAGTTGCAAAGTCATCCTAGTAGACTCCATCCTAACATTTCTCAACCTTTTAACAATGGATAACGGAATTAAATTGATGCTAGACCCCAGATCAATCAAGCCATTACCCTTGTAGGTATCTCCAATGGCCACCGACAAAGTGACTCACCCCGGATCGAATTCCTTCATTGGTAGAGTTTGTTTTATTATGGCACTACAATTAGCATCAAGCAAAATTGTATCTTTATCCTTGTGCCTCTTCTTCCTTGTGAGCATATCCTTCATGAATTTAACATATTTTGGCATTTGCTCCAATGCCTCGGAAAATGGAATATTTATATGAAGTTGTTTAAATATATCCATAAATCGAGCAAATTTTCTTGCCTTCTCCTTCTTTGATGGTGCATGAGGATAAGGTAAGTTTTGAATGGGAGTAGTGCTTACTTCTTTACTTCCCTTTTTACTCTTCCTTGCATTCTTCTCTTTCTTTTTACTTCCTTCACCATTTTCTTTCTCCTTTTCAACTAAGTTTTCCTCCTCTACAACTTCATTGTTTTCATTTTCAACTAAAACTTCCGACTCATCCTCCTCTACAACTTCATCGCTAATACCATTCTTCACCTATTCACCAGTTATAGTGAAAATTGCTTTGCAATACTCCTTCGGGTTTGCTTGAGTTGTTGGAGAAAGTGAGGTCGAAGCACTTTGATCGGAAATTTGCTTTGCTAATTGCCCCATTTGAGTTTCTAAATTCTTGATCGATGCCTCCGTGCTCTTTTGGTTTGCCATAGAAGCTTGCATGAATTGAGCAAGTGTATCTTGAATGTTTGAAGTTCTAGCTTGATTTTGAGGTTGGTTTTGAGGTTGAGCTTGATTTTGATTTTGACTTTGGTACGAATTTTGTCTAGCTTGATTGTTATTGTCTTGTCTCCATCCACCTTGATAACCTTGATTACCTCTTTGTTGGTAACCTTGGCCATGATTTTGGTAAGGAGGTCTTTGTTGGTATCCTTGCCCTTGATTTGCCATATAATTTGCTTCTTCATTTTCTGGAGGACAAAATCTGGTCTTGTGATCACCCTTGCATAATTCACAACAAGCAATTTGTTGAGTTTTCTTGCTAGATAATCCTTGCATCTCCATGATTTGTTGAGGAATCTTTGCCATTTGCTTTGTCAATTCTTCAACTTGCTTTGCAAACAATTTGTTTTGCGCTACAAGTGCTTCATGACTAGAACCAATTTCAAGAGCTCCCGTTTTTATTTGCGCATTCCCTTGATCATTTTGAACTTGATGGTCATTTCTTTCCATCTTCTCAATGATTTGAGTTGCTTCATAAGGTGTCTTCGCTATTAAAGAACCTCCCGCCGTAGTATCCAACAACAATTTATGTTGAGGTTGGAGACCATTTCGGAAAATATGAATTTGAGTGATTTCATCAAAACCATGGCTTGGACATTTTCTAAGCATGGACTTATATCTCTCCCAAGCCCTATTCAAAGGCTCATTAACTCCTTGAGAAAATACCGAAATTGCGGTTTTTGCCTCCATGAATCTTGATTGAGGAAAAAATCTTTCAAGGAATTTCTCCTCCAATGCATTCCAATTTGTCATAGTGTCTTGCGGTTGGTCTAGATACCAATCATTTGCTTTCCCCACTAAAGAATGAGGGAAAAGCCTTTGAAAGTATTGCTCCTCTTGGTCCTCCGGAGCTCCGGCCGCACCCGCAATTTCATAAAACTTAGTGAGGTGGGTGTATGGATCTTCATGGTCATGACCATGAAAAGGACTTGCATAAAGAAGTTGGAGCAAGCGCGTCTTCATCTTCGTGAACCTCGCATTGGCTTGGCGAGCAAATTGAGCGTTGTGACGAGGGCTATTTACACAAGGCCCCCTCAGTGGTGGTGGTGGTGGTGGTTGATCTGCCATAATGACTTCTCCTAACACGGGTGGTGTAGAAGAAGTAGATGATTCTCCTCTTTCTTCTCTTTGCCTAGCTAGTCTTTTCCTCCGTTTAGCACTGCTATTAAGTCATCTTGCCGTCCTTTCAATTTTTGGATCGAAAAGGAGTTGATCAACCGGAACACTTCCTCGCATAAACTAATTCCTGAAAAATTCTAGCCACACAAAAGAAACAAAGAGAGAGATTAGTAGGAAAATATCTTAAAACACACAACTATTGCGATACTTGTAATATCAAACGCCAATCCCCGGCAACGGCGCCATTTTGTTGTAGGAATAGTCTGTAAACAAGTATTTTTAATTATCGTATCCACAGGGATTGGTGTTGTATCGTAGTCTTTCAATAGTAAAGCATATTTTAAGATTTTAGTAACACAAGGGTTTGTTTTCTACACTACTAGTATCATGAGTTTCAAGTAAACAACTTTAAAATCCTTTTCAAAGAGAATTATGTTTGGATTCAAGAGAGTTGGAGTTTGTTTTTAAATGATGGAAGCATGTCAAGATTAGTTTCATTAACCTAATTTCATATGTATTTTATTCACAAAGTGATGAACTAGTTGATGATTGCTATAAATACGTATCCTCTCAATCTTGTTGATTTCTCACCAAGATTGTGAGTTTTATCATGTTAATCTTTGAATGATTTCTCACCACAACTATTGACATGATAAAATGAAGCTCAATACTTGTAAACACTAACTGACAAATCTATTCATAGCATTTGTTCATTAGTGGATGAATATCCTAGGTCTACTTTGAAGCATCCTTTTTCAATCATGATTCAAAGCATAAAAAGATAGAAGAACAAAGATATTCAACATATATAAATCATCCACCATGTTCATACACAAATAGATTAAAAGAAATACATACTAGTTAGATCAACTACCTCTAATCTTGACACAAAAAGAACTTAGCTACTCATTTTCATGGTTGCGTTGCTCACAAGATTATTGGAGAAGATGATGAACATGGAAGAAATCAAGAAGAACTATGTTTTTCTTTTCTAATTCTATGCTCTAAAAATTACAACAATGATGAATAATCATGAAGAAGTGATGTTCACTTTCTTAACACAGCCAAAGCCAGCTGGAAAACAGAGAGTTGGTGGCTAAAAAGGTGAAAGCATGGGTCATCCTTTTTCGATTTTCGAGACCGCTAAGCCGTTACGCTGCGCACTCATGCTGCAACCGCGACGACCAAGCATGCTTCTTCCAAAAATTCCTTCAAAAAGAATCATCCCAAGAGCTCTTCAAGTCTCCTTGAATCGAAGCTTGAGGAAATCAATATTAAAAACCTACAATTCAAATGTAAACTATGTTAAATAATATATTATAAACAAAAACTAAATAGAAACATAATTAAACTAAAATACTATACTAAATACTACTAATTAATTAAAAGTCATTGTTAAGGACCACAAAATCATGTACAAAATATCTACAATTTGGTCCTTAACACTACTACATGTATTCATGGCCTGAACTTGGAGGTAGACATGCTACACGTGTATTCTCTTGTGTCCCTTGCAAGAGTTGTGCATGGACTTCCATGAGTTTTGTCTCTATAACCATGTTAAATAGTAAGTCCATGTATTTTAGGCTGATGTCTGAACTAATTTTGGAACATCATTTCAGTTCTTTGTCTCTTCAACAAAGGAAGGTTGTTTTGGCCAGGTGTGATACGGTGAACTGACTTTTTGTATTTTTTGTATCGCAAATGTGCAGATAGCAAGAGTCGCCACCGACTTTTCTTTTATCCAATTAAGGGAAGGTGAAAAGAACAGGAAAAGACCTTCGTTAGATTCTGAGTAAGGGAGAAGGTTATGAAAAAGGAAGGTATTAGCACCCCTTTCCATCCGTAGTTATCTATGGGCTCTTAGTTGCTCTTAGATCACTTTAAAATTGTGCTTTCTGTGTGTTTGACAAAAATGTTTTGAAAAGGGCATTTCGCTTTGACTTTGTAATGATTCATGTAGGAATGTATACAAAGTGTTCGGAAATGTTTTGTTTTGAGAAGAGTTTGAACTTTGACAAAAGTGTGAGGTGCGAAAAGTATTTTGATAGAGCAAGCAACTAAAAGTCTTATTACCTACTCAGAATTGGTCGTTTTCGTGTTATTTTCCGTTCCTTTAGAATAGTGCTATCCATACCATTAGTTGGTAGGTAACCCTATTCGTTAGATGTAAGCGGGACATTCGAAGGGACATCGGATGGTCATAGAAAGCAACTTGTAGGAAGTATCCTAGCACATTCGAAGGGACTATCATCATTTTTCGTAGGCGACATCGTGGGTCTTATGATCTTTGTATCGAAGGGACTATGATGATTTGTTTTGAAGGCAACGGTGCTAGAATACCTCTACGTTCGAGGGACATGACCAATTGAATTCGTAAAGGCAACGAGAGAGAATTACACTAAGGGGTGCATGTGTGAAAAGAGTGTGTTGATTCAGATATTTTATCTTGAAAATTAGTGAGCTATGTTGATTATTATCTTACCATACACGCCTAGTTACTAGCAGTTTATAGGGTGCGGAAATTAAAGTGCAGAATGTAAAGATGCGGAAAAGGTAAATGTCCTACGCCATTACATGGCTTTGGGGCAGATACATAATTTAAACTTGCGGAAAATTAAAACCTAATTTAAACTATTACATCCCATAAACAGTTACATTATTGGAAAAATGAAAACGGTAAAAGAAACCGTCTGAAACGGAACAACCTGTGAGAAGATAAGAAAATCGAAAAATACGAGATGAATCGAATAAGAGAAAAATGTTAGTAAAATGCAAGTTTTTGAATGAGGAAAATATGACATGCTGGAAATAACATAAATATGTTAAAATAATTTTTTGGGATTTTTTGGATGCAATTTAATAATTTAAAATGAATTAAAAGTGATTTAAATGCTAAATTATGAATAAAAATAAATATGCATGCAAAATAATATTTTTTAATTTTATAAATTAAATAAGTATTTTCTGAAAATAATATAAAAAGAAAAATAAATTTTGATATTTTTTAATGCATGAATAAAATTATGAAAGGAATTAAAATTGAATGGAAATATTAAATGAATTAGAAAATATGAAAAGTGAAGTTTGTAAAAAGGAAATGCAAAACCGGTGCCAGTGAGGATCGAACTCAGGACATGGGAGAGTATCCTTGCACAGTGAGAGCCTTTACCACTACGCCAGCTTGCACTTGTTGTCATGGAACAAAAACGTGAGGTCATGAGTGTACACGCGTCGCCGTTTGGAGGAGTCAAAGCCCAGTCCGCTGGTGGACCCCGGGATGAATGAGAGAGCCAATCGAATCGCCCAGAAATGCCACGCACGCTCGCTGCCGGTCTTCGCCTGAGTCCACGCCGGAGCTACGGCTCCGGTCATCTTCTCCGGCACCTGTGATTCTCAATCTGCAAAAATACACGAAATAAAAAGAAAAGAAGGACCTTGTCCCCCTAAATCGGCCATGGCGAACACGATGGTGGTGTTAGTTTCAGCTAAAAATGCTTGCAAAAGCCAGTTCGAAGCTCATCAGTTTGGAAATCCTAAGTATGGCAAAACGCGATTCTAACGTCCAAACTCACAAACGATTGCCCAGATCTTGTCCATGGAACCTTAGGAGCACAATGAAAACATTAGAATCAATTTACACACGCAGAATAATAAAATGCAAAAAATCAAAAAGTTTTGAATATGTATGTATGTATATGCATCGATTCTGGATGGTTTGATCAATGACAATAATGTATTCTTACTCAAATTTACCCTCTGAGCACGATGGAATGATTTTTGAAGGCTGAAAGTGGCTGGATTTTGAAACACGATTTTTCAAGTTTCTTGAAAAATTTTGACAAAATAAGGGTTGTTGTAAGGGCTAGGGTTTCGTTTCTTTGGCTTGTGTACTTGCTGAGTATTTATAGAGTAAATTGAGAGAGGAAAAACAAGCAAAAAAGATTTGATTTGGAGCATTCAATATTTTTCAAATAAAAATCAAATTTTGAAAAAAATTTGATTTCCTCTTCAATGCATGATCATGCACGAATTTGGCAAGTGTTTTGGGCTTCCTTGGACCTCAAGTTTGGTATAAAATCAGCCCTTTTGGAAAAATATATTATTTTCATATTTTATGTAATTTAATTTTGAATTAAATGTTCTAAAATTCAAAAATAAATTAATAAAATAGAAAATTGCCATGGCCAAGCATTTATAGGTCAAGAATAATGTCATGAACAAGTTTGGATCAAAAGATTTTAGGCCCATTTGGAAAATTTTGCATTTTGACCAAAATGTCCTTTTGTGCAATTGTCCAAAATTGTCCAACTTCTGAATGGTGTATCTTGCTCAATTTTCCATATTTTTGAGTCTTCTTGGACTTTTTGGAAAGCTCTAAGAGTCATCTAACCAACATTTTTGGTCTCATCTCAATTGGAGTTTCCATGCTCAATATATCTTCAAAACAAAAAGTTGACTTTTTGTTGACTTTGAAAATGACCTGTAATGTTTTGAGCCATACCTCTCAAATGAAGCATTTTTTGGACATTCGTGTGAGAAATGAAGTTGTAGAGAATTGAATTTCCTTCAAAACAAGAGGTGGTGGAAAAATTTCTGAGAAATTATGAAGAAGTTATGATCAGTCAAAGTTCAGTTGACTTTTCACCTAGAAACCCTAATTTAGAAAGTTTGACTTTTGAGCAAATCTTGAGTTTTCTTGATGAATCATGATCAACCCTTGATCAAATGATGAATGTAACTTCAAAATGAGGATGTTGACCAAAATTATGAAGTTTGGTATGTTGACCACGTTGACTTTTGTCCAATACAACTGATTTTCAACCATCTGAGCAATTGTCTGAGGAAACTTGACTTGTAAGGCTTGAAACTTGACATGGAGAATATTTGAAGCATATGAGGAGGCATGAAGACCATTGGAGATGTTGGAAGTCCATCTTGATCTGAGAATCACCAAACCCTAGTTTGGGTTGATTGTCTAGGAGAGAGTTTGTCTGATCAACTCTTGAGGAATCCTTGAGTATGGATGTATGGGATGTCTTGAGAAGATGGAGGGCAAATTTTGGGGTATGACACCAGGGTGGAGTTTAGAGTTGAGTCACTGACAAAATCTGATGTGGTATGTGGTATGATATCTTACATGTCTGCCAATTATGACGAAGAATTATCTTGTGATGGTGTTTCTCAACCAAGTGTGAAAAAGGTGGCTCTATCTGCTGTCTATCTCTCTCTCAGAGGAAACTGTGGAGAAAATGCTCTGATAATAAAAATATGCATATTAATGTTTGCAAATACTCTGTCGAGAGCTGAGTAATTGTATGATATGTTCATGCAAAATTATGTTCAAAATAATGTGATTCAACGAGTGATTAGAAGTGTGTTAATCTTCACAAGTTTATGATGTGTGGTAGCATCATCTATTATGAAGATATGGTCCTCTGATTAAGATATGCATATGAATTATGGAAAATATCTTGACGGGAGCTAGATATATGTTTGATGAATGTGTGCAAGTATGCAATTTGAACTCTTTGCATTAGAAAGGATGGATGTTTATGTCCTAGTGATATGGAGAAGTTGATGTTCTATATGATGGTGTAACATCATGGTTGTTGAAGATATCAGATATTGTGGAAATAAAGTTGAGGCTCAACTTTATTTTAAGAAGAGGAATCTCTGTTCATATAGATTGGAATATACAGATTATGATCTTGGTGATAGTAGTATGTTCTGACATTACATGAGTTTTTTTGGATGGAAGGGATGAAAAAAGTATCAAAAAGGGTGATCTGATCAATATGCTTGTTTATGATGTGGGTTCTTCTACTACGAGTGACAAAGTGTGGCAATCTGGATCTTGTATAGCAAGCAAACTAAGGACAACTAGTTTGGAATATGTGAGAAATTCCAAATCAAGATTGCTTGTGATATGGTGAGGACTTTATCAAATGTGTCCTTATTATGTGTATAACCCAGGGTCTTTGGAGTTGTCCCCAAAGAGCCAGTATATCTGGATCTGTAAAAGTTAGGTTTGATTTTATAATATATGAAGGTGTTCAACAGGGGTGTTCATCCAGATGTGTGAAGTGACTGACCTTCACTGAGAAATTATGAAGACCTTTATGTGTTCTTGACTTGTGCTCAAATGGTTATATTCATCAGGAGCATATTTTATCCTTGATAGGGGGAGTCAAATGAATGTCTATGGCTTGTTGCTGCATAAATTATGAAACTTGGGTGTGGTTCAAGCCTACAAATATTGTGATGTTAGACTACATGCCGTGACATGTAGATGAAAGGGTTATTCCTTTATATCCTTAACATGGTCTGTGTGTTACTAGCCAAGAGAAGTCATACTTTACTAGTGTACTCCAATAGACAATATGGTTTGTCTGCAAGAACTTATCTTTTTCTGCAGTGCTTGATGGGACCCAATGTATGGTCTGTCTGAGATACCACTTGTGATGCTTTGGGTTGTTTCACTCTTGAAGGTTGAAAGGAGTTCATTTGAAGTCCAGTGGGAGACATTGTGCTCATAATTTCGTGTTTATGGATGAGTCTAGGAATTATCTTAGACTATGTTGATGAAGAAGATTGTTTGTTGTTGATTGCTGGTTGTTATTGAGGGGGAGAATCTATCCTCTATTATTGATAGCAGGTGTGATGGGGAGTTCCTACTGTTTTGGATTAGGGTGCCCTGAAGATGAGATCTTTTGAGATCCTTTTATGAGATGCGAGAGTTTGTCAAGTGACATTTGGGGAGTTTGTTAAGGGGCATGGATAGAAATAAGTATCTTGGATAATGATTCTAGAACCAAGGAAGATAGGTTATGTGATATATTGTTGATGTCCCAAATGATGTTGGAACATCATATTTTATGATAATATATTAAAAATACTTGGGACTATGAATCTCAATACTCTAACTCCACACTCATTATTGGCAGTTCTGTCTATAGTGTTGAATAAAGAGATGTTGAAGAAGTAGTATGATCAGACAATGCATAACTAATGGATTGTTTTTAGAGACTTCACTAAGAAGCAGTAACTACTAGTGAAAGGTTTCTACAGAAGAATGGTTAATCTTCAAAGTTATTAAAGCAGAAATTCTTTTGCTGGATAGTCTGAATCTTATTGAAGCCATGAAGTACAATAAGAAAGAGTTGGTGGATGGTTTCAGACTATAGTTGCATGACATCTTTGCCATCCAAAGAGTCATGACAATTTATAGATACTCAAGGCTACAAATCAGAAGTATCCTTGAAAGCTTGACCTTACTGAGAGAGTCAATACTAAAAAGGGCATGTGAAGAAATAATCCATCACTGTGAAAATATGAAGACTTACATGCCTTTCTCAAATGCTCATTCCTTCATCTTCAACTAGGTTATTAGCTACTCATGACAAAAGGAGTCATGTGGATATCTATAAATTGTTGCTGCTATCACACATTTATTATCAAGGCAGAATATTGTTCTCTTTTGTTGAAGCTCTATGAGGGAATGATGTCAAAGAAACATGTTGTGAAATTATGAAGTTATGGATAATCTAGTGAAGCATCCTTGATTGGTGGGAGAAGAGGTGTTACTCACATGAAATAAGAAAATGATATCTGACTAAGTGTCAGGATATTATTCAGGACATGTTCCTGCATGATCAACAAGGGTGGAGTAACCTAGGTGTTCAATCACGTGGCTGTGAACAAGGGAAGAAAAATATGTCTGACTATGCATTTATTGGGACTGATTCTTTTCAGCAGAAAAAATCTAGAGCTATTAAGGGTGTTCAAAGTTAGTTTGGACGGTGCACATTGATTCATGTAGCAGTTTTTTCATCCTCAATTAACATTGCTTTGACTAAGAATTACAAATTGTTAAATTCTAAGAAACTGCTATGCTATTTATAGAGGTTTCCTCTATCCTCTACTGTCAAGTGAGGGTTTTGGGTGTCATCACCATAATGAGTTTCGTTTGGGTCTCAGTAAGCCGTGTCTGGGTCTGGTTTTGTGAGGGCCTCCTTTTTCATGTTTTGGCCAAAAGGGGGGAGAAAGGATTGTGTTGCCCTGATGTTCAGACAGTAGAGTGTGAGATTGTGTCTACAAATACTATACAAACATGTCGTATCAAAATGTCTTATCATGTTCCTGTTTGGATTTCCCTTTGTGACCTGTGATCTGAGTTATGAACACAATTGTGACCTGTGTTCTGAGTTACCAGGAGTGGTGGTTGATTTGGCTGGACAATTGGTTGTTGATTTAGCAACTAGTAAAGGTCTCTTATTCCACCATTAATGGTTTCTAGATTGAGGGGGAGAACAAGCTGTCTTCAACTATCTTCTTCCTCGTGTGCATCAAACAAACTTCAAGACTTTCCTTCCTTTTATCCTGAAGTTGCATGTTTTGTGTTGATTCAATGGAGATTCTTCAGAGTGCTGCAAAGAAGATGTCGAACAAGATGTTGATACTTTGATTTAAATTAAAGATTTGTTGCTATATGCAGTAGCCCCTAATTGCTGATAATTAATTTTTTTCTTATTGTTGTAATCTCCTGAATTGTAATTGTTTTTAGATTATTTGTTTTAGTCAAAATTTGCCAAAGGGGGAGATTGTTAGTTCTATTATTTTAGGATTGGATTAATTTTTGTAAAACATATAATAGCAACAATAAAGTAATGTAGAATAGGATATATAAACATGCTAAGTAGAAAAGGTACAACAAGAAGTCCTATTAAAATGTCAGAACATGTTGTGTTGAACTTATTCAACAACTGGAACAACATGTCGAAGAAGATGTCCTATGAAGGAGCAATCGACATCGTGCCTGCTGAGCTGATTAATGAGATTCAGTTCTGATTTGAAGTATGCAGAATATAAAGAGAATATTATGCATCCCGTATGGTGCATATTTAAAGGAATGTTTAAAGGTCTAGAAGACTCAATTAGAAATCAAGGAGACTATTTAGGAAACCAAAGATTGAAGACCTTTCTGGAAGTAGAAGTTTCTGCAGTTTGTTATAGCTAATGAAGATGTGATTGAAGGCCTAAATCCAGTTGGGTATAGGTTATAAATAGAAGGGTTTGTAACCTAGTTTATGCGTGAAGCCAAGAGTATCAAGATGTAATCATTAGGGCTAGGTGTAGTGAACCACCCGGATTGTGAGATGATCACCATATCCCTTGAAACCTGTAGGTAAGAGGCAATATGTATTTTTCTTGGAGGAAGCTTTGAAACAACTCCAATGTGTGTCCTTAGTTAGGAGCAAAGCTAACAAACAGTGGAGTTTGCCTTTGAGACTTAGCTAGGCTGTGACAAAAGTATCTCAATGCAGGTTTTCGTTTCAAAATCTGCTGCAAATCCAGGGAGAAAATAATGGAAGTGCAAATCCAGGGTGAAAATATTGGAAACGCAAATTTTATTAAGATGATGAATACTTTGGCTCAATTGATAAGAAACGAATTGTAGAAGTTGATGATAACTGCAGTTGTTGTGATGTAATGATTGAGCATTTGAGATAATTTGGGGGATATTTCGGAAAGGAACTTGGAAGAAAGTTTGGGTCCAAAATTAGTTCGAAGGAGATGGAAGATTTGAAGAACAAGCTGGGGAGCACAAGGAAGAAATTAGTTTTTGTAGTTTCGTACTTGTATGTTCCTGGGGTTACTTTGGCATAATGTTCGTGTAATCTTTTGTGGACAATCTTGTTGTTGTATTGCAAATCTTATTGTTGTATTGTAACAATCATTTGTGGACAAAATGTTTGACTGGAAATGAATTAGTGATTGATCTAAAGTCTGAATTATGAATGTTTGTTATGTATTGTTTTTGTTGATAATTTGAATGACCTTAGTTTAATTTGTATAGACTAAAGGCTATTATAACAACATAACATGACAGAACTTGGTCCAAATAAAGGTATAATGACATAGGTTTACAACAAAACAGATGAAAGTAGTTTTTACAAAATACATTTGGTCTCATTGATAAATAACAGCATAATGCCAAAATAGTTGTTAAAAAAACATGGTTTGCCAAAATGACATTACAACTAGCATAATGACATTACAAGTAGCATAATTAATTTGTCCAAAATGACATCATAAGATTACACTCGACATTACATAAAGTGTCTTGCAAAATGACATAAAACTATCACATGTACTTAAAACATACGACATTACTGAGACACAGATTCTTAAAAATTTCTTTCCATGATTTCATATTACGCACACAAGTTCCTAACTTAGAAACATAGTCATCAGTTTCTTCCAAGGATTCAAACGAAAACAATTGCGAGGAAGATGATGATTTAATTGAGAATTAGGGTTCATGTACTTTAACCATTGTCTTTAAAGGGTTACAAATGTAATAATATAGATAAATAAATAACATGTGGAATTGAAAACTATATCTAATTAAAATAAAAGTCATCTCAGCAAATCAATGTAAGCCATTTGGGTGACCTCGTTTAATGAAGGATGAAAATAGTGAAATCTCAAAATAATAGAGATGAAAATAGTGAAATCTCAAAATGACAAGGTGGAAATCTATTTGTTTTCAGAGGAACTTTTGAAAACTCGCCCAAATAACTGGAGGGCGAACGAACTATTAACCCTTTATTTTTGTTATGGAATGTATTCTTCTGTTTCTCATTTCTAATTTGTAAATAATGTTATTTAGATGTTGAGTGCTATTGTTAATATACTTCAAGTTTTATTTTAAAAAAAAATAATGATTCGGTTTTGGTTTATGTTTGACTACTTGCAATTTAGTTAATAAAATATTAATTATTTTAACACTCCTAAACACCACTATAGAAAAGATATCGTCAAGCATCATAGGAGTCTATCTTCTTACAATGGTCAATATAATTCAATCGTGCTTAGGGTGATGTCGTACTTGAAGATAATGTCACACCTATACATATGGAAGACCTCAAGATCTGACCTCAAGATGTTGATAGAGATGATGATGATGATACAAAGGTTGAAGAAAATCTTAATAATATTAATACGGTAGAAAATGAATCAAATATAAGAAACAACTATCATAATCAATATTCCATAACAACAATTTTCCAAATCAATACAAGGAGTCAATTTGACACAATTCACAACACCATGAAAAACCTCACAACAGTTACATAGGTAACTTAAGCCCCTACATATCACACATATCCCATCATAATTTTCAATGCCTTCCAAGAGCCAAAGCTGACATCACAATCAACACAACCAAAACAACCACAGCAACAAAACTTGACACAACAGCTCCACTTGTCTGTGCACAAAAATCTCCAAACTGATTGCAAATAGCAAGCCAGTTTGTGTCCTGGTTTCCATTATGTGCCAAGTAAACTATGGAAGCAGCTGAAGCACCACTAGAAGTGGCCAGCGTAAGAAAAACCTAAAATTTCACAAACACATACTCAGAACTCAAAACAAGAACCATGTAATCTAATAAATATAAATGCTTACTGTGTCTAAGATAATCAAGAAAAGCCTCGGTCCAGTTGCATGAGGTCGAATGATCGCAACGATGGAAAATGGTAGGGATAGAACTAAGTAACCAGCTACTATAGCCATTGATATAACAAAAAACCTGTATTTCTTTTTCAAGTATTAGTTGAATATTGAATATATAGAATTATGAATTAATGTTATGAAAAGTAATATAGAATGTAAAGAGTTGAATGCATGCTACATACTGAAAGGTGGTAAAGCTATCATAGCTAGCTTCAAACTGGAAGAACTGAGTGAAGAAAGGGAGAGTCTGATCACTCATTCCCATCGAGGCGGCAGCGCCAAGAGCCGCGGCTACCGCACCTAACCTTAGAATGAAATCCATTATGGCTATACCTTTTTTCCATCCTCCTGGTCTTGCTTGTGCTCCAAGTAAAATAGTTTTTCCCTTCATGTTGCTTGACTCTGGTACATCAATGGTTGTTGACATTTTTGGGTTAAAAAATGAGAGAAACTTGAAAGAGATATGTAAATAAGATAATATTATTTGTAATGTGAATATGGAAATTCATTGATTTTGTTGAAGCTTATATAGAGAGAAAGATTGGTAAAGCTTGTATTTGTATGACATAAGATAAGTAAAGTCAATGTGAGTTGTTATATGATATATAGTTATATATCTATATACCATTTCCACTATATGAGTAATTTTTTATAAATAATTAAGAAAGCAAGTAAAGTATGAGAGGAGGATTTGATTTGATTTGATTTATTTTTGTTCTTTCATTAGTTTTATGGGAAAAGGGCAATGGTTGACAATGTTTGGAGGGATACATATTGGACTTCTTAAAATGAGTTTGCATGAATTGTGTAGTGGTTGAAATTATAATTTACGTTCTTCAATCTAACTTTAGTCTTTTGAATAATTAAAAAGTTAACATCTTTTGTTAATTAGTCAACTAAACCATATACACCCTCTCCCTAATCCATTAATGCATGCAATTATCATGGATGTATCGATCATCCTAATTCCACAGCATAACTTGTTGTGGCGTTTTTTGTCTATCGATCTATTCCATTATAATATCAATTATGGTAATTTTTATACTCCTTTCTTTTATCTCTTTTTCCTTTTTTATTTTATTTATATTTTTCATTTTTTTGAACAACTATCACCATCAATCTATTTATTTCATTTATTTCCCTTCTCTCCCGTTTTATTTTTTTAATTACTTTCACATTTCATATAATTTTTTTTTTTTAAATTAAAGAATTTGACGGGAAGAGCCAACTGTTTGAATAAGCACTTTTTCTTATAAAATTGAAAGAAATACATTCATTTCATAGTTGTAGTCTTTGCAATAGGACTATAACTTACTGGAGATAAAAGAAAAAACACATCATAGCAGTTATCTTTTTCATTATACTTTCAAAAATTATTACACAAGATTACAAATGAGTTAACACACTATAACATTTTTGGCCTACAGCCATACAAAATTGCTCCACAACTCAAAAATTGTGGCTACATATAAGTCTTGGTCAGGATTTTCAAATCGTAGATATATGTTTTAAAATATTGAATTCGAAGTGTGAAATTAATATCAAAACAGTTACAGAAGTAGATAATTTGAATTACCTATTACACAAGTTATTGCAAAACCATTTCATAGGAAGCCTTTAATGTGCAACCATTCCAATCATGATCCTAGACGGTTTCGTAACTCTTGGAACAGTTTGGTAACTCCTTCATGACTATCATGTTCTTGCCATCTTATTTATACCATCTCATATCATCATTATCAGTATCATCTTCTTCATAAGATATAGCATAAAAAATGGCCAGACCTGTGGAGAAAATAAGCGACATCAATGATAGCAAAGAGTTATGGAAACTGGCAGTTAGAGTACATCATGGATGGAACGTCCTCTCCAACAACAACGTTCATTTTGAGATGTTTTTTGTTGACAAAGATGTAATTGTTATTGTCCCTTCCTCTATCAAACTTTTTTCCACATATTTTCTGTTTATATATTCGTGTAGTGCAGGGTGGTGATATACATGTTGTCCCAGTCGCCCATATGTCTCTGTTCGATGAAAAACTCGCACTGGGCCATACTTATACGGTACCCAGCTTTAAGGTCCGTGCTAATGTGTTGTCTTTCAAACCTTCGCCGCACAAATTTATGCTCAAGTTTACTGGAGGAACGTCTGTTGGGGATGAAAAAAAGCATGAGATACCGGCCAGGCCGATTGTGTGTACAACTTTTACCGACATAATCACTGGAAATTTTAAAAAGGATGTGCTGCTAGGTGAAATAATGTTAATGATGTTTACTTTTTGTTCTTTTATATGAATCTTATTGTTATTGTTTAACTCATATTTTGGTCATGTTTTGTTCAGACATAATTGGAATGGTTGAGAGTATTGGGTATGCACAGACTCAAACAGGTGGCAAGAAACAGCAGGTTAATATGGTATTGAGGGATCACGAGTTTGTGTTATGTAGAAATTACTTCTCTCTGTTATAATATATTTTTGTCATGTTTTAACCGACTTTGATGTAATTTTGGGCTTCCTAGCAACAACACTATGAACTGCACCCTTTGGGAGTCATATGCTGAGCAATTCATCAAGTATTACCAGGATCGTGGTGATGCGTCTGTCCCAACTGTTGTTTTGCTGCAATATGCAAAAGTCAAGGAAGAGGGTTAGATGTCTAACTTTGTTGTTGTTTAACGTGTAACCTGCAGTTACTAAAATTTGTGTCATTTTGCATGAATGTAAGAAAGTATCCACTATCAGTGACAAACAAATATCATGTAATTATGTTATGCCTCGACGCTGAATTTCCTCTGGTGAAACAATTTATAGACGAGCAGGAGTAATTGTGTGACTTATAAATGATGCATTTGTTATTATGTATTGTGTTAATTGGTGATTTTATGTTTTTTTATTATACGTGCATCATGCCTAAAGACAGCTTGGTAATTGTATCCGGCCAGCTTAGTTCTAATTCTCAACTTTCATCGCAAAGTTCTGAAAATTCACAACTAACTCTTGCGCAAAAGTTACTTTCTAAGGCTATTTATTTTGCCTACTTTTGAGATCATCAAACTTCCGGAGGTGTGCATTTCTTTGCTTTGTACTTATTTTTTAGTATCTCATATGTCATTTCGTCGCGGTGTTTCTAAATTAGTTTTTAATTGCTGTGATGTCACTGCAAATCACATTCTGTGCTAAACAGTCAGCACGACTCAATGTGGAGCTCCATAAACAGTCAGCACGACTCAATGTTTGAAGTCTAAATAAGTTACCAACAAGGACAAATATAAACATACAAATAAGTAGTAGTGTTTTGTATATTTTTTAGGAGCATTTTGGTCTTATACTATCCATTTCCTACAATTTAATGGTTCAATGTGTAACCATTCAATGTTAGTTTTCCTATTGAAATAAACATGTTTTTCAAATTTTCTGATCATAATTTTTTCAATGTAATGACTCTAACATTTGTTGCACTTTTCGGTTTTTTATTCTCTAGAAGAACCTCATTTGGAATAGTCAAATTAAATATTTGTGCTTTGCGATGATTTGGATTCAACATCTTTCTCTATTCACGATTGAAACTTGTAAACTTAATAGTATATTGGTAATCTTTATGCTTTACAGTTTTGGATTACTTGTGAGAAACTCAAACGAAATACTGGATTCCTACATGTGGTTGTGGTGGAGTGGATGAGTATACTTTTCAGCGACAACATAATAGACAAGAGTATCATAAGTCATGAATACAAATTTAATACCACATGAATATGGTTGGTGGTAGAACCTAAAAACCGTAGTATGTACAATATTTTATCTTAGAGGCAATATAACTTCATGTTTGTCCTAAACCACATCCTTATTATTGTAGAAAGTATATAAATTGAAAGATACAATTTTAACTATACACGAAAACCAGTTTAGAATAATAGTGTTTGTATTGATCAGATATTCACATGTAAGTGCCGAAATTGTATTATTAACCCGGCTTAATTGCAGAAGATATATCACCTATATTACAGTTATAAATGGCAGTTACCACCCTTTGATTCACACAAAACAATAACCTCCATTATCTAAGAATTCTTCTGTAATTCAAAATATTAATGATGGACAATTGATACCACACTTCCCAATTACCAAATGTGACCCTCAGGATTGTAATTCCACAATACATTTATGTCCTATCAATGCTTTCCCTGACTCTTGATTCTTTAACGGCATGCATTTACTCTTCTGTTTTTAATGAAGAGATTCTAGCATTACCAATATTTGGGCTACATAGCATCCATAGCATTCCATCTGTTATCCATTGTTCCATTAACTGTTCTGTAGCCATGTTACCAAATATTGTTACAAACAATTGCTCTCAATCATCTATTTCTAGAAATAAGATGAGACTTATTCTGAAAGCATGAAGAAATTCATGCCACGTTATCAACTCTATACCACCTTTTTTACCAACCTCTGTACCACCTTTTTTACCAATGTTATCATCCAATGCAACAACTTCTACCTCTTATTTTGTTGAATATCAAACTTCACCTAATCCAACTAATGTAAGAAAGAGACGAAAGCAATTGATGGATGAAAGATAAAGGTCGCGTAAAATCGCAAAAACATAACCTTTTGTGAATCCTGAGAAAACACCTTTGATTTCTACGCGAAAAACAACTTCAACAAAGCAATCAAACATGACAAATGCACTATCATCACATACGTGGCTACGTAAACAAAATAAGGATACGCGTGCGTTCAACGCGGTTTATAACACGATTTGTGCGTCTTCTTCTATTGTTCATACCTTACCAGAAGATGTAGCACATCATATATTGCCTCAATCGCATCAGTCAGACAATGTGCTGTCAAATTCTGACGATGATTATAGTTTTTCAAATACTTATGACTCTGATGCCGACCTGGAACATGATCCATTAGTAGAGTCTCATTCACAACGTACAAAACATATGTTAGATTATGTATCTTTAGTCTCGACGATCAAATTTTTTGACCCTTTTGATTTATTTTATTGCTATAACACATAATTTATGTATACAACTCTATATATAATTGCCTTACAACACATATGCATCCTCACTGTAGCTCTGTTAATTTCTCATTTTTATATTATGTGGATCCAGAATATTCTGATATAGGAGACCAAAGCTATGAATATTCACATTGTGAATCACGTATGTGGTATCAAGAATGCATATGCAGATCAAAAAATCCGAAAGTTTCCCAGTTCAATCGTTGTTGTCGTGGTGGAAAAATTGTTTTTCGTTCCTCGAAGAACCACCACAGCTGTTGCAGCATCTTTTGTACAATATAACATGTCCAAAAAGGAAAAAACTACCAAAATAACATTCAGTCATACAACGCAATGTTTTCTTTTACTTCTCCCGGTATGAATACTACGTACTCAAGACTTGGAGGCCCACCTACTTTGCGGCTGCATGGTCAAACATGTCATCGAATAGGTATCAAGTATTGCTCAATCATGAAGAAACTATGAGCAAAAACAATGAATAATGTGGATCAAATAGAAAAATGAAAGAGATGAAGTTCTATTCAGTTATGAATTCTGTTACATTCTCCAAAAAAATCGTTTTCAATCAGTAATACAATCTCCTTTATATAGCCTCAAAGGAGTTTCTACAGTAGAATGACTAATATACCCTTAATACTCCCCCTCAAGTGGGAAGGTAAATGTTAAGCATTCCCCACTTGGATGTAAGCATGTCATACAAAGGTCTGGAAAGTGCTTTGGTGAGAGGGTCATCAAGTTGCTGAGCTGACTTTACATGTACTAGTTTCAGAAATTGTGTTTGAACATGTTGACGGATAAAGTGACAATCGATATCCACGTGTTTAGTCCTTTCATGACTCAAGGGGTTCGAGGCCAGTTGAATGGCGGATTGACTATCGCAAAACACCATCACAGATTGTAGATTAATTTCAAAGGTCCTGAACAATTGTTTAATCCACAACAGTTCTGATGTGAGAGAGGCTAGAGCACGATACTCAGCCTCTGCGGACGAACGAGCCACATTAGGTTGTTTTTTTGATTTCCATGCTATCAAAGCATCTCCTAAGAAAATACAAAAACCAGTTGTGGACTTGCGGGTAACTTTGCAACCGCCCCAATCTGCATCGGCAAATACAGTGAGTCTAAGTGAGGATACAACAGGGAAGAACAAACCTTTGCCAGGAGTGCCTTTAAGGTACTGTAGGACATGGTAAACTGCTGCCAAGTGAGTGGTACGGGGTTGTTGCATAAACTGGCTTAACCTATTTACAACATAGGTGATGTCAGGCCGCGAGATCGTCAAGTACATAAGCTTGCCAATCGCCACGATAGCGAAATATCCTCCAGGTTCACCATCTACATCATTGAATGAGGCAGATAATCCAATGGTACACTAACGGTTTGGAAGCAATGTAACCCGTGTCTTGAAGAAGTTGAAGTGTACTTTCTCCGCAGAGGTGAATGTCGTTCTTTGACTTAGCAATTTCTAAACCAAGGAAATAATGCATCTCAAGGACTTTCAATTTGAAATGTTGTTTTAGGAGTTCTTCAACTTGCTTCAATCTTTGAAGATTAGGACCTGAAGAACAATGTCATCTACATACACCAGGATGACTAAAGACGGCCATTTCCACTAAAGAATAGTGAGTGATCTGCCGGGGATTGTTCAAAACCAACCGAGGTGAGAGTAGAGTGAATTTTGATACCACCGTCTGGATGCTTGCCTTAATCCATACAGTGACTTATTGAGCTTGCACACCAAATTCTCCCCCTTGATTGGATAACCCTTAGGAAGTTGCATATACACTTCTTCGGATAAATCCCCATTAAGGAATGCATTGTTGATGTCTAATTGAATAAAGTTCCATTTTCTTTGGGTAGCAATGGAAAGCAGGATTCTCACAGTTGTGAGTTTAGCTACAGGCGAGAATGTGTCTAGAAAATCAACACCATTGTTGTGAACCCTTGAGCCACTAGGCGTGCCTTGTACCTATCTAGAGATCCATCACTCTGTACTTGACTTTATAAATCCATCTGCACCAATAGCCTTTTTCCTTGGTAATGTTTGAACCGACCAAGTATTATTAGCTTAATGCAGCAATTTCTTCTGCCATGGCTTGCCTCCATTCAGGGCTAGAAACAGCTTAGTGGTAAAATGAAGGTTCATATATGGTGGAGACTTGGCATATGAACTGTTTATATGAGGTATGAAGGTTATCATAAGATAAATGATTTTGAATGGGGTATTTAACATGACAGTGAAAGTCTTGTAAATAAGAGGGAGGTCTGTGGACTCTAGATGATCTCCTAGGTTGTTCATTTTGTCCAATAGGTAAATCAAGGTGGCTAGCAGTAGGTGCATTAGGTGAACAGACAATGGGTGCAGGACTGACAGGTTGAGAATCATGAGGTTCATTATTAACCAAAGGATTTTGTCCATCATTAAGGATAGGTTCCAAAACAACTTTTGGCAGCACTGTGTCAGAAAAATATTTGGTACAAAGGTGACATCTGTAATTGAGTGAAAGGGGAAAATGGATTCTTGAAAAGCAACATCTCTAGTGATTCAGAGTTTTCTAGATTCAAGAATCAAAAGTTTGTATCCTTTTATACCCGGTGGATATCCAAGTAGGATACAAGGTGTAGCACGCGGTGTAAACTTGGTTCTATGGACAGGAATAGTGGAAGCAAAACACAAGCAGCCAAACACTCGTAATGAGGCATAATCAGGTAGCTTACCATGTAACATTTCATAAGGAGACTTGTTGTCCAAACTAGGAGAAGGTGTTCTATTTATCAAGTAGGCGCTTGTATTCACACAATCACCCCAAAAATGAATAGGAACTTTGGATTGAAACAATAAAGCTCTTGCCACGTTAAGGAGGTGTTGATGCTTCCTTTCTACCACTGAATTTTGCTGAGGCCTATGAGGACAAGAAAACTGATGTATTGTCCCTTTAGCTTGCAAAAAATCAGTCAGCTACAGTTCTTTAGCGTTATCAGTGCGAATTCCCTTAATTAAAGTGTTAAACTGATTTTTCACAAACTTAAAAAACAGTTTAATTAACATAGTTGCTTCAGACTTATGTTTCATCAACAATAGTCAAAAAATAGTGATAACCATCATAAGTATGTTTTCTAAAGGGACCCCACACATCACAATGAATCAAATCAAAAGGTAAAGCACTATGATTATTATTTGAAGAAAAACGTAAACGATGAAAGTTTGCAAGAGGACAAACTTGACAAATTTCATGATATGCTACATTTGAAGGAAACAAATCAGGAACTTTATTGTGAATAGTTTTCAACACTTGATCAGATAAGTGACCTAATCTAGCATGCCAGATGGAAATAGAGATGTTACCAACAGAATTACATGTTGGTATATTGGATATGTTCTTATTTGAACAAGCATCAAAGGCAGTAGAGTTGGTTTCAGGTTCAACTTTGAGGAAGTAAAGGCCATGAGCATTGATAAGTGCCAAAATTAAGTTATTTTGTATATATGTTTAGGGGCACTTATCGGTTCTTTTGTTGATATTCTTTGAATAAATCCCCCACTTTTTGTATAAATGTGTACATAATAGAATAATTGAGTTTTTGTGTAAATATTGTATCATTTGATAGTTTTTCATCTCTTTTATAGGTGTTCATTCATAATTGGAGCATTGAGTAATAAAGTGTTGAAGACACGGCTTCAAATGCGCGATTTGGACAACTCATCAACGAATAAAGCTCAAATTCAAAGAATAAAAATCATCAATTTGGTTTATATTTTATCATGGTTAGATAGAGCATTGAATAAGCTTTCCAACGCTTCAAACCGGGCACAATTCCGAGTTACGGTTCTCAAGATATGGCAAAAACAAGATGTTGAACATCACAGACCGCGCTAAGCGTGAATACCGCACTTAGCGCGCCCTGCGACTTCAGAATTCTTTAAAAGGGGCTAAAAACACATTTTTAGGTTATGGGTTGGGTATTTTTGAGTCCCAACACCATCAACATCATTTTTTTGATAGATTTTCTTGGAAAACAACATTGGAGCTTGCATTTGGATGATCCGGAGTCGAATCCCTCGTCGATTGGTGTTGACAAACCAAGAAATGTTTGGTTCCTCTTCTTCTCTTCTCTTTGTAATCTCTTTTGTTGGGTTTTGTATGTATATCTACTCATAACTCATGTATATTTTTCGCCCTTGGCGTTGTATAAAGTTTGCTTTACGAATCTGTGTTGGTGATTGTCTTGGGTTTTTACTTTATGTTAGGGATTTGAGCTTTACTAGAGATAGATCGCTTAGATTCTTACCTAGGATAGTTATCTGTTAGTTTCTGAATTCTAGAAATGGGTTTAGAGCTGACATTCACTATAGAGTATCTGAACTTAATGTCTCTGCGTTGGTGAAGTATGCCAAAGATGGGTATGGAGGTGACGCAGTTGACTTCTGTGTTGTTGAGGTAGGCCAGACATGACTATTGAGATGATTCGGGAGGATTCTCAATTTGGGTTAGATATAAACAAGGTTGTGAGAGGTATGTGATGACACGGACGAGTATCGTAGGCCAAGTATGACATGGGTGGTAGATTTAAGTCTGTTACGGGTAGTTTACATTCGTTCCGGACAAGCTGTCTATCCTTTATACTTTTTGTTCATTTACTTTCTGTCTTTTATTTTCATTTCTTTTAATCCCAAACTCATTAACGGTAGAATTGTCGAACGACGAATCAATAACCAATCTTTGTGGACACGATACGATATAACCTAACCGGTATATATCACCCGATAAAAATAAATACCAACTCTTTGCTTGCCGCTATACCGCAGCAACAAAATGGCGCCGCTGTCGGGGATTGGTTTTATTGTTTATGTATTTCGATAATTCCGTTGTTTTTGAGTTTTGTAATTATTGTATATGTTGTATAGACCTTGTATATGAACATGTATATTGTTACTTGTACATGTTTGTGATTTTCTTAGCTTTCATGTGATGTTGTTAATTGTCTCGTACTCGTAACGTTTGTTGTGTGGTTGTTAGGACACTTTCTTTAGGTTTGCGCGGTGTGACAATACCATGGCATGACGAGAGGAGGTTACTAGTGCTCGCACAATAAAGGCGTCGAGCTTACGACGTAAAACAAGCCTGTTTGTTTATGTTGTTTATGTGTGTGGTGACTTGTGTTTTAACAAGTTGAAATAAGACTTGCTCTTAATTTCAAATTTTCACTTTTCAACTTGTTAATTCCTTTTCACTAATTGTGTGTATTGTTATTTGCTTTTGTTTTGTTATGTCAATTTGTTATTTTCCACAAGTTTGTAGTGTTTTAGCTTGTGGAAGTGTGTATGTATTGTAAATATTGTTTAGATGGGTAAATGAGATTGTATAGGTGTGTAGGTGGAGCTTGCATAGCGTTGCACTGTTGCCATTTTTCTCAAGAATGGTAGCGCTTAGCGCTATGTAGGGCGATGGATTCTTTAAAATTTCACTTGGTTTTCCTTTTCCCACTTTCTCCAAGGCTTTTGTATTGAATAAAATTAGTATTGTTTTCTAATTCTTTTGTTGTTGTTTGGACTCAAATTTTGGTTCGGTAACTTGAAGACTTTTGAGGTGATTTTCCGAGTTTGATCGTTTCAACTCGCGGATGTATGGTAATGATAGTTTTCAAAGTTGGTACACGTCAGGTACTCGTTTCTCGCTTTCTATAGTATAACATGTTTAGGAAATTTATCATTTGTATAATTACCATGCTATTCATTCTTTTTGCATTACTTGCTCATGAATTGAATCACTTTAGTCCCCTTTTTACCCATAAATGTGAGGAAGCTTTCCATTGTTTACATATGAGAGTCCACATTCTTGTTTTAACTGGATTTTATTATGCTTAATCTTTTTTTTGTGTTGATTGTATGATTGCAAGAAAATGATCAAGGCATTTTGTTGATTTTGAGCATAACTACCTTGGCCAAATATTCAATTCACCTTGTGAGTGTGTGATCCTTTGTTAGCCCCTTTGAACTTTTATCAATATCCATTTTTATTTGAACTTGATGCTTGTCTATGAGTGTCAATTCACCTTTTTTGTATGGATGTTGATTTCTTTGTTTCTTGAACCCTCAACTATATGTTGTTGTATGAATTTTTACCTTGCCTTAGAAAGTAGGGAGTATTCACACATTAATGTTGGTTGAATTCAAGTTGGGGAGAGAAATGTTTATATACTTATATTGTGGTTGGTATGAGGTAAAGAGAAAAGAAAAAGAAAAGAAAAAAAAGTGAAAAAGAAAGATTAGAAAAAGGAAGAAAAAAGAGAAAAGCATTGAAAAAGAAAAACAAAAAGAGTAGGAATAATGTTATGTTAATAAGTGAGGTGTGTTTGGTGTGAAATTTGTGATGAAGAATAAGTTTGATTGAAATTATATTGTTTGTAACTTTGTGAGTTGATCACTCCCTTAGGTTTAGGCAAGTTTTTGTTTCGATTAGCTTTAGGACTTATCACTTGTTTGTTAACCAAGCCACATTACAACCTTGAAAATCCCTTGTGATTCTTGTATTTGAATTTTCAATACGTTTTTGGATGAATGCATAATTTAGTCTATTGTTTGCAAGATTGTGGAGGAGTGTTTTTTATCCCTCACCTTTGTGTGTTCTTCATCCAGCGATGAATTTTTGCTAGGTGTGATTCATGATTGAGCTTGTTTTGTTTTAGAATGTTTTGCATGATTTTTGTACTTAGGATTTGTTTCGTTTATATGTTATTGTTGTAGTATGTTGGTAAGTTTGTATTTGTCGTGTACATTTTTCGTTTGAACCATACATTTGTTTTCCGTTTTCAAAAACTAGTTGATTCGTGATTCTTTGAGTATCATTCATTATTTCTTTAGGTTTACTTGACTTTGTTTGAGGACACACAATGTTTCAAGTTGGGGAGAGTTGATAAGTGCCAAAATTAAGTTATTTTGTATATATGTTTAGTGGCACTTATCGGTTCTTTTGTTGATATTCTTTGAATAAATCCCCCACTTTTGTATAAATGTGTACATAATAGAATTGAGTTTTGTGTAAATATTGTATCATTTGATAGTTTTCATCTCTTTTATAGGTATTCATTCATAATTGGAGCATTCGAATAAAGTGTTGAAGACGCCAATCTTGTGATTTGGGCAACTCATCAACGAATAAAGCTCAAATTCAAAGAATAAAAATCATCAATTTGGTTTATATTTTATCATGGTAAGATAGAGAATTGAATAAGCTTTCCAACTCTTCAAACCGGGCGCAATTCCGAGTTACGGTTCTCAAGATATGGCAAAAACAATTCGCCATAAGCGCGGTCTATGATGTTCAGCATCTTGTTTTTGCCATATCTTGAGAATCGTAACTCGGAATTGCGCCCGGTTTGAAGCATTGGAAAGCTTATTAAATTCTCTATCTAACCATGATAAAATATAAACCAAATTGATGATTTTTATTCTTTGAATTTGAGCTTTATTCGTTGGTGAGTTGCCCAAATCGCGCATTTGAAGCCGTGTCTTCGACACTTTATTACTCAATGCTCCAATTATGAATGAATACCTATATAAGAGATGAAAAACTATCAAATGATACAATATTTACACAAAAACTCAATTATTCGATTATGTACACATTTATACAAAAAGTGGGGGATTTATTCAAAGAATATCAACAAAAAAACCGATAAGTGCCACTAAACATATATACAAAATAACTTAATTTTGGCACTTATCAAGCATATTCACCCGTGCCAATCACCTTCCCCTTCTGACTGTCCTGAATCATGAATCCAGAATTAGAAAAAACAACAGATAAAGAGGACTGTTGTGACAACTGACCAACAGATAAAAGGTTGATTTTGAAGTTAGGAATGAATAACACATTGTGTAACACCAATTGAGGATTTAGCAAAACTTTGCCTATGGCAGAAACTGGTACCTTGGTGTTATTTGGTAGAGTTACAAGTTTATTTGAAAGAAATTTATTTGAACTAAACAGTTGTAAAGAATGCATAATATGAGATGTGGCTCCTGAGTCAACTATCCAAGTATTAATTATGGGATATTCATTGTGATGTGAGGAAGTGAAAACCATACCAATTGAATCACCTGATGCAGAAGCAGAGCCAAGAGTGGATTGGCGAGCCATTTGACCTTGAATATACGCAATGAGTTGTTGGTATTGTTTTGTGTTCAACGGAGTGTCGTCATCCATTGTGTCCGTGTTAACAGCATTTGCAGCAGATTGTTGAGAAGCACTCAGTTTTCCCTTTCTGTATCCAGGTGGATATCCATGAAGTTTGAAGCATTTGTCTTTGACATGACCAAGAATTCCACAATGTGAACAGAGGGGTCTATCCTTCTTCCCAATCTTAGGTTTCGAACTATTTGAATCATTGACAACATAAGCTAGGGTTTTAGTGTTGTCACTGGTAACAACATTGACCACTCTTTGTTTCTCTTCTTGAATCACTAGTGAAAAAACACGACTTACTGATGGCAAGGGATCCACGAGAAGGATCTGACTGCGAATGGAATTGAAGCTCTCATTCAATCCAAGCAAGAAAGTTAGTACATACTCACGGTTGATGTGTTCAATCAAGGGGTTGACACCGCCGCACACACACTGATGAATTGGGCGAAATTCCGCTAGTTCTTCCCAAAGACCTTTGATCTTGGAATAGTATGCACCAACAGAAAGATTACCTTGAGTACAAGTGATGAAATCTTTACGCAGCTGAAACAAACGAGGACCATTGTTCTGAAGAAAACGCTCCTGAAGATCGTTCCAAATCGCCGCCGCGGTGGATGCGTAGATGATGATGGCGGTGAGTTCTTTGGAAACTGAATTCAGAAGCCAAGAAGCAAAGACATTGTCATTGCGTTTCCAGAGTTGATATTGAGGATCACCATTAGGAGGTTGCAGAATCGAGCCATCGACAAACCCAATTTTGTTCTTCGCACAGAGAGCTGTGACAATTGCACGGCGCCACGACGGATAGTTTTCTTCCGTCAAGAGGTGTGAAACCAGAACAAGACCGGGATGATCGGAATGATGAATGAAGAAAGGATTTTGCTGCTGATCTTCCGTGATGATGATGAAAGAAAGGAGATCTTGAAACAAGATCGAAACGCAGAAATGCAGAAGCAAACCTTGCTAGAGCAAGATCCGAAAAAATCTACGGATACCATATCAAGTATTGCTCAATCATGAAGAAACTATGAGCAAAAATAATGGATAATGTGGATCAAACAGAAAAATGAAAGAGATGAAGTTCTATTCAGTTATGAATTCTGTTACATTCTCCAAAAAAATCGTTTTCAATCAGTAATACAATCTCCTTTATATAGCCTCAAAGGAGTTTCTACAGTAGAATGACTAATCTACCCTTAATAATAGGTACCCTACTCCCAGAAAGAGGTAGTCCTCCGCAATATGCTCAGCTTTATATTTAAGACACCGACAAAGAAGTTGATTATAGAGTGCAATGCTTCGGGTTTGTATAATTACTTACCAACATACGTTTGTTTCTCATATCATTTGTTGTATGAATCTTTTATGAACTATGTTGTATACAGAGATAGCAAAGTGATTCAACGTGACATAGTAGAGAAACTGAAGATTATGTTAGATGACTTTAAGGTCCACGTGAAGGCTTTTAGGATGGCAAGGGATGTTATTGAGGGCAACGAATTTGTAGACTTAAAATAGAAGCTCATTTGTGATAGACAGGAAGATGGACGTATCCATAATAGACCTGCAATATCTGAAGTTGTTGCCCTGATTGTTGGAGATATTGATTCAGCATCTAAAAGAGACATCATTGTTCAAGCACGTGATGGTGGTCTACAACGGATAGATGAGTTTCATCCTTCTTATTTGGCATATCAATACCCTCTTATATTGTTTACCGGGAAGATGGCTATAGGAAAAATGTACTTCACAAGTACTGGCATGAAAAAGAGGATACTGAGAAAAACCGTCAAAGCATAAAAGACTAGCTTACTTATAGGATGCAGCAACGGTGCAAAGAGGAAAAAACACTACTTCATTCAAGACGTCTATTCCAAAAGTTCTTGGTCGATGGTTATGCAGTGATGGAATCTGAAATACTTAATTGGTTGAGAGACAATCAATTGAAGTTGAGAGTCGTAAAATATAACAAGTTGGCTGATCAAACAGATGTTAGTGTAACGAATCACATAATAAGCGAGGAAAACGTGTAGTCTTACCATCTACATTTGTTGGTAGAAAAAGATACATGGATCAGTTATATTTTGATGGAACGACCATTTCAAGTAGGTTGGGATTTCCTGATTTATTTGTTACATTTAGTTGAAATCCAAACTAGGCGGAAATCATTCGTACATTATGTTGTACCCCAAAAATTACCCTCTTCATTTCAACATTTTTGGATTATAGTTTCGTTATCATAAACATACATGCATATGTTAGATGATGTGCTCGATCTAGAAGGGGGGTTGAATAGATCGGATTTTTAAAATTTGCGCGTTTAAAATTAATTTTACAAAATCCTCCTGTATTTTCAATCGTATAAATGATCCGCTATTGAGAAGATCCGATATGAAAACCGTTGAGAAAAAGTGAGAAACACTGTTTTGATTAATGCACTTTGAATACACTTTATTAGTCATCTTAGCTTTCACCTTGAGTATTAAATACTTCCAATGTGAATAGTAAGAAACAAAACTTAATCACAATAATCAATTTGTAGGTGAGACAATTTATCAAACACCTTGTAAGCAAAGTTCACAAGTGTTCAATTAACAAATTTGCGTTGTCGATAATTGTCACGTAACGATCAAACCGAGCATTATGAACATTTTAGTTAAACCTAGACACAACACCAATTCAGTTTATGAATGTTTAAAAATTTGAAACTAACAAATTTGATAAATCAAATAATGAACTTAAATTCTAAAAAGAACACAAGAATTTGTTAAGGATGTTCCTCCTTTTGTACTCGCGTGGTGTACGTCTGCCCCCAACTCTAAAATTTAGAGTTGAGAAGCTTTTCATAAAATTGTAAATTGTAACAAGTGAAGAAATAGTTCCCTTTTCACACAATTCAATTGATGATGATGAACCTATCTTCAACAGGATCCTTGGTTCGAGCAAAACCAAGCTTCGATCTCTTCGAGTACACCTCCGATTAGCGATACTTGAAATCTCTACCAATTCGCTATAGAATTTATTTCTCGGTTGATATCAATCAAACAAGATCGAACCCTAACTCTTCCTTCAAGATCCTCCGGTTACCGTGACAAATCAAGTGAATCCCCTGCTCATTGATGCTTCACTCGGCTGAATCTTGCAAAGAGAAGATTAGTACCAAAAAATCCCGCACCGATCCGGATCTAAGAGGACAAAACCCAAACGGTTTTATTCAAGATAGAGCCCACAAAACAAAACCCAAATCTGAAGAAATTCTTCGACTCAGAGGTTATCAACAATTCTTGGATCTTGAATTGAACCACTTTGATTTTCGGAGAAGTTGAATTTGAAGAAGGAATGTTGAAGATGAAGTGTTCTCTATGTGTATCTTTCATTATATGCTTGTTGAAAAACTCAAAATGACAAATGAAATCTATTTATATGTGTTAGAACTAATGAATAAAAATGAGGAAAAAATAATTTAATTCAATGCTACATTAGGGGGATGCATCGACGCTCCAGGAGGGAGGGTCGGCGCGTAACATCCAGAGCCAATGTGTTAGGCCTTCAATGTTGGATGCATCGACTCAAGAGTCAGCATGTAACATCCTAGACTTCTTTTACATATGCGTCGACTCAAGAGATGGCATGTAACATCTAGGGAGTTTCCCTTGAACGTGTGTCGATGCATCTGATTTTTTTTATTCTTTGCTTTTCTTCATCATCCATATTTTTAGCACACACACTCAAGCTTTTCCAGGGGTTTTGACATCATGAAAACTCGAGCATGCATCTACATACTCCCCCTTTTTGATGATGGCAAAACCAACAAGCACAAGATATTACCTGTACATAGAAAGACGCACAAAGATATACAAGTCTAAAGAAAAGCTAAAAGTTAAGCGAGTAATATGCAAATACGAGCAATGCTCCCCCTAAGAGTATGCATATACGAGTGAGCCTTCATTTATCACATTCTTCTCCTTTGACAACATCAAAAAGTGAGAGGCAAGGTTAATGATAACATAATATAACCAAAAAGGCATTTTTCAATCAACATACAACTTTAAAAATACAATGAATATACAATGTGAAGCATTGTACAAAAATATTAAATACACATTCATGAAGATACAAGCACATAAAAAGTAAGTCATACACGAACACACAGTACGGTCATGACAATAAAAACAAATTACAATAAATTAACAAAAACATGCAAAAATATGATAATCAGTTTCCATCCATAGGAGGCTGGTCAGATGGGTTAAATGGGTAGTAGTGAGCAAATTGATTTTGGAAGGATGCAAAGCTTTCGGCTTGAGATTGGATCATTCCATGCAAAGTGTTGTAGCGCTCAGTTTGTGTTGCTTCATAAGTGGGGAACCTTTCGTTTTGAGTAACTAAGTCTTCAAGCATATAAAGCTCCATCCGTTGCATCTGAGCAAGAACCCAAGCCATGTCACTTTAACCAGCAGCCACCCCAACATCTTCTTCCATTTCATAACATAACGAGGTGCCGCGAGTCGAATCCTGGAGATCAAACATTTTGCTGGCAAGGTAATGAGGCCAATTGGCCTTTATTTTATTTTTCAAGCAGAACATGATTTTAACATCAGCTTTGTCAATTCTTGACAGGACACCTTTTTTAGGCCGAATGATATGCCCCACAAATCAGTATAGGATCCTGTCAAATGGTGCTAGAGAGTCTGTGGTGACATTAGGCGGAAAGAGAACATTGTTGAAAATGTGTTCAACATATGGTGCCTTAAGCATAGAATTCAAAGTAGTCTTAAAATCATAACCAACAGTCAGTGGAGTCAGAAAACCTAACAATATTTGCATCTTCAGAATCAAGATTGAGAAGATTTTTCTAAACATGAGATGATACCATGAAGAATTTGTTGTCAATACAATAACGAAATACGGGACCCTCAAACTTTTCCTTTATACCCGCATAAAATAACCTAACATAATCTTCATTATACTTATTACTACAAGCAAAGAAGGGTTGAAGCCCTTGAAAGGTAATTAGGTCACTGATATAAGCCAAATGTTCTACCTCAAGGTTTTTCATGGTGACATAGTGTTGCTTTACAACCTTCCTATTTCTGAATTTTTCAAAAACCTCAGTTAAATCAGTGGAGAGAAGGGAGAGAGTAATTACAGGTAAATCTTGCTGAGTTTGACAAGATCCACCGCGGAGAATCCTTTTCTTAGCCACCCTCTAAGATGCCATGATGAACCTTTGAAGTATTTTGATGAAGAATAGAAGAAAAGTTGTCTAGAGGTCTTGGAGGGGTTAGGGTTCCACTTTTCTCTTTGGAATGAAATGAAGATTATGCAACGAATGAACCCTAAATGTAAAATAAAAACTGAATTTTTAACTGATGCGTTGACCGCCCCAAGGCCATGCGTCGACGCAACTGCTATGCAAATTGCTACTGAACTGAATAAAGCAAGTGTATCGATGCAACTTATATGGTTGAGTCGACTCATCTACTTTGACACTAATAATTTTCTACAAATTTAAGACATGTAGTCATGAAGAATAAACAATACATAAGCAACACTTTCACATAAGCACACACCTATCACAAGTCAAGTAGAAAATGAAGTAGACATGTATTTATGGTCAAGAGAATATTAAAGAGTTAGAGAGATATTACCTTTATTAGGATTTGTTCTGAATCTTATACTAAAATCTAGTACAAAGTGAATAGTGAAAGAAGGTAATAACTATTAACCTTCAGAGCATGCACCTCAATTGAGATGCAATCGATCCGAGATATCGAGAACACCGAGTTCCCTTCGGATATGGAAGAAAGGATCAGTCGCAAGAGGTTTAGTAAAAATATCCGCAAATTGATTCTTGCTATCAACATGCTCAAAAACTACATCTCCTTTCTCCACATGATCTATAAGGAAGTGGTGTCTTATTTCGATATGTTTTGTGCGACAGTGTAGGACCGGATTCTTAGTTAGATTGATAGCACTAGTATTGTCACAAAAAATGGGAATACATCCAAGATGGAAATTAAAGTAGAGTAGTTGTTGCTTTAGCCATAAAATTTAGGCACAACAATTACCGGCCCCGACATATTCCGCTTTGGCGGTTGACAAGGCAACGGAAACTTGCGTTTTGATATGCCAACTTACCAAAGAATTAGAAAAGAAGTGACAAGTACCACTCGTGCTCTTCCTATCCGATTTGCAACCCAAAAAATCGGAGTCATAGTATCCAACTAAGGAACAATCACTTCCCTTGGAGAACCAAAGACCATACTTAGTGGTACCACAAAGATACCTAAGTATTCATTTAACGAATTTTAAATGTGATTCCTTGCGATATAATTGATACCGTGCACACATGAAAACACTAAAAATGATATATGGACTGGAGGAAGTCAAATATAGAGAAGAACCAATCATACCTCTATACCGCTTTGTGTCAACGGACTTACCATTTTCATCACGGTCTAAATTTACCACAGTGGGAATAAGGGTGTCAATTTCCTTTGAGTTAGCCATATCAAAGAGTTTAAGAAAATCAAGACAATATTTTGTTTGGCTCACGAAATTTCCTTTGTTCAACTGCTTTATTTGAAGTCCAAGGAAGTAGTTCAACTCCCCCATAATGCTCATTTCAAACTCTCTCTGCATAAGCTTAGAAAACTCCTTGACCAAGGATATATTAGTGGAACCAAAAATAATGTCATCTACATATACTTGGACAAGAATGAAGTGTTTTCCTTGACGTTTAATAAAAAGGGTTGTGTCAACCTTACCTCTTGAGAATCCTTGATCTAATAAGAATTTTCTAAGACGTTCGTACCAATCTCTAGGAGCTTGTTTAAGAGCGTATAGCGCACACCTAAGTTTAGAAACATAGTTAGGATTCTCAAAATTCTCAAAATCGGGGGTTTGAGACACATATACCTCCTCATTAATTTATCCATTAAGGAAAACATTCTTTACGTCCATTTGAAACAATTTAAAATTTGTGAGCATGCATATGCAAGTAAAACACGTATAGCCTCAAGTCGGGCCACCGGAGCATAAGTTTCCTCATAATCGATTCCTTCCTCTTGGTTATACCCTTGGGCAACAAGGAGGGCCTTGTTACGAGTTATTATTACATTTTCGTCAATGACTCGATCATCTCGCGGAGGTGGGACAAGGTCCCAAACCTCATTTCTCTTAAACTGATTAAGTTCCTCTTTCATAGCTAAAAACAAGTGTTCATTGAGTAATGCCTCTTTAGAATTTTTAGGTTCAATTTGTGAGACGAAAAATGATAACAAAAGTTACTTATCTTAGAGCGAGTGGTAACTTCCTTTTATATGTCTCCAAGGATGTTGCTGATGGGATGATCCTTAGAAGTTTTCCATTCCAAAGGAATATCGTCTTAATGACTTGGATGATCCTCCCCTCTTTCCTCAGATACTTGATCCAACTCCTCCTCGTTATAAGTAGATTCATAGTCCTTTTTGGCATCTTTTAGTATGCTTTTTGAAGATACACCTGCACCATCAAACAAACTACCATTTGTGACGTCTTTCGGATAGGACTCATCAAAGGAAACATGCACAGACTCTTCAACAATTTGTAACCTTTTATTGTATACTCTATAAGCTTTACTAGAATGACAGTATCCAAGGAAGATACCTTCATCAACTTTTGAGTCAAATTTACCTAGATTTTCCTTTCCATTGTTTTATACAAAACATTACATCCGAACACATGAAGATGAGAAATATTTGATTTTCTTCCTTTTAAAAGTTCATAGGGAGTTTTGTTTAGAATAGGACGTATTAGGACCCTATTTAAAACATAACAAGCTGTGTTAATGGAATCGGCCCAAAAATATTTAGGAAGATGGTTTTCATTGATCATAGTTCTTCCTAGTTCCTCTAAAACACGATTTTTACGCTCCACAACTCCATTTTGTCGAGTAGTGCATGGTGCGGAAAAATTATGATCAATTTCGTGCTTAGCACAAAACTTGTTGAACAAATAATTTTCAAATTCTCCTTCGTGATCGCTTCGAATAGTAATAATGTTTGCATTTAATTTGTTTTAGAAGATCTTGGAAAACTTTTCGAATGCTAGAAAGGTGTCACTCTTATTTGCTAAGAAAAGTGTCAAACAAAATCTAGAATAGTCGTCAACAATGACAAACCCATAATAATTTCCACCTAGACTTTTAATCCTAGAAGGTCCAAAGAGGTCCATATGGATAAGTTCAAGAGGTCTCGTTGTGGATACAATGTTTTTAGATTTAAATGAGATTCTTGTTTGTTTTCCCATTTGGCACGTATCACATAAGTGATCTTTGGAAAATATTGCTATGGGTAATCCGACTACTAAATATTTTGAAACAACTTTATTTAACAAATCAAAGTTTAAGTGAGCAAGATGTCTATGCCAAAGCCAAGAATTTTCATTTAAGGAGATTAGGCAGTTGGCACCTTTGACGGATACTTCATTCAAGTCTAGCATGTATACATTATTAACCCTCAAACCTTAAACACATCCTCTTTATTTACATTATGTTCAATAGTGCAACAATCTTTAGAAAAAGAGACATTATATCCTTTGTCGCACAATTGACTAATGCTAATAAGATTGTGTTTAAGACCATCAACTAAAAGGACGTCAGAGACAGTAGTAGAAGAGGGATTACCTACACTATCTTTACCTAGTATTTCTCCCTTGTTATTGTCACCATAGGTAGCAAATCCTTTCTTCTTAGCCACAAAGTCAAAGAATAGAGATATGTCACCCGTCATATATCCTGAGCACCCACTATCGAGAAACTATCTTCTCTCGGTAGTGTCATACCCCAAAATTTTCCCTCCATCTTCTCAAGACATTCCATACATCCATACTCAAGGATTCCTCAAGGGTTGATCAGACAAACCCTCTCCTAGATAGTCAACCCAAACTAGGGTTTGGCAATTCTCAGATCAAAATGGATTTCCAACATCTCCAATGTCCATCATGCCTCCTCATATGCTTCAAATGTTCTCCATGTCAAGTTTCAAGCTTCACAAGTCAAATTTCCTCAAACAATTGCTCAGATGGTTGAAAATCAGTTGTATTGGACAAAAAGTCAACTGTGGTCAACATACAGTCAAACTTCATGATTTTTGGTCAACATCCTCATTTTGAATTTACATTCATCATTTGATCAAGGGTTGATCATGATTCATC
Source organism: Vicia sativa (assembly GCA_021764765.1). Classification (NCBI taxonomy): domain Eukaryota; kingdom Viridiplantae; phylum Streptophyta; class Magnoliopsida; order Fabales; family Fabaceae; genus Vicia; species Vicia sativa. The sequence continues at coordinate 38,949,961 of CM038797.1, read as the reverse complement.
AAGAAAACTCAAGATTTGCTCAAAGGTCAAACTTTCTAAATTAGGGTTTCTCTGAGAAAAGTCAACCAAACTTTGACTGATCATAACTTCTTCATACTCTCTCAAAAAAATTTCCACCACCTCTTCTTTTGAAGTAAATTCCATTCCCTACAACTTCATTTCTCACAAGAATGTTCAAAAAATGCTTCATTTGAGAGATATGGATCAAAACATTACAGGTCCTTTTCAAAAGTCAACAAAAAGTCCACATTTTGTTTTGAAGATATATTGAGCATAGAAACGCCAATTGAGATGAGACCAAAACGGTTTGTTAGAGGACTCTTAGAGCTTTCCAAAAAGTCCAAGAACACTCAAAAATGTGGAAAATTGAGCAAGATACACCATTAATAAGTTGGGCAATTTTGAAGAAGTGCACAAAGAGAAATACCTCTAAAAATCAAAATTTTTGCAAATGGGCTTACTTTTTCTTCATCCAAACTTGTTCCTTATGCAATTAGGAATATCCAAGCCCAATGCCACAAATTTTTATTTTATTTTTCTATTTAATTTGGAATTTATTCATTTAAATACAAATTAAATTCAAAAATAAAGTATAAAATCAAAATTAAATGCAAATTTGATTTTTCTTTCTTCCTTGAGAGCCAAGCAACTCAACAAAGCCAGCAAATTTCGAAATTTGGTTGGATATGGCAAGATTTGATTGAAAATTGATCAAAAAGATGGAAATTTGATTTGGTACAAAATCAAATATGTTTTGCATTGATTAGTGATTGATTCTTTCTCAAATAAACTCTGAATCCATCTACTATATATATACAACACATGCCACACGAATTAGGGTAGAAAAACTGGCTGGAGAAACCCTATTGAAGCTCAAAAAATCCGTGGCTTGCAAGCAATTGGTAACTATCGATCCAGCCTGTTTCAATTGTTTTTAAGGATTCAAACACATTCCTTGACATCCTTGGAAGCATTCCAGACCTTCACATTGCTCAAAACCATCAAGAATCAAGAAATCCAATTTCGGTTTGTCCAAATATATTTCAAAATCGATTTCTCATGTTCATGCATTTTTAACACGATTTGTTGTTGTTTTTGTGATTAGTGAGAAGTTTACAAGCGATCTGGGCAGGTTAATCGTATTTCTATGGCCTAAAACTCGAATTGCCATGACTAGGGTTCCTGGACACGATTTAGGGCTTTGCTTATTAGGATAAGTTGGAACAAGTCGATGCCCTCAGAGTGATCAGTGGACCAAGACGAGTCTAACCATGGTTTTAGAATTCATTTATATTATCTGTGTGTGATTTTTGATTTAGCCAGGGACATAGCGTCGAGCCAAGGCCGACGCTGAATTTTCAAAATTTCAAAACGGAGAAGACGATGTTTGGCGCGAGTTCGATGCAACCAGGGGACGACACGTGCTTGTAATCTGTTCGCTCCAATTCTCCAACAGTGATGCGCTCCAGCTCAGATGGCAAAGGCTTGGGGGTTGTGAAAGCAGGGTCCTGGGTTCGATTCTCCCCAGGACCATTTGGGTTTTTCTCTTTTTTACAAACTTTCATACTTTTTCTATTTTATTTAATATTCTCATGCATTTTAATTTCTTTTCAATAATTTTTATCATGCATTTTAAAACTCCAAAAAATATTTTTCTTTTTGCATTATTTTCAGAAAATGTTTATTTAATTTATAAAATTAAAAAATATTATTTTGCATGCATATTTAATTTTATTTTTAATTTACCATTTAAATTACTTTTAATTAGTTTTTAATTACTAAATTGCATCCAAAAAATCCCAAAAAATTATTTTAGCTTATTAATGTTATTTCCAGCATGAAATATTTTTCTCATCTAAAAATTTGCATTTTTACTAACATTTTCCTCTTATTCGATTTCATCGTATTTTCCGATTTTCTCATCTTTTCACAGGTTATCTCGTTTCAGACGATTCTTTTTACTGTTTTTTCTTTTTCCAATAATGTAACTGCTTATGGGATGTAATAGTTTTAATTAGGGCTTTTATTTTCCGCACGGTTAAATTATGTATCTTCCCCAAAGCCATGTAATAGCGTAGGATTTATCTTCCCGCATCTTTACACTTCCGCATTTTAATTTCCGCACCATATAAACTGTTAGTAATTAGGCGTGTATGGCAAGACTAAAATTGAACATAGCCCACTAATTTCTAAGATAAAATATCTGAATTGACACACTCTTTCACACACGCACCCCTTAGGGTAATTCTCTCTCGTTGCCTGTACGAAAACAAATGGTCAAGTCCCTCGAACGTAGAGGTATTCTAGCACCGTTGCCTTCAAAACAAATCATCATAGTCCCTTCGATACAAAGATCATAAGACCCACGATGTCGCCTCCGAATACATGATCTTGACCCTCGATTGTCGCCTACGAAAAATGATGATAGTCCCTTCGAATGTGCTAGGATACTTCCTACAAGTTGCCTTCTATGACCATCCGATGTCCCTTCGAATGTCCCGCTTACATCCAACAAATAGAGTTACCTACCAACTAATGGTATGGACAGCGCTATTCAAAAGGAACGTAAAATAACACGAAAATGACCAATTCTGAGTAGGTAATAAGACTTTTAGTTGCTTGCTCTCATACTTTTCACACCTCACACTTTTGTCAAAGTTCAAACTCTTTTCAAAACGAAACATTTCCGAACACTTTGTATACATTCCTACATGAATCATTACAAAGTCAAAGCGAAATGCCTTTTCAAAACATTTTTGTCAAACACACAGAAAGCACAATTTTTAAAGTGATCTAAGAGCAACTAAGAGCCCGTAGATAACTACGGATGGAAAGGGGTGCTAATACCTTCCCTTTTCATAACCTTCTCCCTTACTCAAAATCTAACGAAGGTCTTTTTCTATACTTTTTACCTTCCCTTAATTGGATAAAAGAAAATTCGGTGGCGACTCTTGCTATCCGCACATTTGCGATACAAAATCCACAAAGTCAGTTCACCGTATTACAGAACTGGCGACTCTGCTGGGGACACCCTAAAGAGAGAATGCCTTAGGGATTTCTAGATCACATTTATTGCTTTCTGTTTGACTTGCTTGCTTTATCTTTAAGGGTTGCTTGGGTATTATATTTGTGGGGATCCTACACCGGATCCGGTTTCCTTTTAGGTAAGTAGCAATAAATCGTCGCGACTGTTAGACGTATATCGAAACGGTCAACATGATGGCTACGTTAGTGTGACACTTTGGATGTCCTGATACTCTTCATTTCCAAGTTGAGGATAGTGTTTGGCTTCTGCGTGGTGTCATCAAGCACTAACTAAACTTTTAGAACCTTAATTGACCCATCTTGGCCATTAGAAGGTAGTGAGATGGCGGCTTTGGTGCACTAAGGTTGGTTGATACTCGATGCTATGCTCATTAAGATCGGACTTTTGGGATATTTTCGATCGACCACTTGGTAGTCGTATTGAAATAAACGCCTACGAGAAAGATCAATGATATGAGATTCCTAGAACCGGTTACTATTATAGGACAGATGAACCAACTTAAAATTTTGGTGGGGTAATCACCTATACCTCTTGCAAGCCTTAAACCTAGGCTCATTGTGTGAATTGTTTGTGTGTGCAAACATGACATCATGACATCATCGCATTGCATATCATTTCTAACTATTTCAAGGACCTAGGGATTTATCTTTGCTCTGCTTTTGTAGGGATTATGGCTTCTAGAAAGACTATCCGAATCAACTTCATGGGTATACCTTCTCACTCAAAGAATTGGTTTGAAATTCCGACCATGCTCGGTTCATCAAAAGACATGGTTATCTACTTGACTTGGTTATCTCGGTTTTGAAGACGATATGATGCATGTCCTATTCCAGTTCTTTGATCCAAACACCATTGCTTTACATTCTCGATTATCGTTGGTTCCTACCTTGGAAGAGTTCTCTAAGCTACTTGGGATACCTATTCTTGACCAAATGCCATTCAACGGTTTAGAAAAGGTTCCTAGGTACGAAGACATTGCATCCACATCTTAAGCGCGGACATTGAAGCCAATTGGGAAACTAGAGCGGAGTTAAGGGTTTACTTTCCAAGTTCTTAATTAAGAAAGCCCGAGAATTCCTCAAGGTTACGAGTTTCCATGCATTCGAAGACATTGTGGCCCTGCTAATCTATGGTTTGGTTCTATTTCCTAACTCGGATCAATTCATAGATGTCAACGCCATCAAGTTGTTTCTTACCCGTAATCCAGTGCCTACTTTACTTGGAGATATTCTGCATTCTCTCCACACTCGTACTACTAAGAGACAAGGAACTCTCATGTGTTGCATACCGTTACTTTCAAGGTGGTTTATTTCGCACCTTCCTCCATCAGTTTTGAAGAACGAACAAAGGTTGAGATGGTCTCAAAGGTTAATGTCACTTTCTCATTCAGATATCCGTCGGAGTCTTTTCTCTCAAAAGGATTTCACCTTCATTGAGCGTTGTGGAGAATTCCCTAACGTACCACTACTTGGTATAAGGGGAGGTATTACTTACAACCCTTCTTTAGCTCTACGTCAGTTTGGTTTTGCTCGAAGAGATGGTCCGCATGATATGCTTCTCCAAGATATTGTGTTCGACTACAACCACGATCTCCAGAATTATCGACGATGGTTCATACACGCTTGGGGCATGGTAAAGAAGACTGATACCAAGACTTTGGGGCACCAGAACTCCATTCCTTGGGAACCTTACCAGAAATGGGTGAGAGCTCGAGCTCAAAACCTCATGATGCCATTCACGCCTGTTCTACCAGTAATTATGGAACCTGTTGCTATAGGTGACGTACCCTATACTATTCTCCATCCTGACATGCCTACTGATTTTGAAGACTTGAAGAGATCCTGGATTCAACTAAAGGAAGAAAGGGATACATTCAAAGCTCAATGCTATGCAAGCGAGAAGAAGGTACTAGAGTTGACCAAGCTACTTCACGAGGAGCGAAGCATCAACGCCTACCTCGGCACCAAGAGGAAGCGCCCATGGGAGACTTAGAGCGTTAGGATTTATATGTTTTTCTTTTATTATTTTGAACTATCTTTTGTACTTAAAAAGAAAAAGAATAAAAAGGAGAACTAATAAATGTTTGTTCATGCTTGTTTAACAAATTTAAATCTCTAAGGTCCTTGAAAACATTGCATTGCATTCGCATAAACATTGCATATCATAGCATAACATTGCATCACAGGTACATTGAAGATTGGTTTTCTCATTTGCTCGCTATTTATTTTAGGAGAAATGGCTCTTAAACAGTCTATCAAAGAACTTCAAGCTCAGAATGCTCAGTTTCAGGAGATGTTTACCAGCTTGGTCCAAGGCCAAGAAGATCTCAAGAAGCTCATCAACAGAAAGAAGAAGGTTGTTGGTCTCCTCAACATGGGCAGACGCTACAAAGGTGGTCCTAAAGTGGTTAGTCAAATTGAGCTCTCTGAAGGAAGTGTCAAGAAGGAGGATGAGAAAAGTGACAAGGGTGATGGCGAAGGTAGTCGGATGAGCACGAGAAAGACTATGATAATGGCGATACTCGATGAAGATGACAAGTACAAACAACTTAAAGACCGTTTGAATCTTGTGGAAAACACAAGATGTCGGCTGAATTTCGATGATCCGAGTCTTGTCCCAGTGTTGTGATTCCTCCGAAGTTCAAAGTTCCAACTTTTGCTAAGTATGACGGCATGTCTTGTCCTAAGCTGCATTTGAAATCCTATGTCCAGAAGATCAATCCCCACACTGATGAAAAAGTGGATGCATTATTTTCAAGAGAGTTTGTCCGAACTCAATTGGAGTGGTATTATCAGCTAGAGAATGACCGTATTCGTACTTGGAGTAACTTAGCGATGCTTTCTACAAGCGATGAGTATAATGTTGAATTGACACCCACTCGCATGCAACTACAAAGCATGTCTATGGGTCGTGATGAGAAGTTCAAGGAGTATGCTCGAAGTGAGAGATCTAGCAGTGAGTTCAACCACCCTTGTCTAATAGGGAATTGGTTGATATGTTTATGGGAACACTGACAGGTCCGTTCTTCAATCATCGATTGAAACTCTTCACCGGATTCACCGAGTTGATATTGGAGCGTATTGAAGTGGTATCAAAAGTGGGAAGATTCGTAGACATCTTCAAATGTCGAAAAGATCTTTGGTGGTAAGAAAGAAGCCAATGTTGTGTATGGCGAAAAGCCGAGCCAAGACCGACCGCTACAACTGGGGGGTTGTGATCTCCAATCCTACATCAAGACAACTTAGCGAGACAACGTAGCGTAACGCGCCACAAGACGCATAAAGATCAACATGCCATTGTCGCAAGCCTTGCAACACATGTTGAAAGTAGTGATTACCTTGAGGGATCCCCTCGAATGTCAACACTTCCTCTCGAGATACAATCCTAATGCTAAGTGTGCTTACCACTCCAATAGCCTTGACATAACACGATGACCTGGGCTCAAGAACAAAATTCAAGACATGATTAAAGCTATTGAGTTTGACCTCCCGTTGAGACTCGAATGTGATCAACGCTCCCATGCCTAACCATGACAAGAGTTCCAATGTTGGTGAAGATACTTATGTTTTCAACATAGATGACTTGACCATTCCTCCGATGATAAGAAGAATTTGCTGCAAGCCGTGTCAATCCAGATGCCCGAGAGTTGCCGTTGGTGCCCATCTCGCACTGATGGTTGTGCTTGGTTGAGAATACGTGTTCGGCATGATGGATAACCGTGAAATACTATTCCAAACCACCGTGCGTAAGCCGTGTGAAGATATGTCTAAATCAAGATCGAAGATGTGAATGAAACCGCACCATCTGTGGGATACCTTGGGGCAGCCAAGTGGAAAGTATGATTACATGGTGAAGTACACTGCTCCCGAGAGCTACAAAATTCCTATTGAAGATGTTAAGGCAACCGATGGGGTGACGATTTCCCGAAGACTATCGATGTTAACACTATAAGGATTTCCTCTGCGATCCCATGCTAGAGTGGCACCTCTCATTATCACTTCTCCTGACCGTTCCATATTCCTCCGACAAGGCTATCCCTTGGAATTATGGAGCTGATGTTTACTATCATGGCGTCAAGCAAGACCCTCTGACTATTGAAGATCTTACAATTGAAGCTACCATTCCTGACATTGACAACATCACCGGATCAAGTAAGGTGACCCGAATCGGAAGAGTATTCTCTCCAGATATCTCTCCTCCAAAAGACACCGCGACTCCAGCTCGCATTCCAGCTATTCAATCCATTCCCAAGCTAGAGGAAAGAACCGTGCTCATCCCGCTCAACCGAAGTACCAAAGGAGGTTGCTGAAGACACCTCCAAACAAGAAATGGAGGAAATTCTGAAGATTATCAAGAAGAGTGACTACAATGTTGTGGAACAGTTGGGACAGACTCCGTCCAAGATATCCATGCTTGCTTTGCTCTTGTACTCTGAGGCTCATGCTAATGCCTTGGTGAAGTTTCTGAAGAATGCTCACGTACCACAAGACACTAATACTGACCAGTTTGAAGTTTGTATTGCTAGCCTGGCTGCCAAAAACGGCCTAGGCTTCTCCGATGTCGATTTGATTCTAGGAAGGAAACACAACAAAGCCTTGCACATCTCTGTTGAATGCAAGGGTACTACCTTATCTCATGTCTTGGTGGATACTGGTTCTGCTCTGAATATCCTTCCGAAGACTGATTTTGATCGACTTGATATCGAAGGGTTGGTTCTGAGACCCAGTGATATAATTGTGAGGGCTTTTGATGGTTCTAAGCGAACAGATTGGAGAGCTCATCACTGTCAAAGTCGGTTCGGACTTTGACTCCACTTTCTTTGTCATGGACATCCGTCCACCTACTCTGCCTACTCGCCCTTGGATACATGGGGCGGCTTACTCTACCCTACATCGTCAAGTACCGGTGAAAGGGAAAGTTGTTACAGATGTGGTGAAGAAGAGTATATGGTCACCATCTGTCCTTCGATACCTCGAGATGGAGGGTTAATTCTTTGAGACTCCTTGTCAAGCTTTTGAAAAAATTCCCAGAGTCATGCCTGTTGACTCTCCTATCACTCCTAAAGTTACACAAGCTCCGCCTAGGATGGCCTCACTGAAAGAGGCACATTGCTGAACAAGGAGGTAGTATATTGGGTCACCCCGATCTTCCTTTAAAATTTGACAAGACTAGTTTAGGCTTCACCATCAAAGGTCAGAAGATGATACGTCGCGAACGTGCCGGCCAACTTCCTTTCCGCATCAGCCAGAGTGGAATCCATGCTATAGAAGACGACGACCACGACTTCGACATCAGCAAGTGGATCTTCCCAAGTCCGACAGGGCTCAGAATTGGAAGGCAAGACGCCATACCAATCTCCTTTAGAGGAGTAATTACTCTTGTTTTTGTTTTGCTTTTCGTATTTTCTATGTTTTGAAAAATAAACTTTGAAAGCCTAGTGCCTTGCCCGGGGCATCATGGCTCGTTTGTGAGGGTTATTATCTGTCATTTGCATATTTTCATTCAATAAAATCGTTGGACTTTTGCATTCAATTGTTGCTTTCTTTCTTTTGCTTTATCACCCCTTCAAAAGCTATGTGTTTCTTACACACACCACGTGATACACCGAATCACTCCGAATCTCGTTGATAAGCTATGCTATTGCTAAATATGACTTCGATAATCCGATCTACCAAGTCAAGACGAAGATGAGGAAGATTGTGAAGTGCCAGGAGAACTTGTCCGACTGCTACAGCAAGAAGAACGAGTTATACAACCACACGAAGAGCAAGTTGAGGTTGTGAATTTGGGTCTTGATGAAGACAGAAAAGAGATCAAGATAGGAGCGGGTCTTGAGAACAGTGTTAAAGAAAGGTTGATTTAGATGCTACGAGACTATATTGAGGTTTTTGCTTGGTCATACGAAGACATGCCAGGGTTGGACATTGATATTGTGGTACACCGATTGCCGACCAAAGAAGGTTTTCTCGGTGAAACAAGATTGCCGCATGCGCTGAGATGTCAGAGAAAATCAAAGCCGAAGTTATGAAACAGTTCAACGTCGGCTTCTTAGCAGTTACTTCCTATCCACAATGGGTTGCTAATGTGGTTCCTGTGCCTAAGAAGGATGGTAAGGTACGGATGTGTGTGGATTACAGAGATCTGAACAAAGTGAGTCCGAAAGACGATTTCCCACTTCCTCATATTGATGTTCTGGTTGACAAAACCGCTCAGCATAAGGTTTTCTCCTTTATGGATGGTTTCTCCGGTTACAATCAAATCAAAATGGCTCCCGAAGACATGGAGAAGACTACTTTTGTTACATAGTGGGGCACTTCTGTTACAAGGTTATGCCGTTCGGGTTGAAGAACGCAGGCGCCACTTATCAGCGTGCTATGGTGACATTATTTCATGACATGATCCATCACGAGATAGAGGTCTACGTCGACGACATGATAGCTCGATCAAAGACTGAAGAAGAACATCTCGATCATTTGCAAAAACTGTTTGATAGGTTGAAGAAGTACAGACTGAGACTTAATCCTAACAAGTGTACCTTTGGAGTCAAATCCGAAAAGCTCCTAGGGTTTATTGTCAGTGGTAAAGGAATTGAGGTTGACCCCGCCAAGGTTAAAGCTATTCAAGAAATGCCAGCTCCCCGCACCGAGAAAGAAGTCAGAGGTTTCTTGGGCCGATTAAACTATATTGCCACATTCATTGCACATCTAACTGCTACTTGTGAGCCAATCTTCAAGTTACTTAAGAAAGATCAAGTGGTAGAATGGAACGACGATTGCCAGATCGCTTTTGACAAAATCAAGGAGTACCTACAGAATCCTCCTATCCCGATGCCGCCACCGAAAGAAGACCTCTTATCATGTACTTGATGTTAGAGAACTCAATGGGGTGTGTGGGGCAACATGACGAGTGCAGTCGAAAAGAGCATGCAATATACTACCTTAGCAAAAGTTTACCTGTGAAACAAGATACTCACAGCTCGAGAAAACTTGCAACGCTTTGGCTTGGGCTGCTCACCGACTAAGACAGTATATGTTGACTCACACTACTTTGTTGATTTCCAAGATAGATCCGATAAAATACATATTTGAGAAACCAGCTCTCTCCGGAAGAATAGCAAGATGGCAAATGATCTTGACCGAATACGACATCCAAGTACACTTCTCGAAAGCAATCAAAGGAAGTGCAGAGATCACTTGGCTCATCAAGCCGTAGATGACTATCAGTCTATGCAGTTCGAATTTCCAGACGAAGATGTTTTACTAGTTACCGATTGTGAAGAACCAGGCCCGGACGAAGGACCTAAACAAGGATCCCGATGGACCATGGTCTTTGATGGAGCCTCAAACGCACTTGGCAATGGCATTGGCGCCATCATTACATCCCTAGCGGACATCGCCTTTCACCGCCATGTTTCATTGCACCAACAAAATGGCGAATCTGAGCGTGCATCATGGGTATTAAAGTCGCTATTGACTTAAGAATCAAATTCTTGCAAGTGTATGGAGACTCGCTCACCGTGATCGGCGAGTGATACGCATCCGAATCTCATTCCGTATCGAGAACATGTTACGAGTTTGATTCCCCACTTCGAAGAGATTACTTTCAGTCACATTCCACGAGAAGAGAATCAGTTGGCAGACGCATTAGCTACTATGTCATCTATGTTCAAAGTTAGATGGGACAACGAGGCTCCCGGATCATCATTGAGAAGTTTGGCGAACCAACAGATTGTTATGAGCTTGATACGAAGAGAAACCTTGGTACTACGACGTGAAGAGGTATCTTGAGACTCGGGAATATCCCGCAGGGCATCATCAATGATAAGAAGTTTTTGAGAAGATTCGCATCCAAATTCTTCCTCAAGAACATCTTATACAAGCGCAACCATGATTTGTGCTTACTCCGTAGACCAAAACAACAACACGTATCATGGAAGAATTACGAAGCATTTGGTACTCATTCCGGTGGACATACGATGGCTAAGAAGATTTTGAGAACAGTTACTATTGGTCCACCATGGAAGTCGATTGTCACCGCTCGCTCGATCTTGTCACAAATGCGGTTATGCGAGACAAAGTACACGTACCTCGGTACCTCGAATGTTTGACAGCCCTTGGCATTCACCGCCCAACCCACATCGTTTCATCCTTGTGGCAATTGACTACTTTACCAAATGGGTAGAAGCCTCATTCGATCTGCCAAGAATGTTGTGGCTCGATTCATCAAGCATAACCTTATCTCGGTATGGCACTCGAAAGGATTATCACGATAACGGCTCTAATCTCAACAATAAGATGATCACCGAACTATGCGCAGCTCAAGATCAAGCATCATAACTCTTCTCCATATCGGCCTAAGATGAATGGCGCGATGGAAGCCGCCAACAAGAACATTAAGAAGATTATCGAAGATGACGGTGACTTACAAAGATTGGCATGAGATGTTACCATTTGCTCTTCATGGTTACCGCACTACAACACGAACATCAGGGAAACCCTTCTCGTGATACGGTATGGGCAGTCCTACCCATCGAGGTTCGAGATACCCTCAACGAGTCCTCCGGGCGCAGAAAGTGAAGACGATTGATTCAGACTCGCCTTGACCGATCAACTCGATTGATGAAAACGATCGCATCCATCTGCCATGGACAGATCTATCAGAAACGAATGATCAGAGCATTCAACAAGAAGGTCAAGCATCGAGTCTACCAAGTCGGTGATCTAGTAGTCAAGCGCATCATTCTTCCACAAGGTGATCCCAGGGGCAAATGGACTCCCACCTACGAGGGACCGTTTGTAGTCAAGATGATTTTCCGGTGGAGCTATGATACTTAGCACCATGGATGGTGAAGACTTCCCACACCCTGTGAACGCAGACATAGTAAAAAAATACTACGCATAAAAGAGACCCGCTAGGTCAACTGACCTAGGCAAAAATAAGGGCATCCTGGCGAACCAAAAGTGTTCGGGCAAAAGTTAAGGATATATGCAAAACATGTACACCCGGCAAGTCGAAAACACGAAAAGGCGGCTTGGCAAAAAGGGTATCGGTGGTGAAAACCGAAAGGGTGGTCTAGGCAAAGTTAGGATTTAAGCGTCGACTATGTCTCCCCGATCACCTATCTACGACTACTATCAGATTCAAGATTCAAATGGCGAAGATCGATTCACTCACTTTCTCGATGAAGAAAGAGATGAGATAGTTGAAATATATGAGTACTAGCATAGTTGGAACTTAACGAGATTGTTTCCGCATAGCTTTTTACTTTTCTTGTGTACAAACTGCCTGGCCATCCTCCACATTTCAAATAAATACAAGTTCTTTCTTTACAATTTTTGCTATTGTTGTTTGCATAAAGTCCAACGCTTGCTTTGAATGATTATATGCATCTAACAATAAGAATCTATTTACAAACATGCGAAAAGAACATACGAAAGTAATTACAGGGCTTGTGATTTGAGATGACGACGAAAGTCACCAATGCATTTCCCCCACAGAGCGTGATCCCCACAGAAATATCACTCACCACAAAATCTTCCCCAACAAAGAAGAGGAGGATCCCTAAGCAGTGATTCCACTCAACTTAATCGGGCCACACCCATCTTCGAGCAATAACATTTCATCCCTCAGCCGAGGTACTTATCCCCGGTGGATGTCTCTCAACAATTCCCCTTTCTCCGTTGTCCGATCCCAAAACTTGGTCGATAGTGCCGGAGGAATCAAAGTTTCTTCCTCGGGATCTCCATCCGTTCCGTCTCCAGTAAGTCGAAGTCGAATCGCGTAACATCCACATCTTCTTCAAGATGGATATGTTTTGAAATACCACAACATCTATCATTCATACATTGCTCATAAAAGTCATAATTTGCGCATATGTCATTCATACACATTGTCATGCATCATTCCTTGCGTAAGACTAACAATATTCTATCAAAATTTCTCTTGTTTTCTCCAAAACAGGTGAAAGTCACTTCTGACGCAAACTGGTCCAGGATTAAGACCTGAATCCAGACGGGAAAACTATCTGAAAGACCGCCCCTAGTTGTCCTCCGACAACTGGTCCAGGATTAAGACCCGAATCCAGACGGTAAAACTATCTAAACGACCGCCCTTGTTGTCCTCCGACAACGGATCTAGGATTAATACCCGAAGCTAGACGGGAAACCCTATCCGAACGATCACAAGTTATCCTCCGATAACAGGCAATGGACCAATACCCGATGCACAACAGGGAAGCTATCCACATTTTGCCAACTACTACCCCACAGAGTAGTCAACACGAAGAACTATTCTGACTCATTCTTATTATCAACAGCAACTACAGAGTCTGGCGTACGACTCAGTTGCCTTGGATGGCATCTTACGCCCATCTCCGACTACTTGTCAACATTTCTCCACTTTCGTATCGTCGCATATTTGGTTAAAAACCAATACAAACCAATAGCTTCATTCAAAGATGAGCACGAAGTCTAACATACGACTCCCTCCGGATGGCATCTTAAGCCCATCTCCATGCTCCTTCCACTATCAAGAACATCTACAGAACCTAGCATACGACTCACTCACCAGCATCGATCTTTCCAGATGGCATCTTAAGCCCATCCCATCAATTTTCCTATTCGAGACGACATTCTCAAGTCTAGCATCGACTCATTCCCAAATAAGTCTCTACCTTCTCAAATGGCATCTCAGTAAGCCCATTCCGCATCACTGGCGAGTGCAAATTTTCGTGTACTCGAGTGTTCAATCATCTTCTACCTCCGTCACGAAGGCACGCATGCCAATCTAACCCTTCCAAGACAAGAAGATTGAGCAGGGCAGTGTCATACCCAAAATTTTCCCTCCATCTTCTCAAGACATTCCATACATCCATACTCAAGGATTCCTCAAGGGTTGATCGACAAACCCTCTCTAGATAATCAACCCAAACTAGGGTTTGGCAATTCTCGATCAAAATGGATTTCCAACATCTCCAATGTTCATCATGCCTCCTCATATGCTTCAAATGTTCTCCATGTCAAGTTTCAAGCTTCACAAGTCAAATTTCCTCGACAATTGCTCGGATGGTTGAAAATCGGTTGATTGACAAAAAGTCAACGTGGTCAACATACAATCAAACTTCATGATTTTTGGTCAACATCCTCATTTTGAATTTACATTCATCATTTGATCAAGGGTTGATCATGATTCATCAAGAAAACTCAAGATTTGCTCAAAGGTCAAACTTTCTAAATTAGGGTTTCTTTGAGAAAAGTCAACCAAACTTTGACTGATCATAACTTCTTCATACTCTCTCAGAAATTTTTCCACCACCTCTTGTTTTGAAGTAAATTCCATTCCCTACAACTTCATATCTCACAAGAATGTTCAAAAAATGCTTCATTTGAGAGATATGGATCAAAACATTACAGGTCCTTTTCAAAAGTCAACAAAAAGTCAACATTTTGTTTTGAAGATATATTGAGCATAGAAACTCCAATTGAGATGAGACCAAAAAGGTTTGTTAGAGGACTCTTAGAGCTTTCCAAAAAGTCCAAGAACACTCAAAAATGTGGAAAATTGAGCAAGATACACCATTCACAAGTTGGGAAATTTTGAAGAAGTGCACAAAGAGAAATACCTCTAAAAATCAATTTTTTTGCAAATGGGCTTACTTTTTCTTCATCCAAACTTGTTCCTTATGCAATTAGGAATATCCAAGCCCAATGCCACAAATTTTTATTTTATTTTTCTATTTAATTTGGAATTTATTCATTTAAATACAAATTAAATTCAAAAATAAAGTATAAAATCAAAATTAAATGCAAATTTGATTTTTCTTTCTTCCTTGAGAGCCAAGCAACTCAACAAAGCCAGCAAATTTCGAAATTTGGTTGGATATGGCAAGATTTGATTGAAAATTGATCAAAAAGATGGAAATTTGATTTGGTACAAAATCAAATATGTTTTGCATTGATTAGTGATTGATTCTTTCTCAAATTAACTCTGAATCCATCTACTATATATATACAACACATGCCACACGAATTAGGGTAGAAAAACTGGCTGGAGAAACCCTATTGAAGCTCAAAAAATCCGTGGCTTGCAAGCAATTGGTAACTATCGATCCAGCCTGTTTCAATTGTTTTTAAGGATTCAAACACATTCCTTGACATCCTTGGAAGCATTCCAGACCTTCACATTGCTCAAAACCATCAAGAATCAAGAAATCCAATTTCGGTTTGTCCAAATATATTTCAAAATCGATTTCTCATGTTCATGCATTTTTAACACGATTTGTTGTTGTTTTTGTGATTAGTGAGAAGTTTACAAGCGATCTGGGCAGGTTACTCGTATTTCTATGGCCTGAAACTCGAATTGCCATGACTAGGGTTCCTGGACACGATTTAGGGCTTTGCTTATTAGGATAAATTGGAACAAGTCGATGCCCTCAGAGTGATCAGTGGACCAAGACAAGTCTAACCATGGTTTTAGAATTCATTTATATTATCTGTGTGTGATTTTTGATTTAGCCAGGGACATAGCGTCGAGCCAAGGCCGACGCTGAATTTTCAAAATTTCAAAACGGAGAAGACGAAGTTTGGCGCGAGTTCGATGCAACCAGGGGACGACGCGTGCTTGTAATCTGTTCGCTCCAATTTTCCAACAGTGATGCGCTCCAGCTCAGATGGCAAAGGCTTGGGGGTTGTGAAAGCAGGGTCCTGGGTTCGATTCTCCCCAGGACCATTTGGGTTTTTCTCTTTTTTACAAACTTTCATACTTTTTCTATTTTATTTAATATTCTCATGCATTTTAATTTCTTTTCAATAATTTTTATCATGCATTTTAAAACTCCAAAAAATATTTTTCTTTTTGCATTATTTTCAGAAAATGTTTATTTAATTTATAAAATTAAAAAATATTATTTTGCATGCATATTTAATTTTATTTTTAATTTACCATTTAAATTACTTTTAATTAGTTTTTAATTACTAAATTGCATCCAAAAAATCCCAAAAAATTATTTTAGCTTATTAATGTTATTTCCAGCATGAAATATTTTTCTCATCTAAAAATTTGCATTTTTACTAACATTTTCCTCTTATTCGATTTCATCGTATTTTCCGATTTTCTCATCTTTTCACAGGTTATCTCGTTTCAGACGATTCTTTTTACTGTTTTTTCTTTTTCCAATAATGTAACTGCTTATGGGATGTAATAGTTTTAATTAGGGCTTTTATTTTCCGCACGGTTAAATTATGTATCTGCCCCAAAGTCATGTAATAGCGTAGGATTTATCTTCCCGCATCTTTACACTTCCGCATTTTAATTTCCGCACCATATAAACTGTTAGTAATTAGGCGTGTATGGCAAGACTAAAATTGAACATAGCCCACTAATTTCTAAGATAAAATATCTGAATTGACACACTCTTTCACACACGCACCCCTTAGGGTAATTCTCTCTCGTTGCCTGTACGAAAACAAATGGTCAAGTCCCTCGAACGTAGAGGTATTCTAGCACCGTTGCCTTCAAAACAAATCATCATAGTCCCTTCGATACAAAGATCATAAGACCCACGATGTCGCCTCCGAATACATGATCTTGACCCTCGATTGTCGCCTACGAAAAATGATGATAGTCCCTTCGAATGTGCTAGGATACTTCCTACAAGTTGCCTTCTCTGACCATCCGATGTCCCTTCGAATGTCCCGCTTACATCCAACAAATAGAGTTACCTACCAACTAATGGTATGGACAGCGCTATTCAAAAGGAACGTAAAATAACACGAAAATGACCAATTCTGAGTAGGTAATAAGACTTTTAGTTGCTTGCTCTCATACTTTTCACACCTCACACTTTTGTCAAAGTTCAAACTCTTTTCAAAACGAAACATTTCCGAACACTTTGTATACATTCCTACATGAATCATTACAAAGTCAAAGCGAAATGCCTTTTCAAAACATTTTTGTCAAACACACAGAAAGCACAATTTTTAAAGTGATCTAAGAGCAACTAAGAGCCCGTAGATAACTACGGATGGAAAGGGGTGCTAATACCTTCCCTTTTCATAACCTTCTCCCTTACTCAGAATCTAACAAAGGTCTTTTTCTGTACTTTTTACCTTCCCTTAATTGGATAAAAGAAAAGTCGGTGGTGACTCTTGCTATCCGCACATTTGCAAAATCCACAAAGTCAGTTCACCGTATTACAGGTAGTCTCAAGACATTCCACCTGCTAATTTAAACAAGGGAAGTAGGTACCCAATTTTTATTGGGTCCTTGTGTGTGATTTGTACATGAGTTGCATTTAAGAAACCATTGTAAAATTCCTTGAGGAACTAGAAATCTCCTAAAATGACATTTTCTAATGGTATGCCCCTTTTTGCAATAATATATGCAAATTAATATGTTGGAATAATTGCATTTTCTAGATTGATCTCTAATTTCATAAGTGTATTTTTGGTAAGGATTAATCATACTACTTTGGAAATTTGATCTATCAATAGCATATGTAATTTTGGGTTGTAGAGCCTTGTCAAGTTTAGCTTTAAGAGTTTTAACTTCTCTTTGCCAAATATGACAAGTTTCACATCTGAGACAATCATACCAAGACATATTGTCATCTTTTCTATCACATTTGACCTTCTCAATCATAGAATCCTTAAGAGCTTCAAGTTCCTTTTCGGATTCCTAAACTTTATGCTCAAGGTATGAAAATATTTTCTTATTTGAGGCTAGTCGCTTGAAAGCCTCTCTAGCCTCATGTTGTAGAGTGTCAAATGGTTTTTGTAATTCTAGATGAGACATTTTATCACAATGATCATACTTAGAGTGTCTTACCTTTTTCTTCTTTCCTTGTTGAGCCATAAGACAAAAGTTGACTGTTTCTTCTTCATTGCTAGAGTCTCTCTTGTTAGATTCTTCACTATCTCTTTCCCATGCAATGTAAGCTCTTCTAGCTTTGTTAGGTCTTCTTTGGAATTTTTCTTTTCCTTTGTCTCTATTGAGAAGGGGACAATCCGGCTTGTAGTGTTCGGGTTTCCCACAATTGAAGCATGATCCCCTTGATTTTGATTTCTTATCATCATCTTTCTTAGATGTCTTTGATTGTTGTCTATAGTGGACGAGATTTTTGTCCTAGTGTTTCACTTTATTCTTTCGAAGATATTTGTGATATTTACTCACAAACAGCCCCATGTCTTCACACAATCTCTCATCATCATCATTAGACTCACTAGCACATGAGTTGTTGGTGGAAGACTTTGAGCTTGAAGCCTTCAATGAGATATACTTCCTTTCCATATCTTTTTGCTTTTCCTTTCTTTCTTTCTTTTCGTGTTTGTAGAGATTTGTGAGCTCTTGTTCATGTTCTTGGAACTTGCAAAATAGTATTGTGATGTCGAGAGTGGCTAGGTCATTTGCTTCTTTGATAGAGGTGACTTTAAGTTTCCATTCCCTATTAAAGCTTCTTAAGACTTTGTTAGTAGAAACTGTATTGGGAGTAACATGACCAAGAGTGTGTAAGCGATTAATAATGTGAGAGAATCTCTTTTGTATATCGGTAATGGTTTCACCATGCTTCATGTGAAAGAGATCAAAATCTTGAGTCAAAGTGTTGATTCTATCAAGTTTCACATTATTTGTGTCTTCATGGGCAATTTATAGGGCATCCCTCATAGCTATAGTTGTGGTGCATTGAGATACTCAAAAGTACTCATCGACACCTAATGCAGCTATAAGCATGTTTTTACCCTTCCAACCACAGGCATAATTTTTCTCATCATTTTCATCCCATAGTGCTTCCGGTTTAGGTATGGAAATGTTATCTTTTTTGGTCATGGTTATTGCCATGTGACCATTTTCGATAACTTTCCATATATTTCTATCAATAGATGTGATATGAACACGCATACAATATTTCCAATAGCTTTAGTTTTCACCTGTGAAAACCAGAGCTCTTGTATAAGCCCCTTTTGGATCGTTCTCCATTTTCTACAAAGTAATATCGCAAAGCACTAGATAAACCGACGCTCTTGATACCACTTGTTAGACGATGTGCTCGATCTAGAATGGGGGTTGAATAGATTGGATTTTTAAAATTTGCACGTTTAAAATGATTTTTACAAAATTCTCCTAGATTTTCAATCGTCTAAGCGATCCGCTATTGAGAAGATCGGATATCCAAACCGTTGAGAAAAAGTGAGAAAAATTGTTTTGAATAATGCACTTTGAATAAACTTTATTAATCGTCTTAGCTTGCACCTTGTGTATCAAATACTTCCAATGCGAATAGTAAGAAACAAAACTTAATCACAATAAGAAATTTCTAAGTGAGATAATTTATCAAATACCTTGTAAGCAAAGTTCATAAGTGTTGCATTAACAAATTTGCATTGTCGATAATTGTCACATAACGATCAAACGGAGCATTACGAACATTTTAGTTAAACCTCGACACAACGCCAATTCATTTTATGCAAGTTTGATAATTTGAAACTAACAAATTTGATCAATCAAGTAATGAAAGTAAATACGAAAAAGAACACGAGAACTTGTTAAGGCAGTTCCACCTTTCGTCCTCGCGTGGTGTACGTCTGCCCCCAACTCTAAAATTTAGAGTTGAGAAGTTTTTCATAAAATTGCAAATTGTAACAAGTAAATAAATAGTTCCTTTTTCACACAATTCAATTGATGATGATGAACCTATCTTCTTCATGATCCTTGGTTCGAGCCAAACCAAGCTTCGATCTCTTCGAGTACACCTTCGATTAGCGATACTTGAAATCTCTACCAATTTGTTGTGGAATTTCTTTCTCTCGGTTGATACCAATCGAACATGATTGAACCCTAACTCTTCCTTCAAGATCCTCCGGTTACCGTGACAAATCAAGAGAATCCTCTACTCCTTGATTCTTCACTCCGCTGAATCTTGCAAAGAGAAGATTAGTACCAAAAACCCCCACATCGATCCGGGTCTTAGAGGACAAAACCCTGAAGATTTTATTCAAGATAGATCCCATAAAACACAACACAAATCTGATGCAATTCTTTGATTCGGACGTCATCAACAATTATTGGATCTTGAATTCAACATTGATTTTTGGAGAAATTGAATTTGAAGAAGGAATGTTGAAGATGAAGTGCTCTCTATGTGTAACTTTCACTTTATGCTTGTTCAAAAACTCAAAATGATAAATGAAATCTATTTATATGTGTTAGAATTAATAAATAAAAATGAGGCAAAAAGAATTTAATTAAATGCTACAGTAGGGGATGCATCGACCTCTCTAGGAGGGAGGGTCGGCGCGTAACATCTAGAGCCAACACGTTGGGCCTTCAATGTTGGATGTGTCGACGACACTAGGGGGATGCATCGACGCAATCATTTTTAATTTAACTCCCAGACTTCTTTTACATATGCGTTGACTCAGGAGTCGGCACATAACATCCAGGGAGTTTCCCTTAAACGTGTGTCGACCGGCGGAGAACTTGTGTTGACGGATCTGATATTTTTTTTGAATCTTTACTTTTCTTCATCAGCCATCTTTGTAGAACACAAACTCAAGCTTTTCTAGGGGTTTTGACATCATGAAAACTCGAGCATGAATCTACAGCATACACATGCATATCAATGATCATGTGGTTACAAGGTTTTGAACATTTCAAATTGTGGAAGAAACTGTGCGTTTCGGCCATCTCAGATTATTTCGAGCCAACAATTTATACTTTTCGGTTTGTATGCTTAAGGCATGATTTTCTGGTCAAAAGGTCTTCTCGGCATGGCTCCACGGGCATTTGAACCATTTCAATATGTTCTCTAGGTTATCTATTGAGATCGGAGGTTGTCTCGTCAAGAAAAGGACTTTAATAGTTCATTTCCTAATAAAGTGGAGTTTTGGGTCTTGGTGTGTTTCGGGCGCTTCGAAAGGCATAAATCTCAGCTCGTCGGATATTTTCCAATGATTTTATACTGGAAAGTCTCTCTCAATATTATCTACATCTTTCGTTCACAAGTTGGAGGCTAATTGTGTGAAGAAAGTCTGCAAGGAAATTGATATTTCAAGTGGGATAGACTGGATTTTATTGTTGAACCGTGTTCTCGGTACGCTAAAAAGTTCTTAACTCCTGGCTTGAAAATCAAAACTGAGCGGGGCCCGTGTCTAAAATTCCGTATCGAAGTCCTCTACGACTTTCATTCAGAAGTCCAGAGCTGATTCCTTATAAATCAAGACCAGAATTTTATTCTTTGGAGTTGATTTTGAGAAGAACCGAGCATTTTTCATCTGATACAGAACATTCGAAAAATCATATCTCACTCGATTTTTATCGAAATAAGGTGGGACTAGTGCCAAAAGTTCACAAGTTCCACTAGCTTTATTTGTTACGAAGATACCGTGTTCGGATTTTGATCAGAGGATCCTTGTTCGAGGCAATTTCCTGAGTGGCGCAATAAAATTCTGAATATGTCAGATGCCTGAAAAGTGCGCTGAAACTTCAAAAATTTATATCTCATCAACCGTTCGTCCAATCGAGTCAAATTTTTGGCTTCATCGAGCATTTTTTCGTTCTGGACCTTTTTCGTGAAGGGTCCGATTTTAAATTCTACACGGATTTCGAGGTTTGGCACTGTCCACAAAATTTTAGTGGACAAAGGCAATTTAGGCCCAATCTTGGGCCCAATTTCACTCAAGGTAATCTCATATAAATCAATTTTCACTCTAAAAAAGAATAGGAGAATTATTTGTAAAATTTCACCAAAACACACACTCTTCTATTCTCTCTCGGTTCTCAAGGATCAAATCACGCTTTTCATCAAGTTTTCTCAAGAACATTGAAGAACGTTCAAGGTGTCGAGGTGAAGAATTGAAGAATTTTGTCCTCTCTCCCTCTCAAAATCGCCACTCTCTCTCCTTATTATCCCCTCCGATGTTCATTTCGACAGTGAGAATTCTTGATTTAAGCACTTTTGCATAATTGATTATTCAAATAAGCACTTTTCTAGAATTGAAAATTAATCAAGAATTTAATTGAGAAATTGAATAGAGATCATGGATTAGCTTGACAAATTTTGATTGGATGTGTTCATCATGATCAAATTCAGAATAGGATGAAATAAGCACTTATTTGATTTATTGATTTTCATGTGAAAAGTGCTTATTGGAGTGATTAATTTTTGATGCAATTGATTTGTTTATACGAAACCTTGAATTGCATGTGATTATCCTTAAGTTCATACCGTGATCCATGTGCTAAATCTATGTGTGAATTGATGCATGCTAAGTGTTTGTGCTAGTGTTTGAGTTAGAAATTGCATGTTCATGCATTAACTAGATTTGGCATTGACTAATTGAATTGAGTTTACACGTTTATAGCATGAATTTTGAACTTGAAACATGTCGAAATGTGAAATTGAACGCATATTCATGAGTTGATTTTCATGCATCCTAAGTGTTTGTGCTAATGTTTGAATTGGAAGTAGCATGTTCACGTATTGACTAGTTTGAGATTGCTTTTTTTAACTCGAAAATGTGTCGAGGTGTGGTTTAATGCATGTTGATTTGAATCGATGCATTGTTATGTATTCCGTGCATGTTAATTTGATTTGATGTCTTGCTGTGCATTCCTCACATTTTCATGAATCACTTTGCATGTGAATAATTGGTTTAATGCCTTGTTGTGCGTTCCTCACATGTTCATGAGTCACCTTGCATGTGGACAATTAATTTGATGCCTTGTTGTCCATTCCTCACATGTTCATGAATCACTTTGCATGTGGATAATTAGTTTGATGCCTTGTTGTGCATTCCTCACATGTTCATGAGTCACCTTGCATGTGGACAATTAATTTGATGCCTTGTTGTCCATTCCTCACATGTTCATGAATCACTTTAATGTGGATAATTAATTTGATGCCTTGTTGTGCATTCCTCACATATTCATAAGTCACCTTGCATATGGACAATTGATTTGATTCCTTGTTGTGCATTCTTCACATGTTCATGATATGATTTGCATGCTTTGGATTGAATAGATGCATTTTTCATTCTTTCATTCTCATGCATTTGCTTATAAATAATTGCTTTTGAGTTTTAGTGCTTCCAATAAGCACTTTTCTTTGTTATTTGACTGTTTGGACTCATTTTTTGGCATGAGAATGTCATGAAAAGAAGATTTGGTTTGCAGCAGAAAAATTCTGAAGTTGGAGGTCGCGCTTAGCACCATCAGGGGTCCGCTAAGCGCAAAACTCTCTAGAATTTGGGGTTCGCAGTTCAGGAAACCAGGCTTAGCGCGGCAGAGTAGGCTTAACACGGCCAGGAGCTAAAAAATTTATTTTATTTTGATTATTTGACTTGAAATTTGATATGCTCTCATCTTATGGAGACTTGTATGAGAGGTACTTTGTGCAGGTGCTTCGGTTATGGATGTGTACGACACACATCTCGATTTCAAGGACATGTGTGTACATCCTTTGTCTGTTTGCTTGGTTTTGACCTTCATGCAGGTTTATTTATTTCAGATGTGTGGGATACACATTCCGATACTTATTTGCATAAGAACACGCATCTTTTGTCAGCTTGTTTAGGTTTTCACCTTTCTTGCAGGTTTTCCGTTTATATTTGGATATGTGGGATACATATCAAGAGCTTACACACATGTGTGTGCATTCTATTATCTTTTGTCTATTTGTTTGGGTTTTCACCTTTCTTGCAGGTTTTATGTTTTGATTTGGATATGTGGGATACATATCTTGAGCTTGCACACATGTGTGAGCATTCTTTTGTCTGCTTCTTTGGGTTTTCATCTTTCTTGCAGGTTTTCCATTTTGATTTGGATATGTGGGCTACATATTTAGGGGTTGCACACATGTGTGTGAATTCTATTGTCTGCTTGTTTAGGTTTTCACCTTTCTTGCAGGTTTTCCGTTTTGATTTGGATATGTGGTATATATATCAAGTGCTTGCATACATGTGTGTGCATTCTATTGTCTGGTTGTTTGGTTTTCTCCTTTTTTGCAGGTTTATCTGATTGATTAGGATATGTGGGATACATAACTTGATCTTGCATACATGTGTGTGCGTACTTTGTCTGGTTTGCAAATTTTTGTAGGGTTATATGCCTCGGTTGTGTGGGATACACATTTCGATCATGCATTGATGCCTCCGGGTGTTACTCATCGGTTTTCTTTATTGCTTGTCAGCAGTACTTGAAGTTTTATGGAGTATTTCTTTTCTTGCTTTTGCTTACGAACTGTTATCCATTTGGTATTTTCTATACCTTTTTACTGCATTCTTTTACCACTTTTCTAGAGAGCATGAGAAGTAGGGGTTTACTGCTTTCTTTTTCCATGAGAAGTAGGAATATAGATGCATGACGGGGATTTCGTAGATGGAGCATGTTTAGGAACCCCTCTGGTTTCTTTAAAGACCCGTTTAGGATAATCCTGTGTGCTAATTGTGTGTGGTTTATTTAAAATCATCTTCCGTGCATAGGGAGGTATCTTTCCATTGTGTTTACTTTTGTGCTTGCATAGGTCATGAGTGGTTAGGCAACCCGGAATGACACCACCAAGAAAAGTCCTGCTTTGATACTTACAGGTGATATATATATATATATATATATATGATATGATGGGCACGCGGAAAGGGTTCGCAATTAACCCCCACACGGTTCTAGTTAGTGTCTGCTCAGCATACGCGAAGCGTGTTGCTTCCTTTTATGGAGTCAATAATAAAAGTGGCAAGAGTCCCCTATTCTGACTCTCCACGCCTTCTCATGGTGTTTGCATTTATTGCTGATACTCGCACTCATATGATCCTTACACTTGATAATTGATGTCATGCTGTGATACCTTTCTCCTAGAGGAAACTACTGTTTGACACGTTTAATTCCATTCGTGGCTATGGTTTTCCTTCGAAAGTCGGCTCCTGGTGGACTCTGGTATGCTCATTACCATCGCAGGCCATGGGACTTCTTTCATCTTCCGACCGCACGTGTGAATCATTTGTTTGTGCATTTCATTGTATGTGTGCTTCTGCCAAAGCACTTGTTTTCTTAATCCCTTTGCATCCCTTGGTCGTTAAACCAAGGTGGATGTTAGGATAGTTTCCCTAGGATTGCTCTGTTAAGATATTCTTCGAGCTTAGACTTTTTATCCTCAACCACAGGGTCATCCTTGCATGATAACGAGGGGGTAGAACTAGTTAGTTTCCCTTATTTGTTTTATTGTTTCTTTTGCATCCTTGCATCTAATAAACTAAAACCTGTTTTCTTTTCTTTTGAAAATCAAAACAATTAATAATGGTTCAAAACTCCTTTTCAAAGGTAAAAGCAACCAACCTCACTTTAAACCTTTTTCGCTTATGAGCTCTTTTTGTGTTTAAAACCTTTTCAAAAAGGGTGTTCTCTTTCAAGTCCAAAAAAGTTGCTAACTGTGCGAGCAGCCGAGCATAAGACTTATTATAGCTGCAACACCAAGCACGAGTGGCAATTGTAAGGATGAGGAAACGAACTTCCCATAAAAAACATTGCAACCCATCAAAACATGTGAGCCGAACTAAGACGCTCTGACTTTCCCATTGCACGAGATAATACATAGGCATCTTGTCACGGGGCTTGATCGAGCAAAACTTTATAAATACTTACTTCTTTTCCCGTGATTGTTTTCTTTATTTTCTTTCTTTCACATGCATTGTATCGATTAAGCGATAGATAGATATAACTAGGGATGGCAAAAAACAAACCGTACCCGTGGATAACCGCGGATAAAACCCGTCATGGATATGGATATGATAGCTTAATGGATATCCACGGGTAAAATAAACAGATATTTGATTACCCGATTATTTACGGATAAGGATATGGATTTGATGGTACCCGTACCCGTGGATATTTGCATCCGTTAATAATTAGAAAAAAAATACTTAAATGTTAATTTGTTTTATCAAAATTATTATTATTATTTTCTTAAGTATGATATTATTATTATTATTATTATTATTATTATTATTATTTGGATAAAAGAAGAAATCAAATGAAAGTGATTTATTTTTAATAATATATATTATGTGTTACCTTTGGAAATATATTTTTTGACTTTAAAAGAGATTAAAAAATATTTATTTAAATATACATATTTTTAAAATATATTTAAATAATAGTATCCACGGATACCTGTTAATACCCGTGGATATCGCAAAATTAATGGATACCCATCTAACGGGTACCCGCAAGGATATGGGGAGGGTACGAATATCATATTTACTAAACGAGGCGGGTAGCGGGAGACTAGTACTCGTGCTCATGTATACCCATTGCCATCCCTAAACATAACACACACTTTAGATTGAAAGTAGAAGTGGATACTGTAGAGTACTAAGGGCGTGCAGGGTGCTAAAACCTTCCCCTCGCGTAACAAACTCCCTTACCCGATCTCTTGGTCGTTAGATTATGATTTCTCCCCCTCAGGTTTACTTGATGTTTTCCTCTCCTCTCGCGGGATAAAAAGGTTCGATGGCGACTTCATTGATATTCTGTCCGATGATGCTCAGCCAGGTTGTTTCAGATGGAGACTTCGTTGGGGATCGTCCAGACCTTTTTCTGGTCCGATCAGGAGTCAATGGATTTCATATTAACTTATTAAAGACTGAGACTCCTCGTAAGTTAAAAAGACTATACCCCACCTAATTCTTAAATGTTTCTTAAATCCGGGTTACGATTTTTTTCCATCACATGAAATCGCAAGTAACATAACAAAACACATAATAAATAAAACAAAAAAAATGCCCAAATGAGGCTTAACCCCCTTTTTTTTGGAAAAAAAGCTTGGTTCTCCCCAGTAGAGTTGCCATTTTTTTGTTCGCGGTAAAAGTGAAGAACGAGGGAATCGAACCAAAATTCGAAACTCCGGCTCAAAAAAATTTAACTTTGATTTTTTTTTAAATATTCCGCGAGCACCAATCATTATTGTTTCCAAAAAAAGAAAGGAAAACGGGAAAAATGAAATACCCTAAAAAAGATATGCAATATGATTAGCCTGAAACTAAATTCAAAGCATGGGGGATATTCCTGGGTTCGGGGTTAGGTTATATACAAAGGGAAGGCATTAGCACCCTAGGTATCTATAGTACTCTATAGGACCTTTTGTGCGTTAGTGTTTTATTTGCTATGCTATTTTGGGAAAATTTCTCCTTTGGGATTTAAGAAAGTTATGCTAGGTATGAACCTATGTTTGTTTACTATGAGTATGCTCGCATAGATCATTTGGATCTTTAGCATACATATCCCCTAGAGGGAATCAGAGCAATTGTAGCTAAGTATCTAAGGGAAACTAAGGTTTGGGTGGTTTGAGAGAGAAAGAAGTATGCTCGCCAAGGATGAGACCTTGTGCGTACGTATTCTCAAAAGGAGGTTGAGAAAGTCAGAGCAATCGTATTTCCCACTTATGTGCTAGTGGAAGCAAATATTTAAGAGACAACGACAAGTGTCATCTTAATGAAAAATGTATCTAATTTATTTCATCACATACATTTTTGAAAAGTTGATTGTTTGAATATTTCATTGTAAGAAATGGGTGTTTAACTTGAGTGTACAAGTATACCGCTTATAGTTCTTCGAATGAGAAGATGTTTTTGTTTGAAAAACATTGAATCTTTCATTGTAAGCATTGGGTGTTTTGATTGAGTGTACAAGTGTTGCCACTTACTGTTAAGAAAGATGTTTTGTTTGTTTGTTTGAAAAAAGTGTTTGATTTGAATGTGATGTTATAGATGAGATACTTCTTCCATAGAGATGATTGATGTCTCATCTATGAGGAGAAATGTTGTTATTATTTGGGGGATACTTTTAAGAGGCACGTGGGTCCTTGTATTGTAAGCCCAAGAGGAGGCTATCCGAGGGACATCGAGGGTCCTTGTATTATGATCCAAAGAAAAGGTTTTTCGAGGGACATCGAGGGTCCTTGTATGAAGCCGAAGAGGAGGCTATAGGGTATGACGTGCTTGGCTTTAAGAGTGATTTCATCGAGAAACCATACTCTTAGGGTTCTATTCTAGCTAAGTAGATTCTTTGTACGAAGCCCAATAGGAGGATGTTGGAGAATTCCAGATCTCATGCATGTATGAGGCCCAGGAGAAGGATAACTTCAATGAGGGAGTTCTTTTGTACAAAGCCCATGAGGAGGCTAACTCAACAAGGGAGTTCTTTTGTACAAAGCCCAAGAAGAGGCTAACTCAACGAGAGAGTTCTTTTGTACGAAGCCCAAGAGGAGGCTATGGGGAACCTAGTTGTTATACTAGTTGTAATGACATAAATAAACATGAACAAGTGTATGAACAAGTATATGAACAAGTATATATATGACAAAGTGTGTGTGTGTGTGCATTCATAGGAATTTATGAAGGAAATATATAAACAAGTGTTTAAAACAAGCAAATAAAGCTAGTGATACTTGAATATATACAAAAGAGTGAGACTTACACCTTAAGGGAGGCCCACTGGAATAAGAGAAGTTTCACTGAGAATAATTCTCCTCTTAATACTAGTGGAATTGGTGTATAAATAAGCAGATAAAACTAGCGAATGAAGCTAGTTATACTTGAATATGTACAAAAAGGTTAAATATGTACAAGGAGTTAAATATGTACACATAAGAGTGGATATGTACAAGAAATTAAATATGTACTTAGGGGGATTGGGACTTACACCGTAAGGGAGGCCCATGATCAATTTGATTTTGAGTTCGAAAGATTTTCGAGGAAAACACCTAGTTCGGATTGTATTTTCAAAGATTTAATCGAATCGATCATGGAAAAGAGGTGTGTAAGTTAACTAAAACATTTTGAATGATTTTAAAAGATTTGAAAAGTGAAATTTATTAACAAGAGTGTTTTGAAAAAGATTAGGTTTGAAAAATCAAGAAGAAATTTTTTTCGAAAGTACTTAAAAATGTCTATTTTTAACCAAATAAAAATATATCAAAAGAAAATATTTTTTTGGATTTTTTTGACATAATCCTAAAATAGTTATATTAAATGACAAGTGTGCAAAAATCATCTCAAAATGAGAAGTTTTGATTGATTTTTGAAAATGTTGAAGTTTGTTAAAAAACTTGAAAAAAACAAGGGATAAAAATTTGTTTTGTGGCAAAAGGGGTTTGAACTCAGGACCTTAGGCTTGCATGTGAAAAGATTTACCACCAGGCCACACGCCTATGTTGATATTATTCTGCTTTTGAAAATATATATTTTGAAATAAGTTATGGAAATGGTTTTGAAAGGTTTGCAAAAATAAGGAAAAGTATGAAAAAGATTGAAAAAGCTCTGGGGAGAGGGGGATTCGAACCCCAGACCATGGGCAAGGCAATTGACTTAATAGCGTGCATTCTGCCATTAGGGTGGATGTTTCATCCGTTTATTCGAACACAAGCAATAAATATATTATAAATTGAATATTTGAAAATTTCAAAACGCGCCAAGAACACCGCCTTCAACCTCAAGCTTCATGATTTGTATCTTTCTTGTTTCTCAATGATTTTGAATTATTCAAACATCAAACTTGCTCGAAATTTTACCAGGAACATGAATGTGATCATTAATTTCATTTATTTTAAGTGTAAGGTGACTGAATTCGTATGAAACCAGTTGAACCCTAATTTTGAAAAATCATCGTGCAATCGTGTATGTGCATCAAATTAAACAATTGATTGAGGTTTAATGATCCTCACACATGCAGAAACACAAAAGAAAATCAAGTTTTGAATTGTAATGCAGAAATAAAATAATTTGAAGTTAGATCATCTTACCTCTATGAGCAGAAATCGAATTCTTGGTTGGAGGTGTTCCAGATGCGTTTTGATGATTTGGAGAGCTTCAATGGACCTTATGGAAGATGTTTGAATGCTCATCTTGGTTTGAAATGTTCTTGAACTTCCTACCCAATTCTAACTGCAGCACGCTGGTTTGATGATGGAGATGATGATTATGAAGTTACAGAGATGCTCTAAAGGTTTAGATTATCTATATGGAGTGTATGGATGATGTTTGAATGATTAAAACTGAAAATGCACGAGTGGATTTGGATTTGGCTTTTTGGTCAAACCAAAGATGTCGAACCCAATGTTTCAACATCATGGAAGTGGAAATTTTAGACAATCGAAGAGGAAATTTCAGCATTGGAGATGTCACTACTGTGGACGATATGGTCACATAAAACCTTTATGTTTCAAGCTGTATGGTTATCCCAATCCTACACCTCAATCTAATGTGACTCAGGCCTGCACTAACGAAAAGAAAGAATGGATTCCCAAAGCTGTTGTTTCATGTTTCTTAGCCCACACATCACCTATAGTAAGGGCCAAAGAGGATTGGTATTTTGATAGTGGATGCTCAAGGCATATGACAGGGGTTAAGGAGCTACAGGTGAATATCCAAGCACAAATTCCCTTGGGGATGGAATAAAAGGTGAAATCGAGGGAGTAGGAAAGACAAATTCCCTTGGGACTCCTAACATTGAAGATGTGTTACTTGTTAAAGGATTAAAAACCAATTTAATTAGCATAAGCCAACTGTGTGATCAAGGATTGAAAGTAAATTTGACAAAGTCTGAAAGTATTATTACAAATAAGAAAGGTGAAGCTATTAAGAAAGGAATGAGGACTAAGGACAACTACTGTTTGTGGGTACCCCAAGACACGAGTTACTCCAATTGTTCTGAACAGATAAATCATGAAGGCAGATATCCTCGGGAGAATTTGTTGAATAGTGTGGTGACTAAACGTAATGTTGCATATAATGTCACGACATCATATAACATTGCTAACAACATTAATGATCAGAGTGTTGAAAATAAAAGTGCTTCCCTAGAACATAAAATCACTGGGATACAATTGACAAACACTTACTCAGAAAGGTGGAATGTTAATCAAGATGGAATTTCAAGAAGCGAACAAGGGGTTTGCGTGCTAGATAAATTATAGCAATTAAAAGTGTGCGGGAGTGTCATTAAAGGGTTTATATTTTCAAAACATCACTTAACATTGTTTGAACGTGTCATTTAACATATAAAGATCCCATACCAAGTAAAATCATTCCAAATTCCCCCCACACGCTACACAAAATGTATGCCCTACAATGCTCTCATCTCTTACCTTGAAAATACAACTTTAATCTTTCCACTTTCAGAAACTCCAACATGTCTCAACATGATGAATCTGCTCCAAGTAAGATTAATATGTCTTCATCAAACTCTGAAGCCCATAATGAGAACATCTATGCTGATGAAGCTCTAGACGTGGCTCCCATGACCATGATTTCATGTCCAGAGGCAAAACCTAAGAAGCTCCACAACGTTTATGCAAGACGTTCAAGAGGAACTTCAGCCCCTGTTGTAGGTAATGTCCCTAGTCCTACTAATGATGAGTTAGAACAAGATATTGTAGATGTTGATAAGACTATTAGGAGAATAGTCACTAGGGTTTTGAATGAAGGTTTACCTGTATGCGGTGTTACGATTCCTCTCTCACGCATACTTGTTGAGGTTGCACCTAAAGGTTCTATTGAACCATCTGTAATTGATGGAGAAAACACTGAGAAAAATCTTGGAAAGGATACTGAATCTAATCTTGGAAACGCCACTCCTGATGTTGGAATATCACTTGTCAAGGAAACATCTAATACCAAGAAAGACATCACAGGCCCAAAAGAACAACAAGATAAGATGGCTGAAGATATAGTGGATATGGATGAACAATCTGACAATGAATTGATTGTCAATGTGAATCCTGGGATTGCTAAGAGGTTGAAGACAAACCACACCTCAACCATTTTAGTGGGGCTGGGAAAAATTATTTATGTTGTTGGTATGAAGAATCCATTTGACTATGTGTCATACCCCAAAATTTGCCCTCCTACTTCTCAAGACATTTCTCATATCCATACTCAAGGATTTCACAAGGGTTGACCAGACAAACCCTCTCCTAGACAATCAACCCAAACTAGGGTTTGGCAATTCTCAGATCAGGATGGACTTCCAACATCTCCTATGGTCATCATGCCTCCTCATGTGCTTCAAAGAATCTCCATGTCAAGTTTCAAGCCTTACAAGTCAAGTTTCCTCAGACAATTGCTCAGATGGTTGAAAATCAGTTGTATTGGACAAAAAGTTAACTGTGGTCAACATACAGTCAAACTTCATGATTTTTGGTCAACATCCATATTTTGAAGTGACATTCATCATTTGATCAAGGGTTGATCATGATTCATCAAGAAAACTCAAGATTTGATCAAAAGTCAAACTTTCCAAATTAGGATTTTCTAGGGAAAAGTCAACTGAACTTTGACTGAGCATAACTTTCTCATACTTTATTAGAAATTTTTCCACCACCTCTCATTTTGAAGAAAATTCAACTCTCTACAACTTCATGTCTCACAAGCATGGTCAGAAAATGCTTCATTTTGAAGATATGGATCAAAACATTACAGGTCCTTTTCAAAGTCAACTTTTTGTAAAGAAGTGTTATTGAGCATGGAAACTCCAATTGAGATGAAACCAAAGAGGTTGTTTAGAGGACATCTAGAGCTTTCTAAAAAGTCCAAGAACACCCAAAAATGTTAAAAATTGAGCAAAATACACCTTGCATTTTATGATCCAAACTTGATCATAATATTTGACATTTTTGAAGAATTGCAGAAAGGAAAATATTTGACAAAATCCAATTTTTTCCAAATGGGCCTATAATTTTATGATCCAAACTTGATCATAATATTATTCAAGACCTCTTGATGCCTTGCCACGACCCTTTTCTTATTTTTTTGATTTATTTTTGAATTTAAAAGCATTTAATTCAAATTTAAATTAAATAAAATATGAAAACAAGGAGTAAAACAAGTTGGGTTGGATTTCTATCAAACTTGAGGACCAAGGAAGCCCACAATACATGCCAATTTCGTGCAAGATCATACAAGGAAGAGAAAATCAAATTTTGGAAAGATTTGATGAAAATTGAAGAGAAATATTTTTGCATTCAAAGCCATATCTTTTTTCATTCTTTTTGCTCTAATCTCTTGCATTATAAATATACAACACATCCACAAGACCAAGGCACGAAACCCTAGCATCTTGAAGCAACCCTAAAAATCACAATATTTTCACAAAGTTGGAAATTTCGAAATCTCACTTCCAGCCACTTTCAATCACTTCCAAGCATTCCATTGTGTTCTTGAGGTAAGATTGAGTAAGTATGCATCATTATCCATGGCTAAACACGCATGAATCGTGCATATCATAAAGCTCCAATTTGCATTCTTGTTTTTTTTCGAATTTTTAATGTTAGCATGTTTTAATTGAAACTAACCATTCTAACGTGTTCATGAGATGTCATAGAGAGGATATGGGCCATCGTTCACAAGGTTGAACGTCCAAATCGCGTTACACCATTGTTAGGGCTTCTAGAACTGTTTGCTTCGAAACTCAATTTACAGGATGTTTCAGGCCAATCTAAGGGCACCATTGAATTCGCAGACCCTGATTTAGGGGGGGGGGGGGTAGCCTTAATCTTAAGCTTCGATTTTTAGTATTTTGCAGGTTTCAAGAATCCAGGTCGCCGGAGAAGACGACCGGAGCTAGGGCTCTGGCGTCGTTGACCATCTAACTCAGACGAAGGCATGCGTGGCAAGATGGAGCGATCTGATTCGTTCTCACATGAATACTGGGCCCCACGTTTTTTACTTTGTTTGAAAATTACAAATATGACACGTGATCCCTTTTAACCAATTGTTTGCAGATATTGAACACCAAGACGCCTTGGCTCAGTTGGTAACCCGTGTGGGATTTCTCCAGGGGGTCCTGGGTTCAATCCTGACCTCCCCCGCTTATTTTTTACAATTCTGAAAACTAACATGTTTTTCTATTTTCTTTTTTATTTTAATATTTTCATTCAATTTAATTAATCTTCAAATATTTTTCTCATGCATTTAAAAATCACCAAAAATATTTTCCTTTTGCATTTTAATCAGAAAAATGTTTATTTAATTTTTGACATTTAAATTAATATTTTTGCATGCATATTTTAATTAATTGATAATTAACCATTAAATTGACTTTTAATTGCTTTTAATTATCAAAATCGATCCAGAAAATTCCCAAAAAATTTCTATATCATCTAATTATCATTACAAACCCAAAAACATTTTTCTTCATTCAAAATTTGCTTTTACTAATATTTTTTTTCTCTTATGCGAATTTCTCGTATTTTCCGATTATGTATCTGCTCACAGGTTGTAATGGTTCAGACTATTTTTCTCGCTTTTCTTTTCAATATTATGTAACTGCTCATGGGATGTAATAGTTTAATTAGGACTTTCACTTTCCGCACTCTTATTATGTAACTGCCCCAAAGCCATGTAATAGCGTAGGATTTACTTTCCGCACTTTACTTTCCGCAATTTACTTTCTGCACCCTATAAACTGCTAGTAATTAGGCGTGTATGGCAAGATAAAGACAAACATAGATCACTTCTAATACAAGATAAAATATCTGAATTCAACACACTCTTTTCACACATGCACCCCTTAGGATAATTCTCTCTCGTTGCCTTTCGAATAAATGGTCAAGTCCCTCGAACGTAGAGGTATCGTAGCACCATTGCCTACAAACATACCATCATAGTCCCTTCGATACAAAGATCATAGACCCACGATGTCGCCTATGAAAACATGATCTCGTCCCTCGATTGTTGCCTACGAAAAGTGATGATCGTCCCTTCGAATGTGCTAGGATACTCCTACAAGTTGCCTTCTATGACCATCCGATGTCCCTTCGAACGTCCCTTCTACATCCAAAGAATAGGGTTACCTACCAACTAATGGTACTAATAGCACTATTCTAAAGGAACGTAAATAACATGAAAACGACCATTATGAGTAGGTAATAAGACTTTTAGTTGCTTGCTCAATCAAATACTTTTCACACCTCACACTTTTGTCAAAATTCAAACTCTTTTCAAAAAACGAAACATTTCCGAACACTTTGTATACATTCCTACATGAACCATTACAAATTCAAAGCGAAATGCCCTTTTTCAAAACATTTTTGTCAAACACACAGAAAGCACTTTTAAAAAATGAGCCAGAAGCAACTAAGAGCCCATAGATAACTACGGATGGAAAGGGGTGCTAATACCTTCCCTTTTCATAACCTTCTCCCTTACTCAGAATCTAACGAAGGTCTTTTCCTGTTCTTTTCACCTTCCCTTAATTGTATAAAAGAAAATTCGATGGCGACTCTTGCTATCGGCAAAATTTTTGCGATCAAAAGCAAAACAAATTCTCAAAGTCGTTCACCAGACATGTAATCAAGGCTCACTGGTAGACACCCTAAAGAGAGATTACCTTAGGGATTTTTAGATCATTTTTACTGCTTTTTGTTTGACTTGCTTGCTTTATCTTTAAGGGTTGCTTGGTTATTATATTTGTGGGGGATCCTACACCCGGATCCAGGTTTCCTTAGGTAAGTAGCAATAGATCGTCGCGACCATTAGGCGTATAACGAAACGGTCAACATGATGGCTACGTTAGTGTGACACTTTGGATGTCGTGATACTCCTCATTTCCAAGTTGAGGATAGTATTTGGCTTCTGCGTGGTGTCATCAACACTAACTCAACTTTTAGAACCTTAATTGATCCATCTTGGCCATTAGAAGGTAGTGAGATGGCCGACTTTGGTGCAGACTAAGGTTGATACTCGATGCTACACTCATTAAGATCAGACTTTTGGGATATTTTCGGTCGACCACTTGGTAGTCGTATTGAAATAAACGCCTACGAGAAAGATCAATGATATGAGATTCCTAGAACCCGGTTACTATTATAGGACATGATGAACCAACTCAAACATTTGGTAGGGTAAACACCTATACCTCATGCAAGCCTTAAACCTAGGGCTATTGTGTGAATTGTTTGTGCTTGTTAAACATGACATCATGACATCTTCGCATTGCATATCATTTCTAAATATTTCAAGGACCTAGGGATATATCTTTGCTCTATTTTGTAGGGATTATAGCTTCTAGAAAGACTATCCGAATCAACTTCATGGGTGTACCTTCTCACCTCAAAGAATTGGTTTTAGAAATTCCCAATTATGCCCAGTTCATTAAAAGACATGGTTATCTACTTGACTTGGTTATCCCCGATTTTGAGGAAGATATGATGCACGTCCTATTCCAGTTCTTTGATCCGAAACACCATTGCTTTACATTCCCAGAGATTATCAGTTGGTTCCTACCTTGGAAGAGTTCTCTAAGCTACTTGGGATACCTATTCTTGATCAAATGCCATTCACCAGTTTAGAAAAGGTTCCTAGATACGAAGACATTGCATCAGCGCTACATCTAAAGCGCTCAGGCATTGAAGCCAATTGGGAAACAAGAAGCGGAGTTAAGGGTTTACTTGCTAAGTTCCTAATAAAGAAAGCCCGAGAGTTCCTTAAAGCTATGAGTTTCCATGCATATGAAGACATTGTGGCCTTGCTAATCTATGGTTTGGTTCTATTTCCTAACTCGGATCAATTCATAGACGTGAACACCATCAAGATATTCCTCACTCGCAATCCTGTGCCTACTTTACTTGGAGACATTCTGCATTCTCTCCACACTCGTACTATCAAAAGACAAGGAACTCTCATGTGTTGCGTACCGTTACTTTCAAGGTGGTTTATTTCGCACCTTCCTCCATCAGTAATTAAGAACGAGCAAAGGTTGAAGTGGTCTCAAAGACTGATGTCACTCTCTCATTCAGATATCCGTTGGTGCCTTTTCTCTCAAAAGGACTTCACCTTCATTGAGCATTGTGGAGAATTCCCTAATGTACCACTCCTTGGCATAAGAGGAGGTATCACTTACAACCCTTCTCTAGCTCTACGTCAATTTGGTTATGCTCGAAGAGATGGTCCACATGATATGCTTCTCCAAGATATTGTGTTCGACTACAATTACGATCTCCAGAATTATCGACGAAGGTTCATACACGCTTGGGGCATGGTAAAGAAGACTGATACCAAGACTTTGGGGCACCAAAACTCCATTCCTTGGGAGCCTTACCTAAAATGGGTGCGAGCTCGAGCTCAAAACCTCATGATTCCATTTACACCCGTGTTACCAGTAATTATGGAACCCGTTGCTATAGGTTACATACCCTATACTGTTCTCCATCCTGACATGCCTACTGATTTTGAAGACTTGAAGAGATCCTGGATTCAACTAAAAGAAGAAAGGGATACATTCGAAGCTCAGTGCTATGCAAGCGAGAGGAAGGTACTAGAGTTGACCAAGCTACTTCATGAGGAGCGGAACATCAACGCCTACTTCAACACCAAGAGGAAGCGCCCATGGGAGACTTAGAGCTTTAGGATTTTGTTCTTTTATTTTTTCGAACTATCTTTTGTACTTAAAAAGAAAAAGAATAAAAGGAAACTAATAAAGTTTGTTCATGCTTTTTTAACAAATTTAAATTCCTAAGGTCCTTGAAAACATTGCATTGCATTACATAAACATCGCATATCATAGCATAACATTGCATAACGGGTACATTGAAGATCGGTTTTCTCATTTTCTCGCTATTTATTTTAGCAGAAATGGCTCTTGAGCAGACTGTCAAAGATCTTCAGGCTCAGAATGCTCAGTTCTAGGAAATGTTCACCAGCTTGGTCCAAGGCCAAGAAGATCTGAAGAAACTCATCAACAAAAAGAAGAAGGTCATTGGTGTTCTCAACATGGGCAGACGTCACAAAGGTGGTCCTAGAGTGGTCAGCCGGATAGAACTCTCAGATAGGAGTGTCAAAATTGAGGGAAGTGTCAAGGGCAACGAAGAAGACCAGCGTGAGCCTGAGAAAAAGGAAGAAGAGTATGAGAATGATCAGTACTCTTTTGAGGATGACAAATACAAGCAACTTGAAGACCGTCTGAATGCTGTGGAAAATCTGAAGATGTCAGGGCTGAATTTTGATGATCTGAGTCTTGTTCCTGGTGTGGTGATTCCTCACAAATTCAAGTTTCCTACTTTTTCCAAGTATGATGGCATTTCTTGTCCAAAGCTGCATTTGAAGTCCTATGTTCAGAAGATCAAACGCCACACTGATGACAGAAAGTTGTGGATTCATTATTTCCAAGAGAGTTTGGTCGGAACTCAGTTGGAGTGGTATTATCAGCTAGAGAGTGACCACATCCGTACCTGGAGTGACTTAGCAGATGTTTTCTACAAGCAATATGAGTACAATGCTGAATTGACACCCACTCGCATGCAACTACAAAGCATGTCTATGGGTCGCGATGAGAAGTTCAAAGAGTATGCTCAGAAATGGAGAGATCTAGCAGGCAGAGTTCAACCACCCTTGTCCAATAAGGAGTTAGTTGATATGTTTATGGGAACACTGACAGGCCCATTCTTCAATCATCTGATTGGAAACTCTTCAGCCGGATTCACCGAGCTGATATTGACAGGAGAACGCATTGAAGCTGGTATCAAGAGCGGAAAGATTCATGTAGAGTCATCATCAAATGCTGCAAAGAGATCATTTGGTGGTAAGAAAGAAGACAATGCTGTGTATGGTCAGAAAAGTCGAGCCAAGTGTCATACCCCAAAATTTTCCCTCCATCTTCTCAAGATATTTCATACATCCATGCTCAAGGATTCCTCAAGAGTTGATCGGACAAACTCTCTCCTAGACAATCAACCCAAACTAGGGTTTGGTGATCCTCAGATCAAGATGGACTTCCAACATCTCCAATGTTCATCATGCCTCCTCATATGCTTCAAAGATTCTCCATGTCAAGTTTCAAGCCTTACAAGTCAAGATTGCTCAGACAATTGCTCAGATGGTTGAAAATCAGTTGTATTAGACAAAAAGTCAATTGTGGTCAACATACAGTCAAACTTCATAATTTTTGGTCAACATCCTTATTTTGAAGTTACATTCATCATTTGATCAAAGGTTGATCATGACTCATCAAGAAAACTCAAGATTTGCTCAAAAGTCAAACTTTCTAAATTAGGGTTTCTAGGTGAAAAGTCAACTAAACTTTGACTGATCATAACTTTCTCATACTTTCTCAGAAATTTTTTCACCACCTCTTGTTTTGAAGTAAACTCAATTCTCTACAACTTCATGTCTCACAAGAATGTCCAAAAAATGCTTCATTTGAGAGGTATGGCCCAAAACATTACAGGTCATTTTCAAAGTCAACAAAAAGTCAACTTTTTGTTTTGAGGATATATTGAGCATGGAAACTCCAATTGAGATGAGACCAAAAAGGTTGGTTAGAGGACTCTTAGAGCTTTCCAAAAAGTCCAAGAACACTCAAAGATGTGGAAAGTTGAGCAAGATACACTATTCAGAAGTTGGGCAATTTTGGACAATTGCACAAAAGGACATTTTGGTAAAAATGCAAAATTTTCCAAATGGGCCTATAATCTTTTGATCCAAACTTACTCATTACATTATTTGTGACCCATAAATTCTTGGCCATGGCAATTTTCTATTTTATTGATTTAATTTTGGATTTTAAACCATTTAATTCAAAATTAAATTATATAAAATATGAAAATAAAGTATTTTTTCAAAAGGAATGATTTTATATCATGCTTGGGGTCCAAGAAAGCCCATAACAATTGCCAAATTCGTGCTAGCCTTTACATTGATGAGAAAATCAAATTTTTGCCAATATTTGATTTTATTTGAAAAAATATAAATGCACATTGATGATCCAATCTTTTTCCTTGGTTTTTCCTCTATCAAACTCTTCTATAAATACCAAGCAAGCTGTATCACAAGCCACAAAAAACCCTAGCTCAAAGCACATCCCTCACTTTGCCAAAAAATTTCATAAAACTTGTGAAAATCGAATTTTAAGTTGCAGCCACTCTCAGCCGGAACCAACCATCCAAACGTGCTCTAAAGGTTCCTAGGAGTCAGAAACAACCCTTGCTCGAAGCCAATCCACCCAGGATCGCGTTATTTAGCTCTCACCGGTTCGAAATTTTCCTATCTTTCGATTTTTATGTTTCATGCATCATTAATGTTTTTTGTGTGTTTGTATGGATTCAGGGTGATTATTAGGTCAGGAACAAACCATCTCATGCAAGCTTAAACGTGTGAAACTCGATTTGCCATGGCTAGGGCTTTTCAAGCTGTTTGAATCGAACAACCTTATACAAGCGTTTTTAGGGCAAACGGATATCACCATTGGATTCAGGAGGTCCGATTTAGGGTGAATAGGTCTTTCTTTTGCATTGATTCTACATGTTTTGCAGGTTTCGAGCTTGGCATGGTCGGAGAAGACGACCGGAGCTAGGGCTCTGCCGTCGCTGACTGAATTTGACTCCGGCGATGCATGTGTGGCACGATCGTGCGTTCTGATTCGCTCATTCCATCCAACGGGGACCCCACCAGCTGACTGGGCCTTGACCTCACCAAGCTATGACGCGTGTACACTCATGATCTCACGTTTTCAATCCATAACAACAAGTGACAGATGGCGTATTGGTAAAAGCTCTTCCTGTGCAAAGATACTCTCCCATGACCTGAGTTCGATCCCCACTGGCACAGGTTTTGCATCCTTTTTACAAACTTCATATTTTAAACTATTTTTCTTATTTTCTTATTTATTTAATATTTTCCATACAATTTTAATTCTTTTCAATATTTTTCTCATGCATTAAAAATCACCAAAAATTATTTTCTCTTTTTACATTATTTTCAGAAAATACTTATTTAATTTATAAAATTAAAAAAATACAATTTTGCATGCATATTTATTTTTATTCATAATTTAGCATTTAAATCAATTTTAATTAGTTTTAAATTACTAAAATGCATCCAAAAATCCCAAAAAATTATTTTAGCATATTTATGTTATTTCCAGCATGTCATATTTTTCTCATTCAAAACCTTGCATTTTTACTAACGTTTTCCTCTTATTCGATTTCTCTCGTATTTTCCGATTTCTCATCTTTTTACAGGTTATCCCGTTTCGGACGATTTTTCTTCTATCGTTTTATTTTTCCTATAATGTAATTGCTCATGGGATGTAATAGTTTAAATTAGGTTTTTATTTTCCGCAAGTTTAAATTATGTATCTGCCCCAAAGCCATGTAATAGCGTAGGATTTATCTTTCCGCATCTTTACACTTCCGCATTTTAATTTCCGCACCATATAAACTGTTAGTAATTAGGCGTGTATGGCAAGACTAAAATTGAACATAGCCCACTAATTTCTAAGATAAAATATCTGAATTGACACACTCTTTCACACACGCACCCCTTAGGGTAATTCTCTCTCGTTGCCTGTACAAATACAAATGGTCATGTCCCTCGAACGTAGAGGTATTCTAGCACCGTTGCCTTCAAAACAAATCATCATAGTCCCTTCAATACAAAGATCATAAGACCCACGATGTCGCCTCCGAATACATGATCTTGACCCTCGATTGTCGCCTACGAAAAATGATGATAGTCCCTTCGAATGTGCTAGGATACTTCCTACAAGTTGCCTTCTATGACCATCCGATGTCCCTTCGAATGTCCCGCTTACATCCAACAAATAGAGTTACCTACCAACTAATGGTATGGATAGCGCTATTCTAAAGGAAAGTAAAACAATACGAAAACGACCAATTCTGAGTAGGTAATAAGACTTTTAGTTGCTTGCTCTATCAAAATACTTTTCACACAACACACTTTTGTCAAAGTTCAAAACTCTTTTCAAAACGAAACATATCCGAACACTTTGTATACATTCCTACATGAATCATTACAAAGTCAAAGCAAAATTCCTTTTCAAAACATTTTTGTTAAACACACAGAAAGCACAAATTTTTTAAAGTGATCTAAGAGCAACTAAGAGCCCGTAGATAACTACGGATGGAAAGGGGTGCTAATACCTTCCCTTTTCATAACCTTCTCCCTTACTCAGAATCTAACGAAGGTCTTTTTCTGTACTTTTACCTTCCCTTAAATTGGATAAATTTAAAAGTCGGTGGCGACTCTTGCTATCCGCACATTTGCGATACAAAAACCTACAAAGTCAGTTCACCGTGTTACACCAAGACCGACCGAGCTCAATCTATGGGGGCATTTGTGATCTCCAATCCTACATCAGTACAACCTCAACGAGACAACGCAGAACGAACGCTACCGCCAAGACAAGCATAAAGATCAACATGCCATTGTCGCAAGCCTTGCAACACATGTTGAAAGCAGAGCTGATTACCTTGAGGGATCCTCCTCAAAACATTAACACTTCCTCTCTGAGATACAGTCCTAATGCTAAGTGTGCTTACCACTCCAACAGCTCTGAAGATTGTTGGGCTCTGAAGAACAAGATTCAAGATATGATTGAAGCTAAAGAAATTGAGTTTGATCCTCCTGTTGAGACTCCGAATGTGATCAATGCACCTATGCCTAACCACAGAAAAAGTTCCAATGCTATGGACAAGAACTCTTATGTTTTCAATATAGATAACTTGACTATTCCTCTGATGACTGTTAAGAAGAATCTGTTGCAAGCCGATGTCAATCCAGGATGCCCAGAGAACTATCGTTGGTGCCCATCTGCACCTGATGGTTGTGCTTGG
The DNA here is from genome assembly GCA_021764765.1 of Vicia sativa. Taxonomy (NCBI): domain Eukaryota; kingdom Viridiplantae; phylum Streptophyta; class Magnoliopsida; order Fabales; family Fabaceae; genus Vicia; species Vicia sativa. The sequence continues at coordinate 38,907,308 of CM038797.1, read as the reverse complement.
TTGAGAAGACGTATTCAGTGCATGATGGATAACCGCGAAGTGCTATTTCTGAAACCATCACCTGTGGAGAATCTGTGTGAAGACATGTCTAAGAAACTAAAGATCGAAGATATGAGCGAAACCGTACCAGAAGTTTGGGATACCTTGGGGTAGCCAAGTGGAATGTTTGACTACATGGTGAAGTATACTGTTCCTGAGAGATACAAGATTCCTATTGAAGATGTTAAGGCAACCAGATGGGGAGACGATTTCCCAGAAGATCATGCTGATGTTAACACAATAAGGATTTCCTCTGCTGATCCTGTACCTAAAGTGGCACCTCTCATCATTACTTCTTCCAGACCAGTTCCATACTCCTCTGACAAAGCTATACCTTGGAACTATGGAGCTGAGGTTTACTATCATAGCGTCAAGCAAGACCCTCTGACCCTTGAGGATCTTACACAGTTGAAGCTACCATTCCTGACATTGACAACATCACCGGATCAAGTAAGGTGACCAGAACCGGAAGAGTATTCTCTTCAGAGATCTCTCCTCCAAAAGACATCGCGACTCCAGCTCGCATTCCAGCTATTCAACCAGTTCCCGAAGCTAGAGGGAAAGAACCAGTAACTCATCCTGCTCAGACAAAAGTACCAAAGGAAGTTGCTGAAGCTACCTCCAAACAAGAAATGGAGGAAATTCTGAAGATCATCAAGAAGAGTGACTACGATGTTGTGGAACAGTTGGGACAGACTCCGTCCAAGATATCCATGCTTGCTCTGTTGTTGTGCTCTGAGGCTCATGCTAAAGCCTTGGTGAAGTTTCTGAAGAATGCTCACGTACCGCAAGACACTATTAATGATCAGTTTGAAGTTTGTATTGCTAGCCTGGCTGCCAACAACGGTCTAGGCTTCTCTGATGTTGATTTGACTCCTGCCGGAAGGAAACACAACAAAGCCTTGCACATCTCTATTGAATGCAAGGGCATTACACTGTCTCATGTTTTGGTAGATACCGGTTCTGCTCTGAATATGCTGCCGTGCCGAAGAATGCTTTTGACCGACTTGATGTCGAAGGATTGGTTTTGAGGCCCAGTGACATAATTGTGAGAGCTTTTGATGGTTCTAAACAAACAGTACTTGGAGAGCTCATTCTGCCTGTTAAAGTCGGTTCCCAGACTTTTAACTCCACTTTCTTCGTCATGGACATCCGTCCAGCTTACTTTTGCCTACTTGGATACCCTTGGATACATGGGACAAGCGGTGTTACCTCCACCTTGCATCAGAAGCTGAAGTACCCAGTGAAGGGGAAGGTTGTTACAGTATGTGGTGAAGAGGAATACATGGTCAGTCATCTGCAATCATTCCGATACCTCGAGATGGAAGGTGAATTCTTTGACACTCCCTGTTGTTGCACCCCAAAATTTTCCCTCCTATATCAATTTTACCTGGCTTAGGCTTTGCATTCATTTGCATACGTTTCCATTGGGCTCGCTTTAGACATTCATTCGCTCATCACATCTGCATCATTACTTACATCTGAGGCGATCGGATTTCAAACTGACATCATTTTGTGTTTGGAAAGAATTCACCGTTGCACATACGTGCATTGATGTCTTTGATTCTAGGGTTTTTAGGTTTGGACTGGCTTGAGGTAATTATATTACAGGATTTGGAAGATGTTTGCTGTTTTCAATCAATCCGGGAAAATTGAGAATGACAAGGGCAGTTTGGATGTTTGGGGTTTTCTTTAGATCACAAGTTCAAAGCTTTTCTAATGTATATTCGTTGCATTGTTGAGTCGGAAGGAGGATTTAAAAGTTGAACGTGTTCAGAAGGTCATTATTTTCAAATATTCATTTTCACTCGTGGTTTTCTCAAGGCCTCTTATCTTTTAGAACGCGAATCAAGAACGTATATGAAAGATATGTATAGCAACCATGTTATTGCTCGTTTGTTTCAAGGTTGCGTATTGGAATTACGGTTTGGCTTGAAATTGGAATTGAATGCGCATTTTAGTCGATACTTCACCATGTTGCGTCTAAGCCATTGATGTTAGTCACGGTAAAAACTAATTATGTTTGTTTAATATAACTTAAAAACTAATTTTGTTTATAAATCGATTTTGTCTTAATTTGTAAACTGATTTCAGTGTTTGATTTTGTTTTATCTATTTTTTGTAAAATATAATTTTTGTTATTATTAACTTAACTTAATTAGATTTAATCTTATTTATGCAGTTAAGTTATAATAAAAGGGTTTAGATTAGTAATAAAACTGATTTAGTTTTTAGTTAATAAGAAACTGTTTTTTTGTTTTTATTTTATATTAGTATTAATTTTAACTTAATTAGAATTAGTGTCATTTATTTATATAATTTGTAATAAAAAAAATGGGTTTAGGATAGTATTAGTTTTAAGAATGATTAGCCATGTTGGTTAGTTTAGGTGGTGACACTTGTCACCATCTGTTTGGTTTATTTGAAATCTGGTACAGGTATGTCCATGGTATCAATCTTACACCTCCTTCCATAAGCCATCAGATTTGTCAAAATCCAGATCTAACGCTCTAGAATGGTGGACCACTCTATGTTTCCTTGGAGCTTCCATACAAGATCCAACAATGTTTTTTTGGGCTTGGGCTCATTTTGCTGTTCACACCCTCAGATTAAAGCTCCAATCAGGCCCATTTCTAACTCTTTCTTTAAATTTATTATTATGCAAGTATTTTTTTCTATTGATGTATTAAATAATAATTAGTATAAGATATTTTTTATTTGCTAAATTATCGATTAAATTATTAGTTGATTTTTTATCAAATAGAAAAAATCTATCCTAATAATTATTTAAATTCCGGATGTATTGTGTGTTAATTTACGTTTTTTTATCCGTTTTATTATGTTATTCGCTTGTATGTTTTATTATGCGATCGTACACTCCACTCACAAATTAACATAAAAGAAACAATGCCTCTGATCTCTCATTTTTGGTTACCCACACCAAATTCTCTAAGGGGCTCATGCTTGGGGATGGGCATGGCCATCCTCACGAGGTTAGTCAAGGACCTCGTTGCCTTGATTAATCATAACCCGAAAAAAAAACAATTGGTCCATATACCAATAACCATAAACCAGGGTCTCATGGTTGGGGATAGGAGCACCTATCCTCACGAGGTTAATCAAGTCCACATACTTGGTTAATCATAACCCGAAACTTCACTTCTCTACGTCCAATGCCAAAATTTTCAAAACACTTTCAAATCAAAACAATTAATTGAACTTGTTTTCTTTAAATCAATTTTTCTACAAAAAATACATTTGGATAAGATTTGTTTCAATTGTTAGATGTTAGCCTAACGATTAAAACGAATCGAAGTTTCTAATTTATTAGATGATAGCCTAATAAATTAAGAAACTTCAATCCATGTTCTAAAACAAAAAATATAGTGCTATGGTATTTAATTAAATTGTTGGAGGATAGCCCGACGATTTAATTAAATTTAAAGTATTTGGGCCATTAGATGATAGCCTAATGACTTAAATACTTTTATTCCATACACTTAATAAAAGTGAACTTTGTTTCACCTCACCTTTTCATAATAAAGATTTTGGATGAGAGATGATTGGTCGAGCTCACTCACCAATTTCGAGTATTCGAATCGTTAGATGATAGCCTAACGTTTTGGTACTTGTCATCTACAATTAAAATCAATTCAACCCGTTCAAATTCCTTTTCCGCTCATACGCGGTCATCAAAAACATTTTCTTCTAAAATCAACACAACCAATCCAAGACATTTTCAACAAGAACTACAGAGTTTTGATTTTCCCATTGCACTAGGGAATACGTAGGCACGCGGTTTTCAAAACCGTGTCAAACTCAAAATAATAATAAACATACCCCTTTTCTTTTTATTTATTCATGACCTAGAAATTAGCGATTACACACACAAACACATTTTGAACTAAATGGGTCCCATCGAGTACGATGGACATAAGAGGTGCTAATACCTTCCTCTTGCGTAACCGACTACCGAATCCATGCTTTTTGGTCTTGTAGACCGCCTTATCCAATTTTTATGGGTTTTATCTATATTTCCCCGTTCTTTCTAGAACAAATAAAATTAGGTGGCGATTTCATTTTTTTTGAAAATTTAAATGATTTTTGAAAAACGAGTTGCTTCAGTTGGCGACTTCACTGGGGAAAATTTTAAAATCTTTTTTTGACCAAGCGAGTCAACCCTAGTTTAGTTCTTCGCATGTTTGTGTGTTTGTTTATCGCTTTCTTCTTTATGCTTATCTATTGTTTATTTGCTTATTTTTCTCTCTATGCTTTATATATTAATCTGTTGATATATTATTGTGATGGGAATTCATGGGCATTGATACATAGATAAGCCCACTACCCAGGCTTCTAGGTCACCTTTTTAGGAATAGAGGGGTTGCGTAGCCTAGCTCCCCCTAACTCCAATGTCTTGTGGACCGAAGCAAAGACTCCGGCTTAGAGTTGGTTTTTTTAAGGAGGTTGTTGACCCGCATGATAGTGCAGGACATCAATCTTTGGACAAATGACTTATAACTCTAAGTTTGTTCATGTTGTCCTAACCGAGACCAAAACGCTCAAATTTTGGATTTCGAGCATCCCGTTAAGAGCCGTTTCTTGGGGTATACTTTTACAAATACTATCGCCACGCAGGCCTCTCGCGCGATGATAGTGTTTGTTAAAAGGGGACCTGAGACTCCGAGAAACATTTAGCCAAAAAACCATAGGATTAGCCTTACCCAGGGAATTGTTGGGTAGACGTCGAAACCATGACCGACCAATCCTATGAACCAGCTTTATTTAATTTGCAACATACATTGCATATATTTGCACAAAACAATTTAGCATATAACTTTTATTTTCAGGGAACCTTATAGATTTTGTTGGTGCAGTAAGCAGAAAGGAAGAATGAAGCCAACTGTGAAGAACGTTCCACATCTCAAATTCAAAGAACTGAAGATGGGGAAGCTGATAACTCAAAGTGAGAGAATTCCGCCTGTTAGTAGAGCTTATTTTGGGAAAAGGTTTGGGAACATCCTAGATCTTTTGACTACCAATGTGGACATGGAAGCTTTGATTGCTTTGGCAAAATACTATGATCCTCCTCTTCGATGCTTCACATTCCAAGACTTTCAACTTATTCCTACAATTGAGGAGTTCGAGAGAATTCTTAATTGGCCTTTGAAGAACGACATTCCCTTCCTCAACATAGGTGAAGACTTGGATAAGGCTGATATAGTTGCTGCTTTGTTTCTTCCTGTAAGGGATGTGGCACCTTGGGTTACAGACAAAGGTATTCTTAGGCAAAACTTGGAGGATAAGTTATCAAGTTTGAGTGTTCAAGACGATTGGCCGACCTTCAGCTCCATTATGGCTTTGCTCATCTTTGGGGTGGTTTTGTTTCCGACTAATGAAATTGGTTACTTGAGCCCGTCTGCTATTGGTATATTCATGTCAAAGAATCCTATTCTTGCATTGTTGGCTGATGTTCTTTACCATCTCCATGAGAGACATCTGAAGAAGCGAGGGGTGGTTCTGTTGTTCTCCATCAGTATTTATGGTTGACATCTCATATCCCTCAGAGCGGACCATGGGAGAAGATCCTGAGAAACTTAACTTGGTCTCAAAAATTGGCTTCGCTTACAGCTGGTGATGTGTTGTGGCATTCTCCAGGTTGGGGATTCGTTGATGTTATCACTCATTGTGGTGGATATTCTAATGTTCCTTTGGTTGGGTCTGTGGGATGCATCAACTATAACCCAAGACTTGCAACAAGGCAATTGGGATATCCGATGGAAAATGAACCAAGGCCTGAACACTTGGAAAGTTTCATTGTACATGAGCTTGGCAAAAAGGATCGCAACGAAGTAAGGAAGATCCGAAGGGCTTGGGCTCAAATTCATAGTGAAAGTAGAGAGCTGATCAAGAGAGGTGGAATTGATGGAAGATCTTATTGCCAGTGGGTGATAGAAAGAGTTCAAGAAGTCAAGCTGCCTTATTTTGTGGAAGTTCCTTTTGATCATCCAGAACCTGTGATCACTCATGTTCTGATAGAAGAGAATATGAGGCTTCAGGAAATCATCAGGAAGATGGAGGAAGAAAGATTGGAGCTACAAAGCTCGAATTCTCGCATTTCCCTCAGAGCAGAAGATCTGGAAGCCAACGTCAAGGAGGTAAAAGAAGAATTAGCAGGAAGAAGAAGACAGAATGAAGAAGATGAAGAGCTCCTAATAAGATATTCTGAAGACTTGAAGAGTGCTGCTAGTGGGGCAAGGGATCTTCGTCGACAGTTGAGAGCTGCTCAGCAACAAAGAGGGCAAGCTTATCTAGATGAAAAAAGGGCCGTTGAAGAGAAGAGAGCGTTGAAAGCGCATCTTGAAGCCAAGATTTCAGAGTTAGAAGCTTCTCTAGCACAAACCAATAAAATGCTAGAAAATGAGATAGCTGCAAAGGAAGAAGTCTACATTGCCCGAGAATTGGAAGCGATTGATATAGTTGAAAGAGTTCAAGAGTTGAACATTACAAGGGAAGAAAGAGACAGTAATAGGGATGCTTATGAAGGCCTTAGAGAGCAATGTCAGGGTTGGATAGATCAGATCCATAATTTGAACCGTCTGTTGGATGAAAAGGATGAAATCGTGTCCTTTCTAGAAGAGCAGAATGGGCATTTCTATGGAAAGTATAGTGGTATGGTTGACATGTGTAACCACTTGATTGTTGATGTACCCTGGAGACTCAGGTCGGCCTTAGAAGACCTTGAAGGCAATCAGATACCTCCGACTGTGAGCGAGTTCCTCTTCCTTTGTCAAGATGTGGTGAACCGGTTCAAGACAGAAACTAGAGATTTGAAGCCTCATCGTGGATAGCATTTCTAGTTTTTTTTTTAGCAACTTGTCTTATTTGAATATTTGAATTTAATGATTAATGTAATGATTTAAATTCAAATATGAATCTTATTGCTCTGTTTGAACTTGATCAGCAATGTAGTTACACCTAACATTTTGGTTTTCTATGAGATTTCGTTGATTTGCAGTTTAATCAGTCTTTTCTCTAATGCTTATTTCTATATTCACCGGTACCAGACAAGAAGCAACTAGAAAAGACTGATGGAGAAGATTGAAGCTGACGTAGCTGCCCTAGGGAGAAGAATGGACGCTCGTGTAGGGCCACTGATGGAGATAATTCAAACCATGGCTCTGCAACAAGAGGAGTTGAGAGCTTTGGTTGTGAGGCCCGCCGCAACCACTACCGAATGAGCTGAAGTTGTTCCTCCCCCTCAAGGGAATGCTTTGTCTGGAATTAGCTTCGAAGTTAACACCGGTCTTGTTGATCTTACCGGAGAGAATCAGGCTGCTCAAATGAATCACGCTTCAGTGGTTCCTCCTCCGCCTACCTCCACATATCGCCAGCAGCCAGAGCCTGGGTTGGTTCCTCCACCAGGCAGGAAGACTATTCAAATCTCGGTTCCTCAACATGAGGAAGATAACTTTGAAGATTGGTTTTCCAATGTTGAGGAACCAATAGAAGCTGATCGGAAGTTGCGCATGCTTGAGGAGCGCATGCAGGCCTTTGAGAACCAAGGAGTTTTGGGTTTCGACATGTCCAACTTGGGATTGGTGCAAGGAGTGAAGATTCCTCCAAAATTCAAAATCCCCGAGCCAAAGTACAAGGGCAACTCTTGTCCTAAAACTCACTTGAGGTACTACTTTAGGAGGATGTCCGCTATACGTGGATGAGAAGCTCCTCGATGCATTTCTTTCAAGATAGTTTGACCGATGGACCGTTGGATTGGTATATGGGCCTTGATAGCTTGCAAAAGTAACATGGAGAGAGTTGGTTGAAGCCTTCGCTCAACACTATGGCTTTAATAATCGATATGGCACCTACAAGAATCCAGCTTGCACAACTTAGCTCAAGAAAACCGAATCTTTCAAAGAGTACGCAAAGGTGGCGCGAGGTAGTCGCTAAGGTTCAACCCCATGGTGGAACGAGATGGTAGAAATGTTTACCAAGATACTAGATGGGCCATACTATGCCTCTTGCAACCGACCAAGATTTACGACATGGTGATGTTTGGTGAAAGAGTTGAGACGGGATCAAGTTAGGAAAGATTCGTGATGTTGGTACCGACAAGAATCAAGTTGGTGGCGCCAAAAAGTCTTTTGGTGGTTACCAGAAGAAGAAAGAAGGCGAGTTGAGCGCACTGTATGAGCGAAGAGGAAAAGAGAAGCACCGAGAATTCAATCGCCAAGTTGTTGTTGTTGTAACTATTCCTGCTAGTGTTCCAAAACAAGATGTTGTTCCTAGACAACCACAACCGAGACCCGTGAAGAACTTTGATCCCTTGCCAATGTCTTATGCAGATGTATTTGCTCATTTACAAAGTTTGAATATGATTGAGCTGCGCAGTCTGAAGATTGACCCGGATAACCTACCGAAATGTTTTAATGCGAATGCTCGTTGCCTTTACCACTCCAATGCGCAGGGGCATTCTATTGAGAACTGTATTGCCTTCAAATACAAGGTCCAGAACTTACTTGATATTGAGGCAATCAACTTCGGGCCACCTCCAACTCCTAATGTCATTCAGCACCCCTTGCCTCCCCATGGTGGAAACGCTGTTAATGCAATTTATGAAGAGGGAAGTTTGAATCTGATAATGGATGTTAATGTTTTGACCACCCCATTGTGGTGGATAAAGAAGCAATTGTTGTTGAAGGGAGATTTCCCTGGTTGTGATGATGGTTGTAAACAATGTTTGATCCAAGCTGAAGGTTGTGATGATTTGAGAAATGAGATTCAACGTCTGATTACTGAAGGGACTCTTCAATTCATCCAGAAAGAGTTTGATTTGCAGAATGATGAAGATGAGGTTGACGTGGTTACTATCCCTGTCACTTCTAGAAGGATTCCTGTTACGATCCCTGTGCCAACAAAGAAACCTCCTGTGATCATCACTTTGCCGGGTCCAGTACCCTACACTAGTGAAAGGGCTATCCCATGGAATTATGGATATGAATACTACCGTGACAGAAAGAAATTGAATGTGGAGACCTTTGAAGAAGGAAATTCTGATGAAAAGAAGATTGAAAGAATTGAGCCTGTAGTGCATGATATTGCAGAAGAAAGTCGGATTACCCGAAGTGGGCGAATCTTCTCTCCACCCAATCTAGTTGAGAAAATTCCCGAAGCTTTGGCCAAGGCTAAAGCAAAAGGGAAAGGAGTTATGATTGGAGTTGAATCGGCACCAAAAACTTCAACACCCGTTCTGAGCCCTGAGGTGACCAAAGATGTTGAAGAACTGATGAGGTATATAAGGAAGAGCGATTACAAGATAATCGACCAGCTCGGCCAGACACCCGCCAAGATTTTTATTTTAGCTTTGTTGAGGGATTCTGAACCTCACCGCAATGCTCTGATGCAGCTGTTAGGGACATCTTTCGTTCCCCAAGAGATCTCTGTTAACCAATTTGGAGGCATTGTGAATAGTATTTCAGCAAGTAATGGTCTCGGTTTTACTGACTTTGATTTACCTCCCAAGGGAAGGAAGCATAACAAAGCGCTACACGTTTCCATGGAGATAGCGAAAACTACTTTATCCCGTGTGCTGGTTGACACGGGATCATCTCTCAATGTTCTTCCGAAGTCTACTCTCTTGAAATTGGACTATGAAGGGGTTGTGCTGAGACCCAGTGATTTGATAGTTAAGGCGTTTGATGGGTCAAAGAGGTCTGTGTTTGGCGAGGTGGATCTGCCTATTAAGATAGGCCCGCATGTTTTTGATGCAACTTTTTCCGTCATGGATATCAATCCCTCCTAATGTTGCTTGCTTGGACGCCCTTGGATTCATGGGGCTGGCGCTGTGACATCTACCTTGCACAAAAAGCTGAAGTTCTTGATTAATGGGAAGGTGGTCACCATTTATGGTGAAGAGGAATATGTCGTCAGTCATCTGAGCAACTTTCGATATGTTGAAGTTGAAGGAGAAATCCATGAAACTCCATGCCAGGCTTTTGAAACAGTATCAGTCAATATGATTCCCTTGCAAAAGGGTGAGAAGTTGGAAGTCTCCATGGCATCTTACAAGCAAGCTCAGGCTATTGTCGAGTCAGGACATCCTGAAGGGTGGGGCAGAGTGCTAGAGCTTTCTACTCAGACAGATAAGAGGGGTTTGAGTTTTGCTCCCGGAATGAAGGTCCCAGTCTCCGCCTCAATGAGCAAGGGGTGTCTCCTCCTTCCTGTCAAATTTGTCAAAGGCGGAGTCCGGATTGAAGATGTTGATCCAATTGATGGTGAAGCAGACAGTGGCTGTGATATGGACAAGTGGATCTACCCAACTGTTCTAGGACGTGAGCTTTCAAATTGGTTCGTTGAAGACGTTGTTGTGGTCACCCGTTTTGAAGAGTAATTTTTTGTTTTTATGTCATGCCATAATTCCAACGTTATGCCCAAGACGTAGTGATCATGCTTTAGGGCCACAATGTTTTTTACTTTTCAAGTTTATCATTAATAAAGGACGTCCTTTTTGCATTCAAATATTTCGCTCTTTATTTTTTTCTTCACTTATTCTTTAAAAGGTGGCAATATGAAATTTTATTTTATGATCATTACTTTTGTTTTATACAAACTTTTTGTTTTTTTTCTTTTCTAAAAAATAAAAAAATAATAATAAAAATAAAATTACCAACCACGCAGATGCGATCCTTCGTTGATCCCGGATTTTGTCGACGATGATTCCGCCGTGGCTCATTATGACTTTGACAAATCGAGTTATCAAGCTGAAGAAGAAACCGAAGAGGACTGTGAATTACCTGAAGAACTAGCCAGAATGTTGAGGCAAGAAGAAAAGGTCATCCAGCCGCACCAAGAGACTCTAGAAGTGATCAATCAGGGAACCGAGGATGCTCGAAAGGAGGTCAAGATCGGGGAAGCATTGGAAGATGGAGTTAAGCAAAGGCTTGTCAAAATGCTTCATGAATACGTGGACATCGTCGCTTGGTCTTATGAAGATATGCCTGGGTTGGATACCGACATCGTTATGCACGAATTACCCCTCAAAGAAGGCTGCCCATCAGTAAAACAGAAGCTCTGCAGAACACATCCAGAAATGTCAAGGAAAATCAAAGAAGAGGTTCAGAAGCAGATGGAGGTTGGTTTCCTAAAAGTTGTTTCTTATCCACCATGGGTTGCGAACATTGTGCCAGTACCGAAGAAAGACGGCAAGGTAGGAATGTGTGTTGATTATAGGGATCTAAATAGAGCTAGCCCTAAAGATGATTTTCCTCTGCTGCACATCGATATTTTGGTCGATAATACTGCTCAAGCTAAAGTGTTCTCCTTCATGGATGGTTTCTCTGGCTACAACCAGATTAAGATGGCACCAAATGATATGGAGAAAACTACTTTTATTACACCGTGGGGAACTTTCTGCTATAAAGTGATGCCTTTTGGTTTAAAGAACGTCGGGGCAACATATCAACGCGCTATGGTTACTCTCTTTCATGATATGATGCATAAAGAGATTGAAGTCTATGTTGATGATACGATTGCCAAATCCCATATGGAAGAAGAACACCTGGTTCACTTGTTGAAGTTATTCAAAAGATTAAGAAAGTTCAGGTTGAGGTTAAACCCAAGCAAATGCACCTTCGGGGTAAGATCAGGGAAACTTTTAGGCTTTATTGTGAGCGAGAAAGGGATCGAGGTTGACCCTGCAAAGATAAAAGCGATACAAGAGATGCCAGAGCCGAGGACAGAAAAGGAAGTGTGTGGTTTCTTGGGAAGACTGAATTACATTGCTAGGTTCATTTCTCATCTTACAGCTACTTGTGAGCCCATTTTCAAGCTGTTAAGAAAGAATCTGACAACCAGGTGGAACGATAAATGTCAAACAGCATTCGACAGTATAAAGAGGTACTTGCAAGAGCCTCTAATTCTCTCACCCCCGGTGGAAGGCAGACCATTGATTATGTACTTGACAGTGTTGGAAAATTCCATGGGTTGCATGCTCGGTCAGCATGATGAGACGGGAAGAAAAGAGCATGCCATATACTACTTGAGTAAGAAGTTCACGGAATGTGAATCGAGATATTCATTATTGGAAAAGACTTGTTGTGCACTCGCATGGGCAGCAAAACGACTCAGACAGTATATGTTGGCTCACACTACTCTTTTAATCTCCAAAATGGACCCGATAAAGTATATCTTCGAAAAGCCGGCTCTCACAGGAAGGGTAGCCCGTTGGCAAATGGTCCTGACTGAATATGATATCCAATACACTACTTAGAAGGCTATCAAAGGTAGTGTGTTGGCAGAATATCTCGCTCAACAACCATTAGAAGATGATTATCAGCCCATGAAGTTTGAGTTCCCTGATGAGGACATAATGTATATCAGGGATTGTAATATTCCTGGCCCTGAAGAGGGACCCGAACCAGGTTCACGGTGGACGATGGCATTCGATGGGGCCTCAAATGCATTAGGAAATGGTGTTGGCGCCATTATCACCTCTCCGACAGGTTTTCATATTCCATTCACTGCTAGGATCTGTTTTGATTGCACCAATAATATGGCCGAGTACAAAGCTTGTATTTTTGGGATTGAAGCAGCCATTGATCTGAGAATCAAAATCTTAGCGGTATACGGAGATTCTGCTTTGGTAATTAGTCAAATCAACGGAGATTGGGAGACTTGCCACCCGAATTTGATTCCATACCGAGATCATGTCTTGAAGTTGATCCCTTATTTCGACGAGATCACTTTTGACAATATCCCAAGGGAAGAGAACAACTTGGTAGACGCTTTGGCTACTCTGTCATCCATGTTTAAAGTCAGATGGGCGAATGATGCTCCGTCTATCACTATAATGAGGTTGGATGAGCCTGCGTTCTTCTATGAAGTAGAAGGTGAGACGGATGAAAAACCTTGGTTCTACGACATCAAAAGGTATCTCGAGACAAAAGAATACCTCAAGATGCTTCCATCGTTGATAAGAAGGCTCACAAGTACTGCCAAATTTTTCCTCAATGGGGTGTTTTGTACAAAAGGAACTATGACTGCTTTTGCTCGATGCGTGTATTAAGCAAATAAGATTATAGAAGAAATTCATGAAGGTTCCTTCGGACGATTCTAGTGGACACACCATGGCCAAGAAGATCCCGAGAGCGGATATTATTGGTCCACCATGGAAAACGATCACACAACCATGCCGTAACTCTCACAAATGTCAAGTCTACGCTGATAAGATGCATGTGCCGCCTTCTTCATTGAATGTATTAACTTCTCCTTGGCCTTTTGCAATGTGGGGAATTGATATGATTGGAGAAATTAAGCCTACCTCTTCTAATGGACATTGATTCATCCTTGTTGCCATTGATTACTTTACCAAATGGGTTGAGGCAGCATCTTATGCTCGTGTTACTAGACAAGTGGTCACACGCTTTTATCAAGCATAACATCATTTGTCGTTATGGGGTTCCTGAGAAGATCATCACTGATAACGGTTCAAATCTCAACAACAAAATGATGAAAGAGCTGTGTGACAGTTTCAAGATAAAACATCATAATTCTTCTCCGTATCGTCCAAAAATGAATGGTGCTGTGGAGGCGGCAAATAAGAATATCAAAAAGATTGTACAGAAGATGGTTGTCACCTATAAAGATTGGCACGAGATGCTGCCATATGCCTTACACGGCTATCGCACTTCAATACGCACTTCAACAGGGGTAACTCCCTTCTCTTTGGTATAGGGTTCAGAATAGACTTGATCAGTTGAATCTCATTGACGAGAAGATATTGACAGCTATTTGTCATGGGCAGTTCTACCAGAAGCGTATGAAAAGGGCTTTCAACAAGAAAGTGTGTCCTCGGAGTTTCCAAGCTGGTGACCTTGTGCTGAAGAGAATTTTGCCTCCTAACAATACGGACGCTCGGGGCAAGTGGGCTCCAAACTATGAAGGACCATATGTCGTGAAGAAAGTTTTCTCTGGGGGAGTTATGTTGCTTGCAACTATGGATGGAGAGGATTTCCCTCACCCGATCAATGCAGACGTAGTCAAAAAATACTTCGCATAAAAGAGACCCGTTAGGTTGACCGGCCTAAGCAAAATAAGGGCATCCCGACGAATCAAAAGGTTCGGGCAAAAGTTAGGGATAAATATAAAAAAGATTGTACACCCGGCAAGTCGAAAACCTGAAAGGGCGGCTTGGGAAAAAAAGGGTATCCCGGTGGATCGAAAACCCGAAAGGGCGGTCCAGGAAAAAATTAGGGATTCAAAGCGAACGACTACGATTTGCACGGCACCCGTTTTGGTCAACTTGTTACAATAACTTGATAATCCGGGAAGATGGAGAATCAGTCTAATCGGAGCATTTTGGATAGCTCGATATTAAGGGATGTTGAAGTTGTGAAGGGCACGGCGGATTCAGGGTTTGATAAAAATCCATGATTTTGTTGTCACCTTTGTTTTCTTTTGACTTTGATGTATACGCAATTGCCTCTTTTCAGGAATTTCTTCTTGATGTAAATGCCCATTTACGGACTAATCAATCAATAAAATTACTTTTATCCAAACTATGTTCCTTTTTTATTCTGTCTTATTTTCATGTTTTTAACTGTTTTGTTTGCAAAAATAACGTCCGATATTTTTAATAAACTTCGCATATAAAACATCAGAGCCCTACAGCACGTGGCATAATTTCTGAAGTTACTCAGAATTTCGGGTACACGCATTAATAAATGACACTTTTGATCTCTGTAGCAGAAATATTGTTATGTTTCCCGTTTTACAAATTTTGTTATCCAAAGATTTTAGAATGAAGGCATGATGTGCCTGAGATTTGGTCACCGGCAAAGTTTCTTTCTCTCCAACAAGAGTTATCTATGGCATATGTGTTCCCTTGGATGTTATCACCCCTTCCCCGACGCGGAAGATCGCAAAGAACGGTTTACACTAGCAGCATCACTTTCAAAGGCTCACTTGTGCCAGAAGATGTTGACCCCTCTTACGTAAGAGAGCTCGTAATCCAGAATCATTGAAGTTGGGAACTCTACGCAACATGATTGTCATCCCAGATGAATGTTAATCTCTAGGAGTTACTTCCCCATTGATGTTGATCATTGAAAGTTGGCACTTTTATTCTGCAATCCCCTTGTCAAGGTCCAGACTATCATCTCTTTGATAAAGACCAGTTGATTTATATTCAATTCATGGATGGTTTTTACTCCCTCGGCAGCTCACAATTGCCTTTAGTCCTATACGAAATATCAAAACATGCATCATTGCATTGTATAGCATCCTCAAAAAATGCGTAGCATTTCCATTGATATGGAACATTACACTAAAAAATAATCTCAAACATGCATCTAAGCATAAGCCAGATTAAAGTCTTCCTCGAGTAACTTTGTGTCTCTGAAGAGAAGTTTATCCATAAAAATCCCCAAGTGGTATTCCCAGTCAAGTTTCCTCAAGATGTATCTTCTTGTTGTTGATATTTGCATTTTTGACCCTGTGTCGGTCTCTTACATCATTCAAGTCAATCCATTTATCAAGCGTCTTGCTTTATGGAAATGCTTATTTTGGTATAATTACCCGTGTTTGCCTCTGCCGTTAGAGTGCAAGTAAGAGTTGGTGTCTAACCTTTCTTGCTTCTCAATTGTTTGAGTATCCATACTTGGTGTATGGTAATTCATATAATTTCCACTCTTGAAGAATTACACCCTGCCTTCGGCCTGAGGGATATTGTATTTCTTGCACATTTGCAACCTTTTAAAGTCCAACATAGATGGGCGATCCTTGCTAGGATCCCCTTTGTTTGGCACCTTTCCCCGTGAATTAGTCTTCGATCATCGATTTTACCATTCCATATATCTTTTCCCCAGTGAGTCTGCTCCAGTCGGTCTCATTCTTGCGTATGTCTAATATCCTTACCTGACATATGCTCCCTATATATGTTCGATATCCTTACCGAACATGTATATTTGATCTTTATGTGTCCAATATCCTTACCGGGCATGTATCTTTCGAAACCTTTGTTAGAGTCATCTTCGGTCGGTCTCTTTCCGGTGTATGTCTAATATCCTTACCTGACATATGCTCCCTATATGTGTTCAATATCCTTACCGAACATGTATATTCGATCTTATGTGTCCAATATCCTTACCGACATGTATATTTCAAACCTTTGTTAGAGTCGCCTTCTATCGGTCTCTTTCAGTATGTCTAATATCCTTACCGATATATGCTCCCTATATGTGTTCAATATCCTTACCGAACATGTATATTCGATCTTTATGTGTCCAATATCCTTACCGGGCATGTATATTTCGAAACCTTTGTTAGAGTCGTCTTTGGTCGGTCTCTTTCTGGTTTATGTCTAATATCCTTACCTAACATATGCTTCCTATATGTGTTCAATATCCTTACCGAACATGTATATTCGATCTTTATGTGTCCAATATCCTTATCGGGCATGTATATTTCGAAACCTTTGTTAGAGTCGTCTTCGGTCGGTCTCTTTCTGGTGTATGTCTAATATCCTTACCTGACATATGCTCCCTATATGTGTTTAATATCCTTACCGAACATGTATATTCGATCTTTATGTGTCCAATATCCTTACCGGGCATGTATATTTCGAAACCTTTGTTAGAGTCGTCTTTGGTCGGTCTCTTTCTGGTGTATGTCTAATATCCTTACCTGACATATGCTCCCTATATGTGTTCAATATCCTTACCGAACATGTATATTCGATCTTTATGTGTCCAATATCCTTATCGGGCATGTATATTTCGAAACCTTTGTTAGAGTCGTCTTCGGTCGGTCTCTTTCTGGTGTATGTCTAATATCCTTACCTGACATATGCTCCCTATATGTGTTTAATATCCTTACCGAACATGTATATTCGATCTTTATGTGTCCAATATCCTTACCGGGCATGTATATTTCGAAACCTTTGTTAGAGTCGTCTTTGGTCGGTCTCTTTCTAGTGTATGTCTAATATCCTTACCTGACATATGCTCCCTATATGTGTTCAATATCCTTACCGAACATGTATATTCGATATTTATGTGTCCAATATTCTTACCGGGCATGTATATTTCGAAACCTCTGTTAGAGTCGTCTTCGGTCGGTCTTTTTCTGGTTTATGTCTAATATCCTTACCTAACATATGCTTCCTATATTTGTTCAATATCATTACCGAACATGTATATTCGATCTTTATGTTTCCAATATCGTTACCGGGCATGTATATTTCGAAACCTTTGTAAGAGTCGTCTTCGGTCGGTCTCTTTCCAGTGTATGTCTAATATCCTTACCTGACATATGCTTCCTATATGTGTTCAATATCCTTACCGAACATGTATATTTGATCTTTATGTGTCCAACATCCTTACCGGGCATGTATATTTCGAAACCTTTGCTAGAGTCGTCTTCGGTCGGTCTCTTTCCGGTGTATGTCTAATATCCTTACCTGACATATGCTCCCTATATGTGTTCAATATCCTTACCGAACATGTATATTCGATCTTTACGTGTCCAATATCCTTACAGGGCATGTATATTTCGAAACCTTTGTTGGAGTCGTTTCACGCTTTCCTGTATGTCTAATATCCTTACCGACATATGTTCCCTATATGTGTTCAATATCCTTACCGAACATGTATATTCGATCTTTATGTGTCCAATATCCTTACCGGGCATGTATATTTCGAAACCTTTGTTAGAGTCGTCATTGGTCGGTCTCTTTCTGGTTTATGTCTAATATCCTTACCTAACATATGCTTCCTATATGTGTTCAATATCCTTACTGAACATGTATATTTGATCTTTATATGTCCAATATCCTTACCGGGCATGTATATTTCGAAACCTTTGTTAAAGTCGTCTTCGGTCGGTCTCTTTCTGGTTTATGTCTAATATCCTTACCTAACATATGCTTCCTATATGTGTTCAATATCCTACCGAACATGTATATTCGATCTTTATGTGTCCAATATCCTTATCGGCATGTATATTTCAAACCTTGTTAGAGTCGCCTTCGTCTGGCTCTTCGTGTATGTCTAATATCCTTACCGACATATGCTCCTATATGTGTTTAATATCCTTACCGAACATGTATATTCGATCTTTATGTGTCCAATATCCTTACCGGGCATGTATATTTCGAAACCTTTGTTAGAGTCGTCTTCGGTCGGTCTCTTTCCAGTGTATGTCTAATATCCTTACCTGACATATGCTTCCTATATGTGTTCAATATCCTTACCGAACATGTATATTTGATCTTTATGTGTCCAATATCCTTACCGGGCATGTATATTTCGAAACCTTTGTTAGAGTCGTCTTCGGTCGGTCTCTTTCCGGTGTATGTCTAATATCCTTACCTGACATGCCAGAACTTTTGTTCCCAATCCCACTGTTTACAAAAAAAAGTAAAAAAAAATCAAAAATACGGAAAACAAAATATTTCTAGCCGTTCTCCGGAGTGCAAATTTTAGGGTTTTCTTAGAATTTAATCTCCTTCTACCTTGAAAGTTCAAAAGGCTATCGCCAATTTCACTTTCAGGTTTAAGACGATTAAATAGGGGCAACTGTTGCACCCCAAAATTTGCCCTCCTATATCAATTTTTCCTGGCTTAGGTTTTGCATTCATTTGCATACATTTCCATTGGGCCACTCGCTTTAGACATTTATTCGCTCATCACATCTGCATCATTACTTACATCTGAGGCGATCGGATTTCAAACTCACATCATTTTGTGTTTGGAAAGAATCCACCGTTGCACATACGTGCATTGATGTCTTTGATTCTAGGGTTTTTAGGTTTGGATTGGCTTGAGGTAATTATATTATAGGATTTTGAAGATGTTTGCTGTTTTCAATCAATCCGGGAAAATTGAGAATGACAAGGGCAGTTTGGATGTTTGGGGTTTTCTTTAGATCACAAGTTCAAAGCTTTTCTAATGTATATTCGTTGCATTGTTGAGTCGGAAGGAGGATTTAAAAGTTGAACGTGTTCAGAAGGTCATTATTTTCAAATATTCATTTTCACTCGTGGATTTCTCAAGGCCTCTTATCTTTTAGAACGCGAATCAAGAACATATATGAAAGATATGTATAGCAACCATGTTATTGCTCGTTTGTTTCAAGGTTGCGTACTGGAATTACGGTTTGGCTTGAAATTGGAATTGAATGCGCATTTTAGTCGATACTTCACCATGTTGCGTCTAAGCCATTGATGTTAGTCACGGTAAATTTGGTTTCCAACTAACGGTTTCAAGTATTATGGCAAATAGATCGCATTGGTTATATGCTAAGATTCAAAATCAAGAACCCAAAGTTAGCTATTTTGTTCAAAACTCATTCATGTACATGGTGCAAGTTATCAAGCTAATGCATTTCAAGGAAGCTTTGCAAATTTCAAACTCTTTTTAAATTTAGAAACATTGTCATATAACTTCTAAACTTGTTTACTTTCCTTTCAACTCTACAAGTTTCACAATACCACAAGGAAATTTTTGAATGACCAAAGTTCTATGTTGCGTTCAAGGTTCATATTGTTATTCAATAATGACAAGTAAGATTTTTGATTACAAAATCATTGAAATCTACAAAGTATAATTCAAATATTATGATGTTACAAAATTCCAAACTTCTAACACAAGAATTCCAAGGTTACAAGTTAAGCTATGATTTTGAGTTCTAACATAATGCTAACATATGTTGTGTCCTAGTCCTATCTTCTATTGGAAGTCTTTGTTGTGCTTTGCCTCCAAGCCTTTCTTGCTCCATCATAAACCTTGCCTTCTTGTTCAAGGCTCTCCTTCACCTTTCTTTCCAAGCTTGTACCATTACTCACATTCATGAAACAACAAAAGAAAATGGTTAGCAAGGTTAACGGGAAGCTTAAACAAGAATTCAAAACAATATTTTTTTATCTCATCATTAGGGATTAATGATTGGGATCAGGTTATGTTAAGGGTGTGCTTCTCAATCATGTCCAAGAGGACTCTACCCTCTTGCAAATCACAAAAACTATGTGTTGTTGGTTCACAAAAGAGGGGTGTGGTTCAGACACCATCATTACCACTACTGCAGCAAGTACAACCTGTTCAGAAATCAAAGATATGGCAGCCCAGTACAACAACAACCAGCATATCAGAAAATATAATAAACAGCCCAACATTTTCTTTCAGCCCATCAAATCAAATGCTAAAGCCCAAAACACAGAAAACACAGAGTTGGTACATTGTTTTCTAACCTACATATCAAAAACATAGCACCAAAGCCCATTGTTTCGGTTGGTTTTCTCAAGCCCTGTTTTAAAAAATCTGACATCAAGCCTAAAACCCTAAATGTAGGACATTATAAAAACTAAAAGGGCACAAGAATCAAGGAGGCAGTAACTGTTCACCTAAAACCCTAATCCAAACATCATTCGAAAAAACCAAAACCCAGAATACAAGAACAGCAAGAAAAACCAGTAACATAGCAAGCCAACCAAATCATAAACCCAAAAGAACATCAAGAACATCAATAGAAAAAACCCAGAGTCATCATTTCCCATCATCATCCCTTCAGAAAAAACCGAAAAAACAGCCACAGAGAGATTGTTTTGAAAGGTAATATCGGTTTTGAAGAGGAAGGAGGAGGTTGCGAACTCTGTGTCGCCATCCTTCTCCTTTTCTCACTGATTTTACATTTTCTGCATAGCATCGCTACCATCATCACAAACAGAAAACTAGGGTTCTATTTTCCCCCTTTTTTCACCTCCAATGAATCTGTAAACAAAAACACAAATCAAAATAGTTTTCTGAAATCAAAACATGCAATAACATAGTAACCCTAGTTTTCTTTACGTCCAATGCCAAAATTTTCAAAACACTTTCAAATCAAAACAATTAATTGAACTTGTTTTCTTTAAATCAATTTTTCTACAAAAAAAACACTTGGATAAGATTTGTTTCAATTGTTAGATGTTAGCCTAACGATTAAAACGAATCGAAGTTTCTAATTTATTAGATGATAGCCTAATAAATTAAGAAACTTCAATCCATGTTCTAAAATAAAAAATATAGTGCTATGGTATTTAATTAAATTGTTTGATGATAGCCCGACGATTTAATTAAATTTAAAGTATTTGGGCCATTAGATGATAGCCTAATGACTTAAATACTTTTATTCCATAAACTTAATAAAAGTGAACTTTGTTTCACCTCACCTTTTCATAATAAAGATTTTGGATGAGAGATGATTGGTCGAGCTCACTCACCAATTTCGAGTATTCAAATCGTTAGATGATAGCCTAACATTTTTGTACTTGTCATCTACAATTAAAATCAATTCAACCCGTTCAAATTCCTTTTCCGCTCATACACGGTCATCAAAAACATTTTCTTCTAAAATCAACACAACCAATCCAAGACATTTTCAACAAGAACTACGGAGTTTTGATTTTCCCATTGCACTAGGGCATACGTAGGCACGCGGTTTTCAAAACCGTGTCAAACTCAAAATAATAATAAACATACCCCTTTTCTTTTTATTTATTCATGACTTAGAAATTAGCAATTACACACACAAACACATTTTGAACTAAATGGGTCCCATCGAGTACGATGGACGTAAGAGGTGATAATACCTTCCTCTTGCGTAACCGACTCCCGAATCCATGCTTTTTGGTCTTGTAGACCGCCTTATCCAATTTTTGTGGGTTTTATCTATATTTCCCCGTTCTTTCTAGAACAAATATGATTAGGTGGCGATTTCATTTTTTTTGAAAATTTAAATGATTTTTGAAAAACGAGTTGCTTCACCTGTCAATCTTTCGAAACAATTCCAAGAGTCATGCCTGTCGACTCTCCTGTCACTCCGGAAATTACACAAGTGCCGCCCAGAATGGCCTCGCTGAAGGATGCTCAAGTTGCAGTTGAAGAAGGAGGTAGTACTATTTGGGGTCAACTCCCCGATCTTCCTTTCAAATTTGACAAGACTGGTTTAGGCTTCACCATCAAAGGTCAAAAGATGATACGTCGCGAACGTGTTGGCCAACATCCTTTCCGCATCAGTCAGAATGGAGTCCATGCTATAGAAGACGACGACAACGTCTTCGACATCAGCAAATGGATCTTCCCAACTCCCGAAAACGGAATCAATAATCGGAAGACTGAAGACGTCATACCAATCTCCTTTAGACAGGAGTAATTGCTTTTGTTTTCTATGTTACTTTTCGTTTTTATGCTTTGAATAATAAACTTTAAAGCCTAGTGCCTTGCCCGGGGCATCATAGCTCGTTTGTGAGGGTTATTATCTGTCATTTGCATATTTTCATTCAATAAAATCGTTGGACTTTTGCATTTAAATGTTGTTTTCTTTCTTTTACTTTATCACCCGTTCAAAAATCTATGAGTTCTTACACACACCCACGAGTTCTTACACACACCCACGTGATACATTGCAGATTCACTCCGAATCTCGTTGATAACAGCTATGTTATTGCAATATATGACTTCGATAATCCGATCTACCAAGCCGAAGACGAAGGTGAGGAAGATTGTGAAGTGCCAGGAGAACTTGTCATAATGCTATACAGCCACACGAAGAGCCAGTTGAGGTTGTGAATCTAGGTACTAGTGAAGACAGAAAGGAGATCAAGATAGGAGCGGGTCTTGAAAGCAGTGTCAAAGAAAGATTGGTTCAGATGCTACGAGACTATATCGAGGTTTTTGCTTGGTCATACGAAGACATGCCAGGTTTAGACATTGACATTGTGGTACACTGATTGCCAACAAAAAAAGGTTTTCTCCCAGTGAAATAGAAGGTTCGTCGCATGCGTCGTGAGATGTCTTAGAAAATCAAAGCCGAAGTCGTGAAACAGGTCAATGCTGGTTTCCTAGCCGTTACTTCTTATCCACAGTGGGTTGCAAACGTGGTGCTCGTTCCTAAGAAGGATGGTGTTCGCGTTAAAAAGTGACGCGCTAGGGAATCAAATCTGAATTCGAATTCTCTAGCTCGAAACGATTTACTCTTTTGATTTGTTTATAAAGATGCCGCGAGCATCAAGCTTTATTATTTCCAACACAAGAAAAATGATTATGAAAAAGGGGAAAACTGCAATACCCTCAATTGATTTGATATGCATTATGACTAGTGCGAACTAGACGTAACGCATTGGGGAGATTCCGGGCAAGGGGGTTTGTTATATAAAGGGAATAGATGGAGCACCCTAAATATATATAGTTATCTATAGATTTATATATGAATATGTTTGATATGTTTGTGTGTTTTAAATTGCTATTTCTATGATTGGGAAAGTTTCTCCTTTGGATTTTAAGAAGGGAAGATTATGTGGGGGATCCTAGGTTTTGTTATTATTGTGCTCGCGAAGATCATTGGGATCCTCTGCATACATATCCCTTAATGGGAATCAGAGCATTTGTAGCTCGGATCTAAAGGGATCTATGGTTTGTTTGGTTTGAGGGAGAAGTTTTGCTCGCCAAGGATGAGACCTTGTGCCTACGTATTCTCAAAAGGATGTTGAGTAAGTCAGAGCAATCGTAGTTCCCACCTATGCTAGTGGAAGCAACGAGATGTTATTAAGAGACAAAGACAAATGTCATCTTAATGAAAAATGTATCTAATCTATTTCATCACATACATTTTGAAAGGTTTGATTGATTTAATCTTTCATCGTAAGTTATAGGTGTTTTGCTTGAGTGTACAAGCGTTACCACTTACGAGTAAAGAAAGATGTTTTGAAAAATGATTAAATCTTTTAATTGTAAGCATTGGGTGTTTTGCTTGAGTGTACAAGCGTTACCACTTACAATTAAGAGATTTTTTTTGTTTAAAAAGAGTTTGAAAAGTTTTTGATTGTATGTGATTTGATAGATGAGATACTTCTTCCATAAAGATGATAAATGTCTAAATCTCAAGGATAAATTGATTGGATTAGGGGGATGCTTTTAAGAAGCCCATGGGTCCCTGTATTGTAAGCCCAAGAGGAGGCTATCTAAGGGTCATCGAGGGTCCTTGTATTGTTAGCCCAAGAGAAGGCATTCCGAGGGTCATCGAGGGTCCTTGTATGAAGCTCAAGAGGAAGCTATAGGGTATGGTCGGCTTTGGCTTTAAGAGTGGTTTCACTGGAAACCATCCTCTTAGGATTCAAGAGTGATTTCACCGGAAATCATACTCGTGGTTCTATCCTAGCTGGTGATTCTTTGTATTGGAAGCCCAATAGGAGGCTGTTAAGAGATTTCCTGGTCTCTTTCTTGTTTGATGCCCAAGAGAAGGCTAAACTCAATGAGGAGTTCTTTTGAACGAAGCCCAAGAGGAGGCTGACTCAATAGGGGAGTGTTGTCTTATATGAAGCCTAAGCGGAGGCTAAACTCAGTAAATGAGTTTTCTTATATGAAGCCTAAGAGGAGGCTGAACTCAGATGAATGAGTTATCTTGTACAAAGCCTAAGAGGAGGCTAGCTCTGCAGGGGATCTAATTGTTAGACTAGTTTGTTATGTTATAACTAGATAGTTATATCAACAAGTGTATGAAGTCTACTCACAGGAGTTTATGAAGGAAATATAAACAAGTTTGTAATGTTTATTCACAGGAGTTTATGAAGGAAATATAAACAAGTGTATAAAACGTGCGTTTAAAGCGAGCGTAACTTGATTATTTACTAGTTTGAATGTGTACAAGGGAATGAATATGTACACGAATGGATATTTATGTACAAGGGAATGTGTATGTACATAGGAGGGTTGGGACTTACACCGTGAGGGAGGCCCATTGGTTTTAAGAGAAGTTTCACCGGGAGTAATTCCTCTCTTGATACCAATGGAATTGGTGTATAAACAAGCGAATAAACAAACGAAGGTTCACTATACTTGAATATTTACAAAGATATTTGTATTATGTACAAGTAAAATTGATATGTACATAAAAGAATTGGATATGTACAAGGAAATAACTATGTACATAAAAAGAATTAGGACTTACACCGTGAGGGAGGCCCATTGGTTTTAAGAGAAGTTTCACCGGGAGTAATTCCTCTCTTGATACCAATGGAATTGGTGTATAAACAAGCGAATAAACGAACGAAGGTTCACTATACTTGAATATTTACAAAGATATCTCATTATGTACAAGTAAAATTGATATGTACATAAAGAATTGGATATGTACAAGGAAATAACTATGTACATAAAAGAATTGGGACTTACACTGAGGGAGGCCCATTGGTTTTAAGAGAAGTTTCACCGGGAGTAATTCCTCTCTTGATACCAATGGAATTGGTGTATAAACAAGCGAATAAACGAACGAAGGTTCACTATACTTGAATATTTACAAAGATATCTGTATTATGTACAAGTAAAATTGATATGTACATAAAAGAATTGGATATGTACAAGGAAATAACTATGTACATAAAAAGAATTGGGACTTACACCGTGAGGGAGGCCCACGATCGATTAAGAAATTTGAGGAAAAACGGGTTCGGGTTTATCTTCAAATCGAGTCGATCATGGAAAAAAGATGTGTAAGTATGTTTTGAAATGTCTTGAAAAGATCTTGAAAGTGTTTTAGAAAGATGAAATATATCCACAAGAAGTTTGAAAAAGTTTCGAGTTTCGAAAGTTTGAAAAGAACATCTTTGAAGTACTTAAGAATACCTTAAAATGTCTTGTTTTTGGCTCAATGAAAATATAATCAAAAGAAAATATTTTTGGATTTTTTTGACATCATCATAAAATAGGTATATTAAATGACAAGTGTGTAAAAAATCATCTCAAAATGAGAAGTTTTGATTGGTTTTTGAAAGTATTGAAGTTTGATAAAAAAATGTGAAGAAAAGAGAAGTAATAAAATGGTCCCAAGGATTCAACCAGACCATTGGGCAAGGCAAGGCAAAGGACTAAGAGTGAGCTGGCAACCGCTGGGGCGGTAATACATCCGTTCATATATCTCATTCCATGTTATTATATTATAAAACAAATATTTGAATTTCTGGAAAACAAGAAAACGCGCGCAATGTTCTTCCTCTTCATCCAATCTTCATCCAATCCCAGATTCTTCGTTTCTTGATTAAATTGAATGATGTAAACATCAAACTTGCTCGAAATTTAACCAGGAACATGATGGTGGTGGTTAATTTCATTTATTTTCAGTTTTAAATGATTAATTTTTCCCAGAACACGAAGAACCCTAATTCTTAAATTCAATATGAAATCGTGTATGGCCATGGAATTGATCAATTGATTGAGGGTTAAGGATCAGTGAAGGTGCAGAAACAAAACGGCCAAGCGTTTTTTGAACTGTAATGCATGAATCATAGAGTTCGAAGTATGAGTGACTTACCTCTTTAAACTGAAATCGAAATCTTTGTTAGAGTGTTTCCAATTGATGTTTGATGATGGCTAGAGCACCACTGAACCTTATGGAAGGTGTGTGACCACTATGCTTGCTTTGAAATGGTCTGAACTACTCCACCCAAGTCCAACTGCAGTTCCTTGGTATGAGCTTCGAATTCGAGTTTGGAGGTGTTACAGATCCGTGATAATGATCCGATCACTTATATGAAGTATGTGGATGATGTTTGAATGATAAAATCACAACTTGCTCGAGCAAATTAACAGTTTGAAAGTTAAGGCAAGTTTTGCAAGCTTTTGGTTTTAAACATGGATTCTGAGTTTGAGCAGTTCTTAAGTTGATTTTAAGTTTCAAACAAGTTATATTGATGTTTAGAACATGTTAGACACCAAGTTTCTCACAGTTTTTCACAAGATTTGAAAAATGCAAAATCCTCACTTTTGAACTATGAAATTGGAAATTCAAGAAAGAAGAGTGAAAGCTTGTTTTGCATAGCTTTGGTGTGGTTTGAATTTGAGAAAATGACCTCTATTTATAGGCCAAAAATTCTGAATGACAAGGCATGGCTATCATTGAGAGAGCTTGCAACTTGGCTTAAGTGGTAAGATGGAAGCTTTTGCATTTAATGCAAAAGTTACTTTTCTAACCATGGTTAGAAATTTCTTCTTGATCCAATCCTTTCTCAATCATTCACAACTGATATTTATCAGTTATAACTTGCTTCTAAATGGTGACAAGGCTTCTAGAAGGAGAATATGCAAAAAATGACTTATAATTTTGAAGCATGTACTTGAAATTCCATGGTTTTGGAGCTCTATGTTTCAAAATCAAAAGTATAGCTAGACAAAATGGTTTTGCAAGTTCTTGGACATTTTGGAAAGCTTGTAACAAGGGCTACAACTTTCATGTTTTGATTTTTTTCTAATTCCAAATGGAACTATGTGACAAATTACCATGAAAGTAGGAAAAAACATGTTTTTTCTAACACT
Organism: Vicia sativa; assembly: GCA_021764765.1. NCBI lineage: Eukaryota > Viridiplantae > Streptophyta > Magnoliopsida > Fabales > Fabaceae > Vicia > Vicia sativa. The sequence goes on along the minus strand of CM038797.1, from coordinate 38,879,931 downwards.
TAAAAATTTTCTAAGTGTTGTAAATTTTGACTTTTTGTTGACTTTTCCAAATTTCTTGATTTTTTATGATCATGATGGATCATTTGAAGTGTTTTGATGATTGAAGAAGTTTGGTCTTGAAAAAGTTGACCAAAAGTCAAAGTTTGACTTTTCTGTGCAGATGAATTTTTATGAGACGATTCAGAATTTTGACTGATGAAAAATGTGAACTTCTGTGATGTTTTGAATCAAGAAATTAGGTCAAGATGTTGTATTGAAGATATAAAGATCAATCTCTAGCAAATAGGTCATTCAATGAGCAAAAAGTCAGTGATTCCCTATCCTCGACAAAAACCCTAATTGGTCGATTCTTGATAGATCATGAGAAAAAGTTGGGAATCTGAAGATCAACTGTTGATAATTGATTAAGATAGATCAATTGAGGTGAGTGGAAACTCAAAACCTAATTGATCACATGTTGATTAGATGAAATTTTGATGAAACCCTGATTTTGACTTCTAGAAGCCACACACGATCTATTCTGTTCTGAACTGTTAGTGATGCAGTGATGCAAATGTAAAGTGGTATATTAGGTCAAAAATTAGGGTATGATAGATGGAAAAGTACGAATGTGTGTAGATTACAGAGATTTGAACAGAGCGAGTCCGAAAGACGATTTTCCACTTCCTCACATTGATTTTCTAGTCGACAACACCGCTCAACATAAAGTCTTTTCCTTCATGGATGGTTTCTCCGGTTACAATCAGATCAAAATGGCTCCTGAAGACATGGAGAAGACTACTTTTGTTACACAGTGAGGCACTTTCTGCTACACAGCCATGTCATTCGGACTGAAGAACGCAGGCGCCACTTATCAGCGTGCCATGGGGGCATTATTTCATGACATGATTCATCACGAGATAGAGGTCTACGTCGACGACATGATAGCTCGATCACAGACTTAAGAAGAACACCTTGATCATTTGCAGAAACTGTTTGGTAGATCAAGAAGTATGATTAAGACTCAATCCTAACAAGTGCACCTTTGAGTCGATCCGTAAACTCCTAGGGTTTGTTGTCGGTAAAGGTATTGAAGTCGACCCGCCAAGGTTAAAGCTATTCAAGAAATGCCACCCCCACCGAAAAGGAAGTCGAGGTTTCTTGGGCGATTGAACTACATTGCCGATTCATTGCACATCTAATTGCTACAGAGCCAATTTTCAAGCCATCAAGAAAGATCAAGTAGTAGAATGGAACGACGATTGCCGATCGCTTCGACAAAATCAAGGAGTACCTACGTAATCCTCCTATCCCGATGTCAAGAAAGACCTTTATCATGTACTGATGTTGTTAGAGAACTCAATGGGTGTGTGTTGGGCAACATGACGAGTCCGGTCGAAAAGAGTATGCAATATACTACCTTAGCAAAGTTTACCGATCGTGGAACAAGATACTCACACCGAGAAAACTTGCAGCTGGTTTGGGTTGCTCACGACTAAGACACTATATGTTGACTCACACTACCTTGTTAATCTCTAAGATGGATCCGATAAAATACATATTTGAGAAACCAATCTCCTAAGAATAGCAAGATGGCGATGATCTTGATCGAATACGACATCCAAGATACTTCTCGAAAGCGATCAAGGAAGCGTAGTAGTCGATCATTTGGCTTATCGTCAGATGACTATCACCTATGCAGCTCAATTTCCGCATTTAAGATGTGTTGTTAGTTATTGATTGCGAAGAACCAGGACCAGACGAAGGACCTGAACAAGGATCCCGATGGACCATGGTCTTTGATGGAGCCTCAAACGCACTCGACAATGGCATTGGCGCCATCATTACATCCCCAACAGGCGGACATACGCCTTTCACCGCCGGATTATGTTTCAGTTGCACTAACAACATGGCCGAATACGAAGCGTGCATCATGGGTATTAAAGCTTCCATTGACTTAAGAATCAAGTTCTTACAAGTGTACGGAGACTCAGCTTTAGTGATCAGTCAGATCAAAGGCGATTGGGATACGAAGCATCCGAATCTTATTCCATATCGCGAGCATGTTCTGAGATTGATCCCCTACTTCAAAGAGATCACTTTCAATCATATTCCAGGAGAGGAGAATCAGTTGACAGACGCATTACTATGTCGTCTATGTTCAATGTCAGATGGGACAACGAGGCTCCCCAAATCATCATTGAAAGGTTTGACGAACTAGCATATTGTTGTGAGCTTGATACAGAAGAGAAACCTTGGTTCTACGAAGTGAAGAGGTATCTTGAGACTCAGGAATATCCCGCAGGGGAATCTGTCAACGATAGGAAGTTCTTGAGAAGATTTGAATCCAAATTTTTCCTCAGCAATGGCACCTTATACAAGCGCAATCACGACTTATGCTTACTCCGCTGTGTATATCAGAAAACTGCGGAACGAATCATGGAAGAGTTACACGAAGGCGCATTTGGTACCCACTCCAGTGGACACACCATGGCTAAAAAGATTCGGAGAACATGTTACTATTGGTCTACCATTGAAGCTGATTGTCACCACTATGCTCGATCTTGTCACAAATTCCAGATATATCAGATAAAGTGCACGTACCTCCAGTACCACTAAATGTTTTAACCGCTCCTTGGCCTTTTGCAATGTGGGGCATTGACATGATCGGAGAAATCAAGCCCACGCTTCCAATGAACATCGTTTTATCCTTGTGGCAATTGACTATTTCACCAAGTGGGTAGAAGCAGCCTCGTTCGCATCTGTTACTAAGAATGTTCTGGCTCGTTTCATCAAGCATAATCTTATCTATCGGTATGGCACTCCTGAAAGGATTATCACAGATAAAGGTTCTAATCTCAATAACAAAATAATCACCGAACTCTGCACGCAGTTCAAGATCGAGCATCACAACTCTTCTCCTTATCGGCCTAAGATGAATGGCATAGTGGAAGCCGCCAACAAGAATATCAAGAAGATCATACAGAAGATGGCATGAGATGTTACCATTTGCTCTCCATGGTTATCACACTACAGTACGAACATCCACAGGGGCGACCCCCTTCTCTCTTGTATACAGTATGGAAGCAGTCATACCCATCGAGGTTCAGATACCCTCAACCAGGGTCCTCCAGGACGCGGAATTAGGCGAAGACAAATGGATTCAGACTCGCCTCGATTAGATCAACTTGATTGATGAGAAGCGGCTCGCGTCTATCTGCCATGGACAAATCTATCAGAAGCGAATGATCAGAGCGTTCAACAAGAAGGTCAAGCACCGAGTTTACCAAGTCGGTGATCTAGTAGTCAAGCGCATCATCTTTCCACAAGGTGATCCCAGGGGCAAATGGACTCCCACCTACGAGGGACCGTTTGTAGTCAAAACAATATTTTCAGGTGGAGCTATGATACTTAGCACCATGGATGGCGAAGACTTCCCACACCCTGTGAACGCAGACATAGTCAAAAAATACTAAACATAAATGAGACCCGCTAGGTCGACTGGCCTAGGCAAAAATAAGGGCATCCTGGCGAACCAAAAGGTTCGGGCAAAAGTTAAGGATATATACAAAACATGTACACCTGGCAAGTCGAAAACCTGCAAAGGCGGCTTGGGCAAAAAAGGGTATCCCGGTAGACCGAAAACCCGAAAGGGCGTTCTAGGCAGAAGTTAGGGATTTAAGCATACAACTATGTCTCGTCCAGATCTCCTACTTACAGACTACTATCAGCATTCAAGATTCAAATGGCGAAAATCAATCCACTCATTTTCTACTGACAGCAAGGAGATGAGATAGTCGAAATATATGAGTACTAGCATAGTTGGGAACTCGACGAGATTGTTTCCGCATAGCTTTTTACTTTCTTTGTATACAAACTGCTTGGCCATACGCCACCTTTTCAAATTAATACAAGTTTATTTCTTTTCACAAAGTGTTTATTTTTGTTGTTTCTGCATAAAATCCAATGATTGCTTTGAATGATTATATGCATCTAACAATAAACATCTGTTCATAAACATACGGAAAACGGACATACGAATGTAATTACTACAGGCTCTCGGAATTGAGATAACGAAGAAAGTCACCAAAACGTTCCCCTGCAGAGTACTGTCCCCGCAGAGGTATCGCTCATTACAAACCTTCCCCAGCGAAGTACGCATTTTCTTCCACTAGTTCCAACATTCCAAGTTTCATCGCGTTAGTCCCTGAGTAGCGATCCCAGTCAACTTAACCTGATTACATCAGTCTTCGAGTAGTAACGTTTCATCTCCAGCAGAGGTATTTATCCCTAGTAGAATATCTCTCAACAACTACCATTTCCCCGGCAGCAGCAATATCCAGACTCGAAACTTGGTCAGATAGTGCATCGGAGGAAACCTACCTCTCTTATTACCCGACCGGAGGTTTCAACGGACTCCAGATCCTCCAAAGCCCTGACTCCTAGTAACAATCAAATACTCCCCAGCAGGATCTACATACAAGATCCCCAGTGGAGTATCTTCCAACTTCCACCATCCTCAGTAGAGTTTACGCACAAGGTCCCCAGTAGAACATCTCCCGGCTTTATTCCCCACAGCAATGTCCAGACTCGAAACTTGGTCAGATAGTGCATCGGAGGAATCAAAGGCGCCTATTCTTATTCCGAGTCAGGTTTTCACGGTTTATCCTCAAGCAGAAGCCAGAAATCCCCAAGCAGAGCGTCCACATCTTCTTCAAGATGGATATGTTTTGAAATACCGTCATCCACATTCATACATTATTTATAAAAACCATAACATACGCATATAACATTCATACACATTATCATGCATCATAATCTACGTAGGACTAACTATATCCTATCAAAGTTTCTTTTGTTTTTCCCAAACAGGTGAAAATCACTCCTAAAACAACAGGTCCAGGATTAATACCCGAAGCAAGACGGGAAAACTATCTGAACGGCCACCCCAAGTTGTCCTCCACAATGATCCGTGATTAATACCGCCGACGGAAACCCTATCCGAACGATCACCCAAGTTATCCTTCGACAACAAGCATTGGATCAGCACCCGAAGCACAACAGGGAAGCTATCCACATTCTGCCAACTATTATCCCCTCAGAGTAATCAAGACGAAGATTTATTCGACTCTCTTATTATCAATAAACTAGTAGTCTCATGCATTTACTCGCTTTCCTTGATGGCATCTTAAGCCCATCTCCGACTACTTGTCGACATCTCTCCACTTTCGAATCGTCGCATATTTGGATAAAACCAATACAAACCAATAACTTCATTCAAAGACGAGCAAAGTCTAACGTATTTACTTTCTTTGGATGGCATCTTAAGCCCATCTCCTCGCCCCTTCTACCTCCGTGAATATCTATAGGCCTAGCACGCCTGCTCCTCAAAGACCGCCTTTCCCGATGGAATCTTAAGCCCATCTCCCATTCTCCTATCCAGCGACGCCTTGAGTCTAACGCACGACTCATTCCCCATTAAAGCCTCCACTTTCTCCAAATGGCATCTATAAGCCCATTCCCATGCATCATCAATCAACAGAGTGCAAATTTTAGGTGTACTGAGTGTTCAATCATCTTCACCTTCAGTCACGAAAGGCAAGAATGCCAATCTAACCCTTCCAGTACAAGAAGATTGAACAGGGCTTGTCATACCCCAAAATTTGCCCTCCTATTTCTCAAGACATTTCTCGTATCCATACTCAAGGATTTCACAAGGGTCGACTGACAAACCCTCTCCTAGACAATCAACCCAAACTAGGTTTGGCAATTCTCGATCGTGATGGACTTCCAACATCTCCTATGGTCATCATGCCTCCTTATGTGCTTCAAAGAATCTCCGTCAAGTTTCAAGCCTTACAAGTCAAGTTTCGCATAATTGCTCGATGGTTGAAAATCACAGATTGGACAAAAAGTCAACTATGGTCAACATACAGTCAAACTTTATGATTTTTGATCAACATCCATATTTTGAAGTGACATTCATCATTTGATCAAGGGTTGATCATGATTCATCAAGAAAACTCAAGATTTGATCAAAAGTCAAACTTTCCAAATTAGGATTTTCTAGGGAAAAGTCAACTGAACTTTGACGCATAACTTTCTCATACTTTATCAAAAAAATTTCCACCACCTCTCATTTTGAAGAAATTCAACTCTCTACAACTTCATGACTCACAAGCATGGTCAGAAAATGCTTCATTTTGAAGATATGGATCAAAACATTACAGGTCCTTTTCAAAGTCAACAAAAAGTCAACTTTTTTGTAAAGAAGTGTTATTGAGCATGGAAACTCCAATTGAGATGAAACTAAAGAGGTTGTTTAGAGGACATCTAGAGCTTTCTAAAAAGTCCAAGAACACTCAAAAATGTTAAAAATTGAGCAAAATACACCTTGCACAAGTTGGGCATTTTTAAAGAATTGCACAAAGGAAAATATTTGACAAAATCTAATTTTTTCCAAATGGGCCTATAATTTTATAATCCAAACTTGATCATAATATTATTCAAGACCTCTTGATGCCTTGCCACGACCCTTTTCTTATTTTTTTGATTTATTTTTGAATTTAAAAGCATTTAATTCAAATTTAAATTAAATAAAATATGAAAACAAGGAGTAAAACAAGTTGGGTTGGATTTCTATCAAACTTGAGGACCAAGGAAGCCCACAATACATGCCAATTTCGTGCAAGATCATACAAGGAAGACAAAATCAAATTTTGGAAAGATTTGATGAAAATTGAAGAGAAAATATTTTTGCATTCAAAGCCATATCTTTTTTCATTCTTTTTGCTCCAATCTCTTGCATTATAAATATACAACAAATCCACAAGACCAAGGCACGAAACCCTAGCCTCTTGAAGCAACCCTAAAAATCACAATTTTTTCACAAAGTTGGAAATTTCGAAATCTCACTTCCAGCCACTTTCAATCACTTCCAAGCATTCCATTGTGTTCTTGAGGTAAGATTGAGTAAGTATGCATCATTATCCATGGCTAAACACGCATGAATCGTGCATATCATAAAGCTCCGATTTGCATTCTTGTTTTTTTTCGAATTTTTAATGTTAGCATGTTTTAATTGAAACTAACCATTCTAACGTGTTCATGAGATGTCATAGAGATGATATGGGCCATCGTTCACAAGGTTGAACGTCCAAATCGCGTTACACCATTGTTAGGGCTTCTAGAACTGTTTGCTTCGAAACTCAATATACAGGCTATTTTAGGCCAAACTAAGGGCACCATTGAATTCGCAGACCCTGATTTAGGGGGGGTAGCATTAATCTTAAGCTTCGATTTTTAGTATTTTGTAGGTTTCAAGAATCCAGGTCGCCGGAGAAGACGACTGGAGCTAGGGCTCCGGCGTCGTTGACCATCTGACTCAGGCGAAGGCATACGTGGCAAGATGGAGCGATCTGATTCGTTCTCACATGAATATTGGGGCCCATGTTTCTTACTTTGTTTAAAAATTACAAATAAGACACGTGATCCCTTTTAACCAATTGTTTGCAGATATTGAACACCAAGACGCCTTGGCTCGGTTGGTAACGCGTGTGGGATTTCTCCAGGGGGTCCTGGGTTCGATCCTAACCTCCCCCCCCTTATTTTTTACAATTCTGAAAACTAACATGTTTTTCTATTTTCTTTTAATATTTTCATTCAATTTAATTAATCTTCAAATATTTTTCTAATGCATTTAAAAATCACCAAAAATATTTTCCTTTTGCATTTTAATCAGAAAAATGTTTATTTAATTTTTGACATTTAAATTAATATTTTTGCATGCATATTTTAATTAATTGATAATTAACCATTAAATTGACTTTTAATTGCTTTTAATTATCAAAATCGATCCAGAAAATTCCCAAAAAATTTCTATATCATCTAATTATCATTACTAACCCAAAAACATTTTTCTTCATTCAAAATTTGCTTTTACTAACATTTTTTTCTCTTATGCGAATTTCTCGTATTTTCCGATTATGTATCTGCTCACAGGTTGTAATGGTTCGGACTATTTTTCTCGCTTTTCTTTTCAATATTATGTAACTGCTCATGGGATGTAATAGTTTAATTAGGACTTTTACTTTCCGCACTCTTATTATGTAACTGCCCCAAAGCCATGTAATAGCGTAGGATTTACTTTCCGCACTTTACCTTCCGCAATTTACTTTCTGCACCCTATAAACTGCTAGTAATTAGGCGTGTATGGCAAAATAAAGACAAACATAGATGACTTCTAATACAAGATAAAATATCTGAATTCAACACACTCTTTTCACGCATGCACCCCTTAGGGTAATTCTCTCTCGTTGCCTTTCGAATAAATGGTCAAGTCCCTCGAACGTAGAGGTATCCTAGCACCGTTGCCTACAAACATATCATCATAGTCCCTTCGATACAAAGATCATAGACCCACAATATCGCCTATGAAAACATGATCTCGTCCCTCGATTGTTGCCTACGAAAAGTGATGATCGTCCCTTCGAATGTGCTAGGATACTCCTACAAGTTGCCTTCTATAACCATCTGATGTCCCTTCGAACGTCCCTTCTACATCCAACGAATAGGGTTACCTACAAACTAATGGTACGGATAGCACTATTCTAAAGGAACATAAAATAACACGAAAACGACCATTCTGAGTAGGTAATAAGACTTTTAGTTGCTTGCTCAATCAAATAATTTTCACACCTCACACTTTTGTCAAAATTCAAACTCTTTTCAAAATACGAAACATTTCCAAACACTTTGTATACATTCCTACATGAATCATTACAAATTCAAAGCGAATTGCCCTTTTTCAAAACATTTTTTTCAAACACAGAGAAAGCACTTTTAAAAAATGAGCTAGAAGCAACTAAGAGCCCGTAGATAACTACGGATGGAAAGGGGTGCTAATAACTTTCCTTTTCATAACCTTCTCCCTTACTCAGAATCTAACGAAGGTCTTTTCCTGTTCTTTTCACCTTCCCTTAATTGGATAAAAGAAATGTCGGTGGCGACTCTTGCTATCCGCAACATTTTTGCGATCAAAAGCAAAACAAATTCTCAAAGTCAGTTCACCGTATTACACTATGGTTCCTACATCTTTGATCAAGCAATCAAACATGTTGACACATGTGCTGTAAAGATGCCCATTGCCTTTCCTTTTCTAATATATGGTATCATTATCCAACAACATCTTCGAATTCTATCCACTATTGATATGGCCAGCAAAAGAGGAGCTACTCTATCACTTCACCAGAAAATGTTTGTAGGGGAACATGTCACAAACATTATTTCAACATCTGCAGGTGTTGAGAGACAGTCCTCAAGTAAAGGTGATGTTATTGTCGAGTTAACAGAGGCTTGTAAATAACTGGATGAAGTTATTCGTATCAACTCAACAAGAAAGCTGAAATTTGAAGAAACCATAGCTCTGAGAAAGGTTGATGCTGCAAGTGCTGCTAAGGAGGTGCGGGAAGAAGAGAGCAGCTCTGAAAGTGAAAGGAAGAGTTCTTTTGAGGATGAATCAGGAAGTGACGAAAATGGTGGATATGCTGATTCTGTAGATAACCGAGTGTGCTGAAGATTTGTTGATTGTGTTTCCTATGGCTCCTATTTTTGTTTTTAATTATCTTTTGTATAATTTTGGCACTAATGTGCTTAATATTGAATGATTTGGTTTGTAATATCCCTAACATATAACTCTAGGTAACAATGAGTGATGGTTTTATCTAGTATTTCATATTGTTGTCTTCCATGAGTTAATTTTGGTGTTAGCTTTGGCATATTGTGGCTAAAAAGGGGGATAAATATGTGAATTGTGAGCCTGACTGGACTGACTATGTGAATTGTGATAATTATGAGTTTGACTGACTAACTCTGAACGTGTGATGTTGACTAATGGAGTGCTGAACTAGTGGTGTTGAGGGGGAGCAGCTAACTGTGTGTTGATTGTGTGCATGATTTGGATTTGTGATGTGGTCTGACTATGATGTTGTGTGATGTTCTAACTGATGTTTGGAAATTTAATTTCTCCGTTGTATCTCTGATGAATTGCGGTTGTGATTATGCTACTTCTATGATATGCTATTCTGATATGTTTATGTGTGAAGCTGACATCTATGTTTTTGATGGGTTGTTAATTGTGATGCTGACGTTAATTATATGGATTATATACTCAAATAATGTTTTAGCTAAAATATGCCAAAGGCGGAATTTGTTAGTTATGTAGATTGGTAGCAATTTTGGTAAGACATTCTGCCCAAAAAATGCCATGAAGAATAACTTAAGTTGGGAAGCAAAATGTATCAGCAGGTTTTATGAAGATTTCAAAGCAGATATCCTGACATTTGTTATAGAACTGAACTGGTTTTTCAGCTTAAAAACATTTAGGATTCAGTTTTTTTTAATTGTATGCTTGAATTAAGCAAAGCCTTGTAACGCTCTACTACAACATTTTTAGAGAGATTTTATCCTAGTTTCATGGAGAAATTAAAGGACACGTAAAAGATTGCATCTGAAGTAATTCATGGGCCAACCCTAGTTTTCTATTCGTATAAAAAGGAAAGCTAACCTTACTTGCAAAGGTAGCCACATTGAAGAAAGTTGATCGTATTGTGTTTAAGTTTCAGGTTTTAAATCTTTGATATTTGTTCCTTGTGAGCCCCTCTAATATTGTTTAATACCTAAGGTGGACGTTAGTTTATTTGTAAGTTTTTAATCATCTATAAGCTTTGAGGCAATGATGGTTATGTGTCTTTGAAATGTGTCTTCAAGTCTTTGTTATTGTCATTATCATCGTGTATGAATGAGGGAGAGTGAGAGGAGTTTCTCATATCTAAAAGGTTCTTAGGTAGAAGGGTCATTGGGTACTGATTAAATGAGGGGTGTAAATGGGGAAGTTTAACTCTAAATTAATACTGTAAATAGTGGGCTTCATCCCTGGCTTGGTAGCCTCCACACGTAGGTGTGATTGCACCGAATTGGATGAACAATTTACTTGTGTCATTTTAATTTACTACAATTAGTTTTTCGGTTGTACTTGTTCAACAAACAAATATTAGTGTCGTGACATCACCTTCGACATCTCATATCTGATACCAGAATTTCAAGCATTATTGGTCGAATAAGGTACAATGAGATGTATAAATTCTTATGTATTAAGCCGGAAAGATGTTTTGTATTTTGAACTAGTTAATGTTTACAACTCATTTTTGGTGTTTTCGCCAACAAATTGTTATTCTGATATAAAATATCCTCATTGGTGGTTTCGCCAACACCTATTACTTAAAACCATTCAATGACTAATCCCAAAACTGGTGGGGCTAATGGAAAATTATTTATATATACTATTTATAGAATTATTCGAGCATTTCTCAAAACTTAAGACGAAAACTTAAATTTTTTCGAAGTCTTCCTATTAATATGGCAATAGATAATTAAGTTAAGTGAAAAGTTTCGCCATTAATCATATTGTTGGGTATGGAATTATCTAAAATTGGTGAAAGCATTGTGAGAAAATTAATTGATCATACAAACAAAACATGGAAGACTCCAAGCAATTAACCACAAGTTGTTTCAAAAAGAGCTACATATTCTGGAGTAAAGGAAGCTTAAATGGAAGGTGAAAATTAAGCAGGAAAGCGAGACTTAAAGTCTTCGAAGTGAGCCCTCTCGAAAACAATGTTGTTGTCAAGGAGGTCCTTCTTAATAGACAACTCGCAAATCCTGTCTTTGATCCTCAAAGCTTGTTCCCCATGTTTGATGCCATTTTGAATCTCTTCATTAATCTCATTTTGGTTGGAGAGTGTTTCAGTCGAATCCAGCGAGGCCATCTTATTTTCAACATCAGATAGTTTCATCTGAAGATCAGATATCCGAGTCTTGTAGGAAGAAATTTGTTGGTCTAAAGTGGAGCATTGATCGACATTAGCTTGACTCTTAGACTTGAAAGCATTCAACTTTTCTTCACAATCTTTGCTACGATTCCACTCAATTTCCATGTCAGTGTTGTTAGTTTGAAGTTTATTATTAAGTTATTTACTCAAAGTAAGATCAGCAATGTCCTGGCGAAATAATGCTTCAAAGTCTATAAGGTATTGAGCCCAAGCCTCAGATATAATATGTTGTGAAATGTTGTCAAAAAGTTTGAAAACATCATCCACCAAATAACTTTCATCAACAACTATAGAAAGGAAATCACAATCAAAAAAATATGCCTTTAAATACTGTAATTTGAGACTCATATTAGGGTCAACACCAGCGGCAGCAAAAGTTGCAGAAACAAGAATAGGTGGCTCTTGTCCAAGTTTTTAGGGCCTTCGTAGAGTTTTAGTTGGGTTCTTATGTTTCATTGCCAAGATTTCTGCTTGGATTAAAGAGTTGTTGGAGCTGGTGTCTTGCAAAAAGTGAGATGCATGATCAAATAGAAGCAGGGTGTACCAAGTTATCGCCAAAAGTGTCTTTCTAGGAAGGATTTTCCTGAGAATGAGCATTAGCAGCAACAGTGTCGTAGTTGGTTTCATTGGAATTCTCATTGTGTGCGGGAGAATGGCGAGGTGGATTCGAATGAGACATAGCGTCGATTGATGGATCGTCACCAACTTCCAGAATGTCCATATTCCTGTGGGAAGTTGTGTCCACGGATGGAGAAGTTCCAACCATTTCTTCACGAGTTTGTACCTGAAAACAATACAGGAGTTAAAGAAGAGTTTATTGACGAAAAATAAATGGTTTAAAAAAAATTTTTGGTACAGCATACTCAGATGTCCTATAAGGATGTTGATACATCTAATCTGATATTAAAACACACACAAGGTAGAGTAATACAACAGTGCATGAAAGATAAAGAACACATCAGAATTGTTAACCCAGTTCGGTTCAAACCAACCTACATTTGGGGGCTATCAAACCAGGAATAAGACTCCACTATTATTAGTATGATTTCATGTAAACAACCTCCGGTTGACAGATAAATAACCCCTGGTTAACCTAATCACTACCCAATGAAACTTTTATCTTAAAATACAATCTAAGACAAAAGAACCTCTGCTCACTCCCTAGTGATACCTAATAGTTGCAAACGCCTGCAACAATAACAACCAGTTTGAAGAACCCTTCTTCAAACCACAAAAACAGTCAAACACTTTTGACACACATATACTTGGAATTGCTTCACAACTTCTTCCAAGAACACAACTCAACTCATTGCTTCACATCTCCTGAGTGAGTAAAACCATCCTCTTGCCTATGGGCTTCGAAGTACAAATTAGTGCCCATTCCAGAATCTGGGTGGTTCACTTACATGGCTAATCCTAATGATTACATCTTTATATAATTGGCTAGCTTCCTAAAACTAGGTTATAACGTCCTTATTTATAATCTATTACCCAACTGGATTTGGGCCTTCAAACAAGACTTATAGTCAGAATAAATTGCAAAGAATAAACTCTAAAAACAAACAAGGTAAAACTTCTTCTACAATGAAGGTCCTCAATCTGATTTTTTTTCTTCAGCTTCTGAATGAATCTTGTAGACCTTCACATATGCCTTCAATTACACACCAGATATAATTCATAATATTCCTAGAATATTCTGCATACTTTAAAATAGAACTATAATAAACATAGCAGTTTAGTAGTCTGATGTCTGATGACTGATGTCATGACATCCTCTTTGACATGTTGTCCCAGATCTTGATTTTACTCAACACAAAATGTTTAGGCATTCCAATAGGATTTACAAGTTCTTAAATATCCTTTTGTTCAATACATTGTTGCTGCTTATTGTTTGTTTTATTAAAATTAAGCCAATCCTTATAATTAAGGAACTTACAATCTCCCGCTCTGGAAAATTTTGTCTAAAACAAATAATTACAATTACAAAAGATTACATCACAAAATAGCAACAGTTACAATTTAAAATTGTCTTCAGCAGCTTCATGTCTTGGGAGCAGGGCATCAGACTTCAGAGGGATCTGTAGCAATGTTTATAGGGTCTGCACTACTGGTCTGTCAATTGAAGACAATGTCTCAACATTTAGTTCGACATCTTCTCGTGTTTTTGATTTCCTCCATTGAACCAACATGTCAAAGGGAAGGAAGGTTCAGTAGTACACGAGGAAGAATATATCTCTCATTCCCCCCTTAAGGCAAGAGTCGGTTCATGCCACAGGTGGTGGAAAAAGAGGATCGTGGGAAATAAACTACCTCTTAAGAGGTATCTTGAAATTTTCCTAGGAAACTCAGAACATAAGTCACAATTGTGTTCAAAACTCAGATCACAAGTCACAACAGAGGTTTTAGGCAGAAGCCTGTTCAATAGTTTGGTATGGTTGTGACTTATTTTGTGACACAGATTCACTCTTTCTTCTTTCTTTGCTCTCTGTGTGACATTATTTCTCTCTCCCTTTTTGGATAAAATTTGACAATGAAAACCCTCACCAAACAAGATCGAAGCATGTTTTACCCATGCGTTCGTAAAAATCATGTTGAAGAAATTACTGAATGCTCACTTGTGGCTAGATGATATTGAAGATCACTTCTAAATAGAGTAGCAGTTTCTTAGGAATTAACGGAAGATTAATTGTTGGTCAAGGAGCGTTAATTTAGGCTGGGAACCTGTCACATGGCTTTCTATGCACCGTCCAGGCTATCTTTGAATGCCTTTAATAACTCTTGATTGTTTCTTTTGAGATAAAACAATTCCAATGCATGCATCAATCACTTCAATTATCAAGTCCATGCAGAGACATGTTCTGTATAATGTTCTGACATTCAATCATACATTGTCTGCTTACTTCATGGGACTTACTTTTCTTCTTCAGGCCAACCAAGAGCTCTTTACTATGTTTCTTAGATATTTTCTTTTTCAGAGATATTCAGCATTAAGAACAAATATAGTGATACATACATATCTTCTTGAGGGATATAAATTTACACGGGCATGGCTCAATATTTCTCAACTGCTCCCTCAATCCATATTAATCACATCTCCAAAATATTTCCATTCAAGACCAATACAAATGTCCTTTCACATTAGCTACAGAATAATTACTCCCCCTCAATTGTAGCTTGACATCCATATTAGCACAGAAAGAATAGATGTTTAAACATCAGTTAGAATATTCTCAAATGCATAAACATAGCCATTTTCTCCCTTTATACACATCATCGGTAATAATTGGAAGCAAAAAATTAACACATATAGTTACTCCCCCTTAACATCAGCGCTTCTGAGCTTTTACAGCATACCCTTATTCCCCCCAGGGTCACACACAGTAAGGACATATTTTATTTTGATCCTCACAATACTAGAAGCATTCATTATTTGGAATTTTCCATATTTTCCAAATTAGGAATCCTTAGTTTACTTGGTACACAAGATTCAGATTGCCACACTCTGGAACTTGTTATAAACGAAACCACATTATCAACCATGCGTATGACCAAGGATACGTCTTCAAACGATAAATTTGGACCTTATCTGCCTTGTTCTCAATATTTGGTATCTTCAACAGTTGTGATGTTACATCTCCATGTAGAACATTATTTTCTTTACAACACAAACTTCATCACTCTTGATTCAGATTTCCACCCATTTATCACCCAAATATCTAGCTCCCATCAAGATACTTGTCAACATTTGTATGTATCTCTTAACATTGAATCAGCTCTTTATATATAATCACCAGGTAATGTTACTAAACTTGGAAAGATCAAAATGAACTCAATATTGATATTCAGCTCATACTTTAGCATGAATACATTAGACAAATACTCATCTCCCGATAGAGTATATGAGTTTTACATCTAAGCTACATACTTATAAGTACTTAGTCTCCCGTCACAATACTTACCAGTTAGCCAGTTAGAATTATCTATTCACACTAGATAATCCTGACTGATTACTTCTTCACACTTTACACTTACTTTCAAGAAACAATACATATTTTATTGATTGAAGACATGAAGATGATGTTCCAACATCTGATACGTCATCATCCATCATAGTATGGTTCAAAGGTTATCATCCATACTAACACATTCAACACTTGGGGGGAAACATAGGAAGCATAATTAACAATAGCTGATCAATAGTTGAACAATTAACATGAGCCACATCTTAATAAGCTTTTCTTCAGACTTTCATTCTGACTTTGAGATGATGGATGTCATAGTCTGTACCTAAAGAGGAGATTCCCTGGTTTCTGTAACAGACTTACCTAATCATGACATAAAAGTATGCAGATATTTCAAAGTAATATGTCTCCCTTGATTCTTCAAGACTATACCCATTCCAAGACAATATCTTACTATAACATGTCTGATATTTAGGGAAATCAACATTCAGGACCATTAATCATTGTGGTTAAATCACAGTATTTTGCTCTAAACATAATCTGTTCTATGGTCATGAACAAAATTCCACAATTCTGGTTCCTTTGATCAGAAGGATCTTCCAGATACAAACTCATCTTGTTTTCACAAATAGAGTAGGTTCCAAACATAAATGTTCAACACATTCTTGTTTAGCACCCAAAATATATGTTCTTCAACTGGAATGCATACCTACTGAATTAATGTTCTAACATCCCATAGAACATCATTTCCATCTTCTTGGAACACATTATCCTTGATATTTTTCAAGGTCTTCAAATCAATATGCAGATATGCATGAGGGTCATTGATCAATTGATTCTCATCAACTTCATTAACAAATATCTTTATAAGTGAACTTGAGAAAGTTCTCAAGTATCTTTGACACTCGTAGTTGAAAAATTATGCCATATATTATGTTGAAAATAATAATAACCCTATAATCCTTCTTGTACTTTAAGGGCTACATCAAAAGTCATGCAGCGGAATATAACAATACTTCAACAGAATTTACACATAAAGCTTGCTCTCGAATTTAAGCATCAACATGGAAGCTTAGGGTTGAAAATAAATCAACCTTACATACACTAGCTTCTCACCAACCTTACATACACATATAAGGTTAAGAGTTACCTATCAATATCTTCACTCCCGCATGAAGGTTTTGACAGTCTTTCTCTCTTGCTCAATAATAGCTGAATAGTAATCCTTAAAATAATCCAAGGTTTTCACTCCCACATGAATCCTTTGACTTTAAACTCCTCTTGTTCAGATTCATCTTCTTTTATCAAGAACGTACAACAGTTCTGGTCAGGTTGGTCTTCAATGCACACTAGTCTTCCATAAATAGGTCCATCCTCCACTTCAAGGGACCATACAATATGAACAATCCTTGTTCAAATAATTCTCCACTACAAACCTTATACCTTGAACACAACCAGAAAGTATCCTCCCTAGGATCTCATCCAGAAATAGACAGGATGCCTGCTTTGATACCAATTGAAATTCTAGTACAATAGCCTCAGATGTCCTATAAGGATGTCGAGACATTTGATCTGAAATTAAACAAAACAGACAAGGTAGAGTAATACAACAATGCAGGAAACGTAAATAACATCAGAATTGTTAACCCAGTTCGGTTCAAACCAACCTACATCTGAGGGGTACCTGTCATACCCCAAAATTTGCCCTCCATCTATTCAAGAGATTTCATACATCCCAACTCAAGGATTCCTCAAGAGTTGATCAGACAAACTCTCTCCTAGACAATCAACCCAAATTAGGGTTTGGTATCTCTCAAGTCAAGATGGACTTCCAACATCTCCAATGGTCTTCATGCCTCCTCATATGCTCCAAAGATTCTCCATGTCAAGTTTCAAGCTTCACAGATCAAGCTTCCTCAGACAATTGCTCAGATGGTTGAAAATCAACAGATTGACAAAAGTCAACTGTGGTCAACATACACCAAACTTCATAATTTTGGTCAACATCCTCATTTTGAAGTTACATTCATCATTTGATCAAGGGTTGATCATGATTCATCAAGAAAACTCAAGATTTGCTCAAAAGTCAAACTTTCTAAATTAGGGTTTCTAGATGAAAAGTCAACTGAACTTTGACTGATTATAACTTTCTCATACTTTCTCAGAAATTTTTCCACCACCTCTTGTTTTGAAGGAAATTCAATTCTCTACAACTTCATGTCTCACAAGAATGTCCAAAAAATGCTTCATTTGAGAGGTATAGCTCAAAACATTACAGGTCATTTTCAAAGTCATCAAAAAGTCAACTTTTTGTTTTGAAGATATATTGAGCATGGTAACTCCAATTGAGATGAGACCAAAAGGTTGGTTAGAGGACTCTTAGAGCTTTCCAAAAGTCCAAGAACACTCAAAATGTGGAAAATTGAGCAAGATACACTATTCGAAGTTGGGCAATTTTGGACAATGCACAAAAGGACATTTTGGTCAAATTGCAAAATTTTCCAAATGGGCCTATAATCTTTTGATCCAAACTTGTTCATGACATTATTCTTGACCCATAAATGCTTGGAATTGGTAATTTTCTATTTTTATGATTTATATTTGAATTTTATAACATTTAATTCAAAAATAAATTGTATAAAATATGAAAATTAAATGTTTTTTTCAAAAGGAATGGATTTATATCTTCCTTAAAGACCAAGAAAGCCCAAGACTCTTGCCAAATCGTGATAGCTTGCATATGGAAAGAAAAAATCAAATTTTCAAGGAAATTTGATTTTATTTAAATGGAAAATATTTGCACAATCAATAACCAATCTTTTTTGCTTGCTTTTGCCATCCCAATTGCCTCTATAAATACTCAGCAGTGTGTACAAGCATGGACACGAAACCCTAACCCTTAAAACCACCCAAACTCTTGCAAATTTTTTGAAGATTCTTGAAAAATCGAATTTCAAAAGCACCACTCACCTCTTCCCATCCAAACGTGCTCGGGGGTAAGTGAGTAAGAATACATCATTGTTATGGATCAAAGCAAGCTAAATCGAACCATATACATGCATACATAATCGATTTTTCTTGAATTGTATTTTAATACCACCTGCTTTAATTGATTCTAACGCTTGCAATGTGTTCATGAGGTTCCACCGGATTGATCCATCGTTTTGGTGCTTGTGACGTTAAATACGATTTGCCATTAATAGGGCTTTTCGAAATGCTTTGATCGAACCGCAGGATAAGCATTTTAGCGTAAACTAAGGCCACCAATGGATTCAGGAGGGTCGATTTAGGGGTAGGGTCTCCTTTCCATTTATCCCGCGATTTTTCTTGTTTCGCTTGTGTCATCGGAGACGACTAGGGCTCCGGTCGCGACCAAGGTTGACCCGGCGATGCATGGGTGGCACGATCGCGCCCGATTCGCCACTCTTTCCACATGGGGTCCACGCTCGACTTTGATTTTCAACTCAACCCCGACGTCATCATTCAAATACATTTGCTTTTCGCCCAACATCAAAGGCCACATGGCGCAGTTGGTTAAGGCATGGGATTCGAAGATACTCAAAGGTCAGGGTTCGAACCACACCAGACCGGTTCCATTCTTTTTCTTTTTTCAACTTTTCAATATTTTTCTATTTTCTTTATTTTCAATATTTGCATGCTATTTTAATTTATTTTCATATTTTATTTCTGCATTAAAAAATTATCAAAAATTATTTTCCTTTTTACATCATTCTCATAAAATCTTTGTTTAATTTAATAAATTAAAAAACATATTTTTGCATGCATATTTATTTTTATTTATAATTTTGCATTTAAATCATTGTAAATTCATTTTAAATTATTAAATTGCATCTAAAAAATCCCAAAAATTTATTTTAGCATGTTTACATTATTTCCAGCATGTCATATTTTTTCCAATTAAAAATTTGCATTTTTTCTAACATTTTCTCTTATTTCGATTTCATCATATTTTCCGATTTATCTCATCGTTTCAGTGTTATTCCGATTCGCGATTCTTTCTTCATCATTTTATTTTTCAATAATGTAATCTGATATGGGATGTAATAGTTTAAAATTAGGTCTTTATTTTCCCATTTTAAATTATGTATCCTAAAGCCTTGTAATAGCGAGGACATTTACCTTTCCGCATCTTTACTTTCCGCAATTTACTTTCCGCACCCTATCAATTGCTAGTAACTAGGCGTGTATGATAAGATAATAATGAACATAGCCCACTAATTTTCAAGATAACATATTCTGAAATCAACGCACTTCTTTCACACACGCACCCCTTAGGTAATTCTCTCGCTGCCTTACGATTACAAATGGTCATGTCCTCGAACGAGGTATTCTAGCACCGTTGCCTTCCAAAAAATCATCATAGTCCCTTCGATACAAAGATCATAAGACCCACGATGTCGCCTCCGAATACATGATCTTGACCTCGATTGTCGCCACGAAAATGATGATAGTCCCTTCGAATGTGCTAGGATACTTCCTACAAGTTGCTTTCGATGACCATCCGATGTCCCTTCGAATGTCCCGCTTACATCCAACGAATGGAGTTACCTACCAACTAATGGTAGGGCTAACGCTATTCTAAAGGAACGAAGAAGTACAAAAAAATGACCAATTCTGAGTGGGTAATAAGTCTTTTAGTTGCTCACTCTATCAAATGCTTTTCACACCTCACAACTTTTCAAAGTTCAAACTCTTTTCAAAACGAAACATTTCCGAACACTTTGTATACACTCCCACATGAGTCATTACAAAGTCAAAGCGAAATGACTTTTTCAAAACATTTTTGTCAAACACATGTAAAGCAATTTTAAATGTAATCTAGAGTAACTAAGAGCCCGTAGATAACTACGGATGGAAAGGGTGCTAATACCTTCCTTTTCATAACCATTCTCCGAACTCGTAATCTAAACGAAGGTCTTTTTCTCGTTCTTTTACCTTCCTTAATTGATAAAATAAAAGTCGGTGGCGACTTGCTATCCGCACATTTGGATACAAAATCCTACAAAGTCGCTTCACAGACATGTAATCAAGCGATCTTGGGATAAGACCCAAAAGAGAGAATTACCTTAGGGATTTCTAGATAACTTTTATTGCTTTTGTTTGACTTGTATGCTTTATCTTTAAGGGTTTCTTGGGTATTATATTGTGGGGATCCTACACCGGATCCGGCCTTTTAGGTAAGTAGCATTAGATCATGCGACCGCTAGACGATAACTAAACGGTCAACATGATGGCTATGTTAACGTGACACTTTGGTTGTCCCGATACTCTTCATTCCCAAGTTGAAGATAGTATTTGGCTTCGCGTGGTGTCATCAAGCGCTAACTAAACTTTTAGAACCTTAATTGACCCATCTTGGCCATTATAAGGTAGTGAGATGGCGGCTTTGGTGTAGACCGAGGTTGGTTGATACCGATGCTACGCCATCGAGATCGACTTTGGGATATTTTCGATCGACCACTTGGTCAGATTGAAATAAACGCCTACGAGAAAGATCTATGATGAGATTCCTAGAACCCTACATTATTATAGGACAGATGAACCAACTCAAACTTTTGGTGGGTAATCACCTATACCTCATGCAAGCCTTAAACCTAGGCTCATTGTGTGAATTGTTTGTGTGTGCTAAACATGACATCATGACATCATCCGCATTGCATATCATTTCTAACTATTTCAAGGACCTAGGATTTATCTTTGCTCTATTTTGTAGGAATTATGGCTTCTAGAAAGACTATCCGAATCAACTTTATGGGTATACCTTCTCACTCAAAGAATTGGTTTCAAAATTCCCCATGCTCGCCATCAAAAGACATGGTTATCTACTCGACTTGGTTATCTCCGGTTTTGAAGAAGATATGATGCATGTCCTATTCCAGCTTCTTGATCCAAACACCATTGCTTTACATTCCTGATTATCGCTTGGTTCCTACCTTGAAGAGTTCTCTAAGCTACTGGGATACCTATTCTTGATCAAATGCCATTCACCGGTCTAGAAAAGGTTCCTAAGTACGAAGACATTGCATCAGCCTTACATCTTAAGCGTTCAGATGTTGAAGCCAATTGGGAAACTAGAAATGGAGTTAAGGGTTTACTTTCCAAGTTCTTAATCAAGAAAGCCCGAGAATTCCTCAAAGTTATGAGTTTCCATGCATTTGAGAACATTGTGGCCTTGCTAATTTATGGTTTGGTTCTATTTCCTAACTCGGATCAATTCATAGACATCAATGCCATCAAATTATTTCTTACCCAATCCTCGGCCTACCTTACTTGGAGATATCCTACATTCTCTCCACACTGCACTACTAAGAAACAAGGAACTCTTATGTGTTGTATACTGCTACTTTCAAGGTGGTTTATTTCGCACCTTCCTCCATCGCTTTGAAGAATGAACAAAGATTGAGATGGTCTCAAAGATTGATGTCACTCTCTCATTCGGATATCCGTTGGAATCTTTTCTCTCAAAAGGACTTCACCTTCATCGAGCGCCAGGAGAATTCCTAATGTACCGCTACTTGGTATAAGGAGGTATTTTACAACCCTTCTTTAGCTCTACGCCGCTTGGTTTTGCTCGAAAAGATGGTCCACATGATATGCTTCTCCAAGATGTTGTGTTCGACTACAACCACGATCTCCGTAATTACCGATTAAGGTTCATACACGCTGGAGCATGGTAAAGAAGATCGATACCAAGACTTTGGGGCACCAAAATCCCATTCCTTGGGAACCTTACCTCAAATGGGTGCGAGCTCGAGCTCAAAACCTCATGATGCCATTCACCTGTTCTACCGAATTATGGAACATGTTGCTATAGGTGACGACTTATAACGTTCTCTCCATCCCGACATGCCTAATGATTTTGAAGACTTGAAGAGATCCTGGATTCAGCTTAAGGAAGAGAGGGATACATTTGAAGCTCAGTGCTATGCAAGCGAGAAGAAAGTGCTAGAGTTGACAAAGCTACTTCACGAGGAGCGAAGCATCAACGCCTACATCGGCACCAAGAGGAAGCGCCATGGAGACTTAGAGCTTTAGGATGTTTATGTTTTCTTTTATTGTTTCGAACTATCTCTTGTACTTAAAAAGAAAAAAAGAATAATAAAAAGAGTACTAATAAATGTTTGTTCATTGCTTGTTTAACAAATTTAAATCTCTAAGGTCCTTGAAAACATTGCATTGCATTCGCATAAACATTGCATATCATAGCATAACATTGCATCACGTGTACATTGAGATTGGTTTTCTCATTTGCTCGCTATTTATTTTAGCGTAAATGGCTCTTGAACACACAAAGATCTCCAAACTCGTAATGCCTGGCCAGCAGATGTTTACCACTTGGTCCAAGGCCAAGAAGATATGAAGAAGCTCATCAACGTAAAGAAGAAGGTTGTTGGTCTCTCAACATGGGCGACGCTACAAAGGTGGTCCTAAGAGAGTCACGATAGAGCTTCAAGGAAGTTTCAAGAAGGAGGATGAACAAAGTAACAAGGGTAATGGTGAAGGCAGTCAGCCTGAGCTTGAGAATGACTATGATAATGGCCAATATTCTGATGAGGATGACAAGTACAAGCAACTTGAAGACCGTCTCAATGTCGTGGAAAACTCAAGATGTCCGGCTGAATTTTGATGATCTAAGTCTTGTCCCTCGTGTTGTGATTCCTCCCAAATTCAAAGTTCCTACTTTTGCTAAGTATGATGGCATGTCTTGCCCTAAGATGCATTTGAAGTCCTATGTCCAAAAGATCAATCCCCACACTGATGACAGAAAGTTGTGGATGCACTATTTCCAAGAGAGCTTGTCCTAACTCGCTTGGAGTGGTATTATCACCAGAGAATGACCGATCCGCATTTGGAGTGACTTAGCGATGCTTTCTGCATAATATGAGAACAATGTTGAATTGACACCCACTGCATGCAACTACAAAGCATGTCTATGGGTCGTGATGAGAAGTTCAAGGAATATGCTCGTAGTGGAGAGATTTAGCAGTAGTTCAACCACCCTTGTCCAATAGGAGTTGGTTGATATGTTTATGGGGACACTAATGTGCCCATTCTTCAATCATCCGATTGAAACTCTTCACCGGATTCACCGAAATGATATTGACAAAGCGATCGTCGGTATCAAGAGTGGAAAGATTCGATAGAGACATCTTCAAATGTCGCAAAGATCTTTTGGTGGTAAGAAAGAAGTTAATGCGTGTATGGTCGAAAAGCCGAGCCAAGACCGACCGCTCAACTGTGGGGCCAGATCTCCAATCCTACATCAAGACAACCTCGAGACAACGCCGAGCCGTAACGCCACGAAGATAGTTTACGAAGATCAACATGCCATTGTCGCAAGCCTTACAACACATGTTGAACGCAGAGTGATAACCTGAGGATCCTCCTCGAATGTCAACACATCCTCTCCGGTACAATCCAAATGCTAAGTGTGCTTACCACTCCAATAGCCTGTGACATAGTAATCGATGATTGTTGGGCTCAAGAACAAGATTCAAGATATGATCAAGCTAAGCGATTGAATTTGATCCTCCGTCGAGACCGAATGTGATCAACGTGCCTATGCCTAACCATGACAAGAGTTCCAATGTCAGACGATACTTATGTTTTCAACATAGATGACTTGACCATTCCTCCGATGACAAGAAGAATTTGTTGCAAGCCTGTCAATCCAGATGCCTAGATAATTGTCGCTGTGCCCATCGCACCGATGGTTGTGCTTGGTTGAGAAGACGGTTCAATGCATGATGAATAACCGTGAGATACTATTTCAAACCACCGTGCGTGTGTGAAGAAATGTCTAAGTTGAAGATTGACAATGCGAATGAAATTGTACCATCTGTATGGGATACCTTGGGGCAGCCAAGTGGAAAATATGATTACATGGTGAAGTACACTGTCCCTGATAGTTACAAGATTCCTATTGAAGATGTTAAGGCAACAAGATGGGGTGACGATTTCCCAGAAGACTATGCTGATGTTAACACAATAAGAATTTCCTCTGCTGATTCTGTGCCTAGGGTGGCACCTCTCATCATCACTTCTCCAAGACCAGGTCCATATTCCTCTGACAAGGCTATCCCTTGGAATTATGGAGCTGATGTTTACTATCATGGCGTCAAGCAAGGCCCTTTGACCATTGAAGATCTTACTATTGAAGCTACCATTCCTGACATTGACAACATCACCGGATCTAGTAAGGTGACCAGAACCGGAAGGGTATTCTCTCCGGATATCTCCTCCAAAAGACACCGCGACTCCAACGATTCCATATTCAATCCATTCCCAAGCTAGAGGGAAAGAACCAAGACTCATCCCGCTCAACCGTATACCAAAGGAAGTTATCAAGATACCTCCAAACAAGAAATGGAGGAAATTCAAGATTATCAAGAAGAGCGACTACAATGTTGTGGAATGGCTGGGATGCATCCGCCCAAGATCTCCATGCTTGCTCTGCTTTTATGCTCCGAGGCTCATGCTAACGCCTTGGTGAAGTTTCTGAAGAATGCTCACGTGCCTCAAGACACTACTACTGATCAATTCGAAGTTTGTATTGCTAGCCTGGCTGCCAACAACGGCCTAGGCTTCTCTGATGCTGATTTGATTCCTGCGGGAAAGAAACATAACAAAGCCTTGCACATCTCTGTTGAATGCAAGGGCACTACACTATCCCATGTTTTGATCGGCTTGATGTCGAAGGGTTGGTTCTGAGACCCAGTGACATTATTGTGAGGGCTTTTGATGGTTCTAAGCGGACAGTGCTTGGAGAGCTCACCCTGCCTGTCAAAGTCGGTTCCCAGACTTTTGACTCTATTTTCTTTGTCATGGACATTCGTCCGGCTTACTCTTGCCTACTTGGACGCCCTTGGATACATGGGGTAGGTGCTGTTACCTCTACCTTACATCAGAAGTTGAAGTACCCGGTGAAAGGGAGGGTTGTTACAGTGTGCGGTGAAGAGGAATATATGGTCAGTCATCTGCAGTCGTTCCGTTATCTTGAGATGGAAGGCGAATTCTTCGAGACTCCCTGTCAAGCTTTTGAAACAATACCCCGAGTCATGCCTGTTGACTCCCCCGTCACTCCCGAAGTTACACAAGTTCCGCCTAGGATGGCCTCACGAAAGATGCTCAAGCCGCTGAAGAAGGAAAGAGTACTATTTGGGGACAGCTCCCTAATCTTCCTTTCAAATTTGACAAGACTGGTTTAGGCTTCACCATCAAGGGTCAGAAGATGATACGCCGCGAACGTGCCGGCCAACTTCCTTTCCGCATCGCCGTAGTGGAATCCATGCTATAGAAGACAACGACAACGACTTCGACATCGCAAGTGGATCTTCCCAACTCCGATCATGGGCTCAACAATTGGAAGACCAAGACGCCATACCAATCTCCTTTAGTCGAGTAATTACTCTTGTTTTGTTTTGTTTTTCGATTTCTTTATGTTTTGAACAATAAACTTTGAAAGCCTAGTGCCTTGCCCGGGCATAATGGCTCGTTATGAGGGTTATTATCCGTCGTTTATGATTTTCATTCAATAAATCGTTGGACTTTTGCATTCAATTGTTTGTTTTCTTTCTTTACTTTATCACCCTTCAAAAGCATTATGTTTCTTACACACCCACGTGGTACATCGCAGAATCACTCCGAATCTCGTTAATAACAATGCTATTGCTAAATATGACTTCGATAATCCGATCTACCAAGCAAGATGAAAGTGAGGAAGATTGTGAAGTGCCGGAGAACTTGTCGATCACACAAGAAGAAGAGTGAGTTATACAAACACACGAAGAGCAAGTTGAGGTTGTGAATTGGGTACCGACGAAGACGTAAAAGAGATTAAGATAGGAGCGGTCTTGAGAACAAGTGTTAAAGAAAGGTTGGTTCGATGCTACGAGACTATATTGAGGTTTTTGCTTGGTCATACGAAGACATGCTGGTTTGACATTGATATTGTGGTACACCGATTGCCAACAAAAGAAGGTTTTCTCCAAAGAAATGTAAAGTTCGTCGATGCGTCCCGAGATGTCGAGAAAATCAAAGACGGTTATGAAGCGCTCAACGCGGTTTTAGTCAGTCACCTCTTATCCCCAGTTGCAAATGTGGTACCCGACTCAAGAAGGATGGCAAAGTACGAATGTGTGTGATTACAGATCCGAACAAAGCAAGTCCGAAAGACGATTTCCACTTCCTCATATTGATGTTCGTTGACAACACCGCCAAAGATAAGGTTTTCTCCTCATGGATGGTTTCTCCTACAATCGATCAAAATGGCTCCTCAAGACATGGAGAAGACTACTTTTGTTACACAATGGGGCACTTTCGCTACAAGGTTATGCCGCTCGGATCAAGAACGCGGGTGCCACTTATCGCATATGGTGACATTGTTTCATGACATGATTCATCACGAGATAGAGGTCTACGTCGATGACATGATAGCTCGATCACAGACTGAAGAGGAACATCTTGATCATTTGCAGAAAATGTTTGACAGATTGAAGAAGTACAGGTTGAGACTCAATCCTAACAAGTGCACTTTTGGAGTCAGATCTGGAAAACTCCTAGGGTTTGTCGTCAGTGAAAAAGGTATTGAAGTTGACCCCGCCAAGGTTAGAGCCATTCAAGAGATGCCAGCGCCCCGCACAGAGAAGGAAGTCAGAGGTTTCTTGGGCCGACTAAACTACATTGCCAGATTCATTGCACACCTAACTGCTACTTGTGAGCCAATCTTCAAGTTACTTAAGAAAGATCAAGTAGTAGAATGGAACGACGATTGCCAGGTCACTTTTGACAAAATCAAGGAGTACCTACAGAATCCTCCCATCCTAATGCCGCCTACCGAAGGAAGACCTCTTATCATGTACTTGACAGTGTTAGAGAATTCAATGGGGTGTGTGTTGGGGCAACATGACGAGTCTGGTCGAAAAGAGCATGCAATATGCTACCTTAGCAAAAAGTTTACCGACTGTGAAACAAGATACTCACAAATCGAGAAAACTTGCAACGCTTTTGTGTCACCGACTAAGACAAGATGTTGACTCACACTACTTTGTTGATTTCCCGATGGATCCGATAAAATACATATTTGAGAAGCCAACTCTCTCGAAGAATAGCAAGATGGAAAATGATCTTGACCGAATATGACATCCAAGACACTTTACGATCAAAGGATCATCTTCATTCCGTATGACGAGCATGTTTTCGAGTTGTGATCCTACGAAGAGATTACTTTTGATCATATTCCACGAAGAGAATCACTGCGACGCATTGGCTACTATGTCGCCTATGTTCAAGGTTAGATGGGACAACGAGGCTCCCCGATCATCATTGAGAAGTTCGACGAATCCAGGTGATTGTTACGAGCTTGACGCATCATCAGAGAGACCTTGGTACTAAGACGTGAAGAGGTATCTTGAGACTCGTGAATATCCCGCAGGGCATCTCACAACGATAAGAAGTTCATGAGAAGATTTGCATCTAAATTCTTCCTCAAGAACGACATCTTATACAAGCGCAACCACGATTTGTGCATCTACTGTAGACCGTAAAACAAAGAATGCGTATCATGGAAGAGTTACACAAGGGCATTTGGTACCCACTCCAAAGGACACACCATGGCTAAGAAGATTTTGAGAATGTGCTACTATTGGTCCACCATGGAACCGATTGTCACCGCTTATGCTCGATCTTGTCACAAGTGCCGATTTATGCCGACAAAGTGCACGCACTCCAAGATCGAATGTTTTAACTTCTCCTTGGCCATTTGCAATGTGGGCATTGACATGATTGGAGAAATCAAGCCCACGCCCAATGGACATCGCTTTCATCCTTGTGGCAATTGATTACTTTACCAAGTGGGTAGAAGCAACTCGTCAGATCTTACCAAGAATGTAGTGGCTCGATTCATCAAGCACAATCTTATCTCGTCGATATGGCACTCCCGAAAGGATTATCACGATAATGGCTCCAATCTCAACAACAAGATGATCACCGAACTCGCACGCAGCTCAAGATCAAGCATCACAACTCTTCTCCTTATCGGCCTAAGATGAATGGCGCAGGAAGCCGCCAACAAAAACATTAAGAAGATTATACGTAAGATGACTGTGACTTACAAGGATTGGCATGAGATGTTACCATTTGCTCTTCATGGTTATCGTGACTACAAAGACGAACATCCACAGGGCAACCCCTTCTCTCAGATACGGTATGGAAGCCGCTTACCCATCGAGGTTCGGATACCATCAACCGTAGTCCTCCAGACGCAGTTAGGTGAAGATGATTGGGTCGCATAACGGCTTGACCAGATTAATTTGATTGATGAGAAACGACTCGCATCCATTTGCCATGGATGATTTATCGTAAACGAATGATCGTAGCATTTAACAAGAAGGTCAAGCACCGAGTCTACCAAGTCGGTGATCTAGTAGTCAAGCGCATCATCCTTCCACAAGGTGATCCTGTGGGCAAATGGACTCCCACCTATGAGGGACCATTTGTAGTCAAATAAGTTTTCCACGGAGCTATGATACTTAGCACCATGGATGGTGAAGACTTCCCACACCCCGTGAACGCAGACATAGTCAAAAAATACTACGATAAAAGAGACCCGCTAGGTCGACGTGCCTAGGCAAAATATATATCCCGGCGAACCAAAAGGTTCGGGCAAAAATAAAGGATATATACAAAACATGTACACCCTAAGTCGAAAACCCGAAAAGGCGGCTTGGGCAAAAAGGGTATCCCAGACCGAAAAGCCGAAGGGCGGTCTAGGCAAAAGTTAGATTCAAGCGCACGACTATGTCTCTTCCGATCACCGCTGCACTACTATCAAGATTCAAGGTTCAAAGGCGTAGATCAATTCACTCACTTTCACCGATGCAAGGAGATGAGATAGTTGAAATATATGAGTACTAGCACAGTTGGAACTTAACGAGATTGTTTCCGCATAGCTTTTTACCTTTCTTGTGTACAAAAATACTTGGCCATACGCCACATTTCAAATAAATGCAAGTTCTTTCTCTTTACAATTTTCACTGTTGTTGTTTGCAATAAGTCCAACGTTTGCTTTGAATGATTATACGCACTTGACAATAAGAATCTAATCGCAAACATATGAAAAGTGAACATACAAAAGTACTTACTACAGGACTCCGGGAATTGAGATGACGACAAAAGTCACCAACACAACTTCCCCAGCAGAGCAAAAGGGAATCCACGAGCAGCAATTCCACTTGACCAAGCAATGTTACATCGACCTTCAAGCAGTAAACACCTCATCTCCAGTCAAGGTATTTATCCCCAAGGGACATCCCTCATCCCTTCCTCTCTTCCCCAACAAGATCCAGACTCGAGACTTGGTCGATAGTGCATTGAGGAAACTACATCCTCATCCCCAAAAAAGATCACAACGGATCCCGACTCTCCCAACTCGGTCTCCCGAACTATCAATTGCTCTCCAATGAGATCTACACTCGTAATCCCCAAGAGAGCTTCCTAAATCTCCTCCAGGTCTATATGTGAGATCCCCAACAACGAGCTTCTCATCTCTACCTTCCTCAACAATATCTAGGCCCAAGACTTGGTCGATAGTGCATCGGAGGAATCCAGGATATCTTTCTTCTTCAAAAGCGGGTTCTCACCCACTCGATTCCCCAAGAAGTCGAAATCTTCAAGGTAACATCCACATCTTCTTCAAGATGGATATGTTTTGAAATACCACAACATCTATCATTCATACATTTCTCATAGAGTCATAATTCATGCATATGTCATTCATATACATCGTCATGCATCATACTGCATAAAACTAACCAATATTCTATCAAAGTTTCTCTTGTTTTCTCCAAAACAGTAATACCACTTATGACGCAAACAGTCCAGATTAAGCCCCGAATCGACGGAAAACTATCGAAGACCGCCCATGGTTGTCCTCCCACGACGTCCAGATTAAGCCCCGAACCGACGGAAAACTATCTCGAAAGACCGGTTATCCTCCGATAACAGCAATGGATCAACACCGATGCACAACAGGAAGCTATCCACATTTTGCCAACTACTATCCCCTCGAGTAATCGGCACGAAGATTTATTCGATCCTTCTTATTATCAACAGCAACTATAGAGTCTAGCGTACGACTCAGTTGCCTTGGATGGCATCTTAAGCCCATCTCCAACTACTTGTCAACATTTCTTCACTTTCAGAATGCCGCATATATGGTACGGCTCACTTTCCAGCAATCCTCCTGATATCAAGTCTAACGTACGACTCATTCCCCAGCTTCTCCAAATGGCATCTGTAAGCCCATTCCTTCGTCATCAGCCAACCGCGAGTGCAAATTTTCAGGTGTACTCGAGTGTTCAATCATCTTCCACCTCCAGGTCACGAAAGACAAGCGTGTCAATCTAACCCTCCAGTACAAGAAGATTGAACAGGGGCAGCTGTCATACCCCAAAATTTGCCCTCCATCTATTCAAGAGATTTCATACATCCCTACTCAAGGATTCCTCAAGAGTTGATCAGACAAACTCTCTCCTAGACAATCAACCCAAATTAGGGTTTGGTATCTCTCAAGTCAAGATGGACTTCCAACATCTCCAATGGTCTTCATGCCTCCTCATATGCTCCAAATATTCTCCATGTCAAGTTTCAAGCTTCACAGATCAAGCTTCCTCAGACAATTGCTCGATGGTTGAAAATCGGTTGATTGGACAAAAGTCAACGTGGTCAACATACAGTCAAACTTCATAATTTTTGGTCAACATCCTCATTTTGAAGTTACATTCATCATTTGATCAAGGGTTGATCATGATTCATCAAGAAAACTCAAGATTTGCTCAAAAGTCAAACTTTCCAAATTAGGGTTTTCTTAGTGAAAAGTCAACCAAACTTTGACTGAGCATAACTTCTTCATACTTTCTCAGAAATTTTTCCACCACCTCTTGTTTTGAAGGAAATTCCATTCTCTACAACTTCATGTCTCACAAGAATGTTCAAAAAATGCTTCATTTGGAAGGTATGGATCAAAACATTACAGGTCCTTTTCAAAGTCAACCAAAAGTCAACATTTTGTTTTGAAGATATGTTGAGCATGGAAACTCCAATTGAGATGAAACCAAAGAGGTTGGTTAGAGGACTCTTAGAGCTTTCCAAAAAGTCCAAGAACACTCAAAAATGTGGAAAATTGAGCAAGATACACTATTCAGAAGTTGGGCAATTTTGGACAATTGCACAAAAGGACATTTTGGTCAAATTGCAAAATTTTCCAAATGGGCCTATAATCTTTTGATCCAAACTTGTTCATGACATTATTCTTGACCCATAAATGCTTGGAATTGGTAATTTTCTATTTTTATAATTTATATTTGAATTTTATAACATTTAATTCAAAAATAAATTGTATAAAATATGAAAATTAAATGTTTTTTTCAAAAGGAATGGATTTATATCTTCCTTAAAGACCAAGAAAGCCCAAGACTCTTGCCAAATCGTGATAGCTTGCATATGGAAAGAAAAAATCAAATTTTCAAGGAAATTTGATTTTATTTAAATGGAAAATATTTGCACAATCAATAACCAATCTTTTTTGCTTGCTTTTGCCATCCCAATTGCCTCTATAAATACTCAGCAGTGTGTACAAGCATGGACACGAAACCCTAACCCTTAAAACCACCCAAACTCTTGCAAATTTTTTGAAGATTCTTGAAAAATCGAATTTCAAAAAGCAGCCACTCTCAGCCTCTTACAGCCATCCAAACGTGCTCAGGGGGTAAGTGTGAGTAAGAATACATCATTGTTATGGATCAAAGCAAGCTAAATCGAACCATATACATGCATACATAATCGATTTTTTCTTGAATTCGTATTTTTAATACCAGCCTGTTTTAATTGATTCTAACGTTTGCAATGTGTTCATGAGGTTCCACTGGATTGATCTGGGTCATCGTTTTGGTGCTTGCACGTTAGAAATACGATTTGCCATTATTAGGGCTTTTCGAGCTGTTTTGATCGAACCGTGTGATACAGGCATTTTTAGCAGAAACTAAGGCCACCAATGGATTCAGGAGGGTCGATTTAGGGGGGTAGGGTCTCCCTTTTCCATTTATCCTGCGTATTTTTCTTGTTTTCAGTTTCAGGTCATCGGAGAAGACGACCGGAGCTAGGGCTCCGGCGTCGCTGACCAAGGTTGACTCCGGCGATGCATGGGTGGCACGATCGTGCGTTCTGATTCGCTCACTCTTTCCACATGGGGTCCACGCGTGCTGACTTTGATTTTCAACTCAACCCTGACGCGTCATCATTCAAATACATTTGCTTTTCAGTTTTCCAACACCAAAGGCCACATGGCGCAGTGGTTAAGCCATGGGATAGGAAGATACTCTCAAAGGTTGTGGGTTCGAACCACACCAGGACCGGTTCCATTCTTTTTCTTTACAACTTTCAACTTTTCAATATTTTTCTATTTTCTTTTTATTTTCAATATTTGCATGCTATTTTAATTTATTTTCATATTTTATTTCTGCATTAAAAAATTATCAAAAATTATTTTCCTTTTTACATCATTCTCATAAAATCTTTATTTAATTTAATAAATTAAAAAACATATTTTTGCATGCATATTTTTTTTATTTATAATTTTGCATTTAAATCATTGTAAATTCATTTTAAATTATTAAATTGCATCTAAAAAATCCCAAAAATTTATTTTAGCATGTTTACATTATTTCCAGCATGTCATATTTTTTCCAATTAAAAATTTGCATTTTTTCTAACATTTTCTCTTATTTCGATTTCATCATATTTTCCGATTTATCTCATCGTTTCACA
The DNA here is from genome assembly GCA_021764765.1 of Vicia sativa. NCBI lineage: Eukaryota > Viridiplantae > Streptophyta > Magnoliopsida > Fabales > Fabaceae > Vicia > Vicia sativa. The sequence continues at coordinate 38,846,258 of CM038797.1, read as the reverse complement.
GGTTATTCCGATTCAAACGATTCTTTCTTCATCATTTTATTTTATCAATAATGTAACTGTATATGGGATGTAATAGTTTAAAATTAGGTCTTTATTTTCCGCATTTTAAATTATGTATCTGCCCCAAAGCCTTGTAATAGCGTAGGACATTTACCTTTCCGCATCTTTACTTTCCGCAATTTACTTTCCGCACCCTATTAATTGCTAGTAACTAGGCGTGTATGATAAGATAATAATGAACATAACCCACTAATTTTCAAGATAACATATTCTGAAATCAACGCACTTCTTTCACACACGCACCCCTTAGGGTAATTCTCTCTCGTTGCCTTACGATTACAAATGGTCATGTCCCTCGAACGTAGAGGTATTCTAGCACCGTTGCCTTCCAAACAAATCATCATAGTCCCTTTGATACAAAGATCATAAGACCCACGATGTCGCCTCAGAATACATGATCTTGACCCTCGATTGTCGCCTACGAAAAATGATGATAGTCCCTTCGAATGTGCTAGGATACTTCCTACAAGTTGCTTTCGATGACCATCCGATGTCCCTTCGAATGTCCCGCTTACATCCAACGAATGGAGTTACCTACCAACTAATGGTAGGGCTAACGCTATTCTAAAGGAACGAAGAAGTACAAAAAAACGACCAATTCTGAGTGGGTAATAAGTCTTTTAGTTGCTCGCTCTATCAAATGCTTTTCACACCTCACACCTTTTCAAAGTTCAAACTCTTTTCAAAACGAAACATTTCCGAACACTTTGTATACACTCCCACATGAGTCATTACAAAGTCAAAGCGAAATGCCTTTTTCAAAACATTTTTGTCAAACACACAGAAAGCAATTTTAAAAGGTAATCTAGAGCAACTAAGAGCCCGTAGATAACTACGGATGGAAAGGGGTGCTAATACCTTCCCTTTTCATAACCATTCTCCCGAACTCAGAATCTAAACGAAGGTCTTTTTCTGTACTTTTACCTTCCCTTAAGTGGATAAAAATAAAAGTCGGTGGCGACTCTTGCTATCCGCACATTTGGATACAAAAATCCTACAAAGTCAGTTCACCGTATTACAGTACCATACATGGAAGAAGACTCCACTATCAATAGTATTATTTTATGTATACAACCTCCGGTTTACAGATAAACGACATTCGGTTTACCTAACCACTACCCAATGAAACCTTTATCTTAGAATACCACCTAAGACAAAAGAACCTCTACTCACTCCCTAGTGATACCTAACAGTTGGAAACCCCTGCAACAATAACAACCAGTATGAAGAACCCTTATTCAAACCACAAAAAACAGTCAAACAATTTTGACACACATATACTTGGAATTACTTCACATCTTCTTTCAAGAACACAACTCAACTCAATGCTTCACATCTTTTGTGTGAGTAAAACCATCCTATTCCCTACAGGCTTTGAGGTACAAATTAGTGACCATCCCATAATCTGAGTGGTTCACTTACATGGATAACCCTAATGATTACATCTTTCAATAATTGGCTAGATTCCTAAAACTAGGTTATAACGTCCTTATTTATAACTTATTACCCAATTGGATTTGGGCCTTCAAACAATAGCTTATAGTTGTAACAAACTCTACAGAAAAAAAACAAGCAGAAAATTTTTGTTACAATGAAGTTCCTCAATCTGATTTTTCTCTTCAGCTTCTGATTGAATCTTCTAGACCTCCACATATGCCTTTAATTACAAGCCACATATGATGCATAATATTCCTAGAATATTTTGCATACTTTAAAATAGAACTGTAATAAACATAACAGTTCAGTAGTGTGATGTCTGATGACTGATGTCATGACATCCTCTTTGACATGTTGTCCCAGATGTTGATTTTACTCAACACAACATGTTTAGGCATTCCAATAGGATTTACAAGTTCTTAAATATCCTATTGTTTAATACACTATTTCTTCTTATTATTTGTTTTATTAAGATTAAGCTAATCCTTCAAATTGAGGAACTTACAAAAAGAGAAGATACCTCTTCATTAGGGTGGATGTTGGGTTCTGGTTGAGGTAGAATTTTTGGAGTTGTTTGTTGAGGAGGCGAAGTTTCCTTTTGCTCATGAATGGAAAAATACAGAACCTCAGTACCAAAAATGTCGACCTCCGAAGGTGTGCTTTTTAAAATTATGCGAGAACCATCACTATGGTCAAAATTATCCGGAGCAGCATAAGTTTATGTTTTCTTTTTCATGAACCTGGTAGAACAGACATATTTAGTTATCGACCTACAGTTGCATGAAAGAACATGTAAAACGTGTTGTACCCTAAAATTTAGCCTCTTCATTTTGAAGTTTCTGGCCTATAATTACATTATCATAAACATTCATGCATGTACATGAATTGATCATGAGGTTACCTTGTTCAAAGTATCCCAAATTGTGGAAGAAACTGTGCGTTTCGGCTATCTCAGATCATTTCGAGCAAAAAATCGATATTTCTCGGTTCGTATGGTTAATACAAGATTTTTTGGTCAGAAGGCTATTTTGGGTTTCGTTCCATAAGCATTGGGATCTTATCAATATATTCTCCAATTTATTTGTTCAGATCAAAGTTTGTTTCGTCAAGAAAAAGAATTTATTTGCTTATTTCTCATTAATGTGAATTTTGGGTTTTTGGTGCGTTTGGGCGCTCCAGAAGGCATTTCTCTCAGCTCGTCGGGTATTTTCTGATGATTTTTTAAGGGAAAGTCCCTCTCATTATTATCTAGAACTTTAGTTCACGATCCGGAAGCAAATTGTGTGAAGAAGGTCCCCAAAGAAATTGATTTCTCAAGTGGATTAAACTGAATTTTAGTGATATACCGTGCACTCAGTGCACTAAAACCTTCATAATTCCTAGCTAGAAAATCGAAACTGAGTGGGGCCAGTGTCTAAAATTCCATATCATAGTCCTCTCCAACTCTCGTTAAAAATTCGGGAGCCAATTTCTTACCGTTTAAGAGCAGTTTTTTATTCTTGGACTTTATTTTGAGCTGAACCGAACAATTTTCATCTGATATGCGAAGTTCGAAAATTCATATCTCGCTCGATTTTTAGCGTAACAGCGTGGGATTGGTGCCTAAAGTTCACAAATTTCATTGGCTTCATTTGTCTCAAAGATACTCAAGTTTGAATTTTGATCAGAAGACCCTCGTTCGAGGCGATTTCTCTGAAGAGCGCATTAAAAATTTTGCATGTGTCGGACGCCTGAAAATTGTGCTGAAACGGATTTGGCTCTTTTTGACTAATTAGGAAATTAATTCGTATAATCGTGATTTGGGTTTAATTATGGATCCAAGGAATTCCAAGGCCCAATTTTTCCACACTATAAATATATTTTACCACTCACAAAATTGGTAGAGAGAATCATTTGCTAAATTTCACCCAAGAGCTGTCACTTTTCTCTCTCAACTCAAAGTTGCACAACCACCTCAAACCACCAACAACCACCACTGGAATTCCAAAACCACCGTGCCGGAAAACTTTTTCTTATTTTTTCTCTCCTTCTCCAATACAGCACCACACTCTTCTATTCTCTCTCAATTCTCAAGGATCAAGTCAAGCTTTTCATCAAGTTTTCTCAACAAGTGATTCTTCCATAATATCTTATTTTAAGTGATTTTTGACTTTTGACTTTTCTTGAAATTGATTATTGAATTTGATTTCAATTTCCGCATGGATTCCGATTCTTGAATTTTCGTTTGCGAATTCTTTGATTTGATTCTGATTTTGTGACGTTAAAGTGTGTCGGTGTGAAGGAAATTTGTACATAACACACACATACACTTGTGTAGTTATTTTTCTTTGCATTTTAGTCACTTTAATTGAACATTTGCATCACTTATCACATACTCATGCATTAGATAGCATATAGGTTGATTAAATTGCATTGAATCATGTGAATTAAGGCTTGATTAGTGAATAAACTTGTGTCGAAATGTAGTTTTAGGCACATTCTAGTTGTAGGTAGCATTTGCATTGTGCAAAATGCATCTAAACTTACATCTAGGACATAATTTGCATCCTCATGCATTGACATATATGCATCTTGAATAATTGAATAAAGTTTGTGTGTCGGTGTTCAATTTTGATGATGTTAAAGTGTGTCGAAACCTCACTTTTCACATGTTGATTACACTTTTACACATGTATGAAATTATAACACTTCAACACATCACATGCTTGAGTTTTATTGACTTTAATACATGTTTTTCATAGAATTTAGATATGATTTACATTGAGCACATATTGTTTTCACATGATATCTCATACACTTACATTTCATTCATCTAAACACCATAAAATATGTGATTAAACATGCATTTACATACATAATTTTGATATCCTTTTTTATTCAAACTTCAATCAAATTTGTACATAACTTGTATGCGACTTTGTTGTGTTGTTGATTACATGTAGATGAATTAAATTCAAATTCATCTCACATTTCAAAACCAAACAAAAATCAAATCGGAATTTAATTCTAAACATGACTTTTATGATTCCGTAAGCATTTTTTAGTGTTTTCATGCACCGACACTTACTTTTCCCCAAAAGTCTGAAGTAACAGTACATGTCCCCTACGTTTTGGCATATTATGGAACCGTTTTTGGAGGTTTCAGAACCAAATTTTGAGCATAACATGCCTAAAACATAGTGGCTGCCCCGTCAATTTAAGGTTTAAAAAACGTCACTTGCACTCGAAATTAATTAAAACCGCTCACGTTTTTGAATCCGTTGATGTTTTTGCAAGTAACTATGTGATTCTTAATTGATTTTGAGAAGTTGAATTTTTTGCCCCAATTTCGAAAAACCGCCTTCCCATTCCGATGTTTGTGATTTTATTTCACTTCTTTCATTATACTAGTTTATTATCATATTTGCAATCGGTTTTGCATTCAGTGCTTTATTTCTAGCACTTGCTATGTTAACTCTGACACTTTATTTCAAGTGCAAGGTACTTTGACCTCTTGTACATGAGATTTGGATTTATATCATCCATATTTTGCGCTTGCACATATATATGTGCATTCTATTGTCTAGTTATTATAGATTGACACATTGCTTGCAGGTTATCCTATCTTGAATGCGTACTAACGCGTATTCCAACACTTGTACGCATACGAACGTGCATTACTCGTGTGATATTTGGATTGACACCTTTCTTGCAGGTTATCCGCTTATTGGAATGCGTATGAATGCGCATTCTATTGCTTATTTAAATTATGTTATGTGATTGTTATAGATTAAAACCTTGCTTACAGGTTATCCTATCTTGAATGCGTACGAACGCGCATTCGAACCCTTGCAGGTTATTCATTAGTTTGAATACGTACGAACGCGTATTCTATTTCTTGTACACATATGTGTACATTCTATTGTCCGCTTCTTTGGTTCTACTCCTTTCTCTCAGGTGCTTTTGATTTGAATGTGTACGAACACACAATTTGATACTTGTTTTATGTACGAATGCGCAATACTTTGTCTGGATCATTATCTTTTCGAGGTTTATTATTTCGGATGCATACGAACGTGCACTCCGCTTATGCCTTGATACCTCTGAGCATTTCTCACTAGTTTACTCTTATTGCTTGGCTGTAGTACATGAAGTTTTCCAGAGTATTTCTTAGGTTGAAGTGCTTTATGGATTATCATCCGTTTGGTATTTTCTCCACCATTTTATTGCATTCTCTTACAGCTTTCTTAGATATCATGAGAAGTAGGGTTTTACAGCTTTCTACTGCCATGAGAAGTAGGAATAGAGATGCATGATGGGGCTTCCATAGTTGGAGCATGTTCAAGAACCCCTCTGGTTTATTTAAAGACCTATTTAGGACGATTTTGTTTGCTACTTGTGTTTGGTTTGATTTAAAGTCCTCTTCCGTGCATAGGGAGGCATCTTGAGTCGTTGTGTTTACTTTTGTCCTTGCATAGGTCAAGAGTGGTTAGGCAAACTGCTAAGCAGAACCACAAATCAAAGTCCTGCTTTAATACTTATTGATATATATATATATATATATATATATATGATGAAATGATGGACACGCGGAAAGGTTCCGCAATTGACCCCCGCGTAGTCCTAGTCCATGTCAGCTCAGCACACGCGAGTCGTGTTGCTTCCTTTATCGAGTCAATAATAATAAAAGTGGCAAGAGTGCCCTATTCTGACTCTCCACGCTTTCCTGGGGTTCGCATTTATTGTTGATACTCGCACTTATTGCTCTTCACACTTGACAATTCATGTCATGCGGTAATACCATTCATGGGAATCGGAATGTGTTGGCTCCTATTGCTTCCCGCCCACGGTTTGCTGTTGTAGGCTATGGGACTTCCTCCTTATCCTGCGCTTGTGTGACATTTATTTGTGCATTGCAATGCTTGTGTGCTTCTGCTAAAGCATGTGATTGCTTCATCCCTTTACATCCCTTGGTTCTACAACCAAGACAGATATTAGGATAGCTTCCCTTAGGACCACTTGGTTAGGATAGCTCTCGAGCCTAGACATTAGGATATACATCTTTGGCATGTCAACATAGGTAGAGATTCCCTTTCATCCTTAATCTTAGGTTCAATCTTTGCATAACAACATTAGGTCTAGTACTAGTTAGTCTCCCTTTTGTTTTGCTTTTTTTTTGTTTTGCATCCTTGCATGTAATTAAAACTAAAACTTGCATCCTACAGGCGCTTTTTTGTGTTTAAAACCTTTTTTATAAGTAAAAAACACAACACCCACCAAAACAAGTTAGCCGAACTACACCGCTCTGACTTTGTCATTGCACGTGGGAATACGTAGGCTTCTTGTCACGGGGCTCGATCGAGCAAAACTTCGTAAATACTTCCTTCTTTTTCCCAGGTTTTCTTTATGTTCCTTTTCTTTCTCATGCATTGTAGAGATTAAGCGATAGATAGATATAATACACCCTTTAGACAGAAAATAGAAGTGGATACCGTAGAGTATTACGGGCGTGTGGGGTGCTAATACCTTCCCCTCGCATAACAAACTCCCTTACCCCGATCTCTCGGTCGTAAGACCGTTATTTTTCCTCTTGCGGGATAAAAAACGTTCGATGGCGACTTCATTGATATCCTATCAGTTGACGTTAAACTAGGTAGTTTTAGCTGGCGACTCCACTAGGGACAGTTGACCTATTAGTGGTACGTCTAGGAGTCAATCCTAGCTTATTTTTTCTTGTCTATTGGGTGTTTATCTATTTACTCGCTTTATTTCACCATCCTTTGTACGTTTGCATTGCATCCTGTGTGACATTTTACTGCTTTCAGACATTGGTTGGCTGTTATGCTGTGATCTGTTTCTTGATTGGGTGGGTGTTATAAGAGGTAAAAGGCCCCATACCCCTGCCAGAGAAGCATGAAGGACACCTAGGACTAGAGTGGAACATGATGGGTTATAGATGTAGATCATGTAGTTTGTCATGTCGTCCATGCTCAAGGGAGGTTTCAAGCAGGGTGTTATCATCATCACGTAGGTGTTACGATGATAGTATCCCTAGGCGGACCTGATCATGGATTTACCTTGACCTTACTTAGACCTTAGTCTTACCCGTGAGTGGGGTGGGATCACGATTATTACAGGTACCGTTGGTGACTGTTGGTGACTTGATACTGATGGTGACTTGGTATTTTCTATTGGTGACTATGATTCTATTCAGTGGTATTTTCTAGCCATTACTCTGTCTGTGATCTCTTTTTTCATTAACCAGATCAGAAATAGCACAGTAGAAAGATCAATGTCATGGAAGTTGTAAACCCATGATCAATGCACCTTGCACTTTGCATCATAGCATGTTTATTTTCCAAAATAAATGTCATAAAAATACATGTGTATATATCTACATGAATATTCATTCTTTTCATGCATTCATAACATGTATTTGAAACTCGGGGAATTTCTCTTATTCATACTTGGTATTTTCTTTCCAGAGTTGCGAATCTTGATTTCTCACCTCTCTGCAATCAGAATCAAGTGATGGAACAACTTCGTGGGAAGTTAGATGAAGTGAAAGAACATATGGGGTTTTTGATGTTAAACGTGCAAGATTTGGTCTATAACTAGGAACTCCTGAAGGAAGAGAATCATTAGTTGATGACTCAGCTGAGTTTGGTTATTGAAGTTTTGAGGACCGTGATGAGAAAGGGAGATGATCCCATATCTGCTACAACAACATGATTTACCATTCCCCCTTATACATTGGGGAATTCTTCGAGTCTTGAAATAGTGTATCTATCTCCTATGCCACTCTGTGTTCCGGGGTCCTCCCGTTCACAGCCCATTTCTATTGCTCAGAAAGATCCAAAAGGTAAAGCTCCTCAACTAGGGTCGCCACAACCTGAGAGGAAATTTGATCCTATTCCAATTCTATATGCTCAATTGCTTAAATTTAGGTTGGTTGAAATCCAAACTCCTGCTAACCATGAAGAGTTTCCATTCTAGTACAATGTGATGGCCAAGTGTGATTTCCATTCCAGGACACCCTGCCATGATACGGAGGATTGTGTGGCGTTGAAGAATGAGGTTCATAATTTACTTGACAAAGGGATAATTCTGTTTACTCCCACGGGATTGATCATATAAATCAATCTCATTCCAGCTGCTGACATGACCATTATGACTGCTGTTGTGCCTCAAAGGCAAACTTACCCTCTGTCGATGTCTCCTAATTCAAAGCTTTCCCTATTGCTACAGGTAAAGATGATTGGATTGCGTACTTTGGAAGTTGATCCTAATAACTTGCCAAGGAATTTTGATGCTGACGCTCGGTGTGCTTTCCATTCTAACGTGCAAGGGCATACCCTCGAGAATTGTAGGGCTTTCAAGAATATGGTGCAAGACTTTCTTGATGCAAAAGTTATCAGCTTCGCACCGGATGGTCGTATTTGGATCCTCCGCTAACTCAGTGAATGACAAGAATTTAAAGCGCATCGCCTGAAGCAGCAAGTCCATATGGAGTCTTGTCTCTTCTATAGTGGAAATTTCTATTTTCATTTGCACTCTCATTTGTAATATTTCTCGTTTGTTCAATACTTTCAGTATGCAAAACTTTTTCATCTTTTGAATTTTAGTTGTAATGCATTGAATATGCTTTGTCTTGAATTAACCCATTTGTATCCACTCTCAAACGGTATTGCTTTTGAATAAAAACCCCATTGATGATGTACATGCCTTGTTTCAGATCCTCAAACACCGGAGCTATAAGGGAGTTAGACCTTCATTAACCCCTTTGAGCCTTGAAGTAGGACTTTCTTTTCTATTCAGAAAAAACCCTTATTTTTAACCCGGGGCAGGGTAGTGTTCAGTTAATCTAATCGAGTGTTCAAAACTCACTAAGAGTGCGCATCCAAGGATACAACAATGGTTATCCTCCGAAAGATTGAGAAACTATAGCAGTCAATATTCATCTGTCAAAGGTGTGCATCAAAAGGAAGGCGATACCCTAATGGTTCTTCCTCATCTGTAAAGGACTTAGACATCCATAATCATCTATAGAAAATCAAAGATGATGTGGAGATCAATGACTTGTTCAGCAAAAAAAATGACAAAAAGCCCGCTAAGTTGAACTTGGTAATAAGTCGCTTAGGCAAAAAAAAGAAAGGGAAGATGTTTGGGAAGTCAAAAAGGAGAAGATAATCAAATAAGATCCTCAGTGAATAACAAATTCGTGTGATTAGACACCAAAGCAAAAAGGCTGAGTTACTGTCGTGTCCAAGAAACCTAGTCCTCTGTAGAAGTCAATGTTGTGTGACCAAGAAACTACATTGGTTCCTTAGCCAGCAAATTCCTCTTGTGAGAGGTGATTGCTCATATCGAGTTAACTGAACTTAGGGCTGGAGAACATCACGAAGGGGTGGGCACCAAATATTTTGAGCCTTACAAATTTCTTTCTAAAAACCATGAACCAGGCCACGTTACAACCCTTGAAAGTCCTAACTAAAGTAGGGTTAATTTGAAAGCAAAACCACAATGAGAGCACGATAACCTGACTCCTATGAGGTCTGCTATAACTTTTGAGCGGGTATCACTCCATATTTTGTTATCTTTTCCGCAGAAAAATGCGATGTTTCGATATCTTTTCAATAAAAGTATTTTAACTTCAAGACAAGCATAGGATTTGCACTAGAATTGTCATTCTTAGGATAAAACATTCTTTGAATATGAACATGTGCTTAAACATCAAGAAAACTTGCACAATGAGCATCAGATGAACATCCTGATTGTCCCGAGGGGAAAATTGCATCTAGACTCTATTGGATAGTATTTTGAAAAATCTTCTTAATCTGGGGCATGCCGCCTAGTGACTCTGTTGAATAAAAGGTGATCTGAAACAAATTGTGTGGGAGTTTTGATTGCCCAAAGTCTCTGTCGAGAAGTGTGTATTACTTCCAATTGGTTAGAAGGGACCAATCACTTCAAGCATCTGTTTGAGAACGAAGCACTCCAAGTTGAGAAGCACAATCATGTGTTGGCCAATATTCTAGATATAAGACAACTATTCTGATAAGTTTGGTCTTCAGAAATTTGTGAGTTTCTCATCTCTCAGACACCACGAGGTGAAGAATTGGTTTATCCAAACCCCATAAAACAGGGGCAATATTTCAATGATGGTATTCAGTTGAGCAGAAGTATCTCGATGTTCGATCATCTTGAAACGTAGAGAGGCATGTTAATGCTCTGTGGAACAAGTGGTGTTTAAATCGGGGCAGTTATGTCGAGATTATTATAATCTCTCAAAATGATGATTAATCTGATGAAGTCACGTCGAGATTCAAAAAAATCCCTCAAGTAATGAGTAATCTGGGGTACTCAAGTCGAAATTATATCCCTCAAACTTCAGTTGAGTTAGGGAAATTGCGCCAAGGTTGACCAATTTCTCATAAAATCTACGACTAGAGGAGAGTCCCTTTAGAATCTGAAAATGCAGGGGCAAGTTGTCTCTCTATAATCCACTCCGTGCATGGAGATATTGTATGGTTGACAGTTTGCAGGTCCTTGATTTTTTGTCTGTGTGACGTCCCTGTCCTTAAAGAGTGTTTTTCAATCCAGGTTCTTCCACAAGTGAGTTTGTTTCCAAAGCAGAATTTGTCTCCGAAAAAGCATGTTGGATTGATTTATTCCCAGTGATTCATGCTTTGACGTACTGATGTTTCTTTTTGTTAGTGTTTTAAGTTGGCATTAATTTTGGTAAAACTAGGCTTTAGCAATGTCATGATAAATGTCATGACATTCAGAGATTGAAGATAAATCCTACCTGCTAAGGATGTTAAAGGACAGCTCAGAACTGGAAGCTAAAGTCAGCTGGAAATTGAAATACGATGTCATAACAGATGTTATGACATTCGTGTGACATTCTGCTCGAACTGCTTTTTCCGAGACTTTTCGGGAAGTTTGTTGAGCTGCTATTTTATGTTTTTCTGTTATTAGAAAGCAGGCTCACGTGGCTGCTAGGTTAATCTTAATTAAACCTAAATTGGTTGTTGAAAAGACCATGTTTTTAGGATTAAATTAAGTGAACTCTAGCTATCTTTATGGAAGCCCAAAACTGAAGTTTCAGGACTGCTTCTATAAAAGGAATTCAACCCTTACAACTGTGTTGCGCCCTTGGATTATATTGAAGAGATAGCAGCTTGTTATTTGTGTACTGTTAGGAGAGTTAACAGTTGGATTGTGTAATTCTAGTTTCTCTTGTGAGCAAAGCAACTATCAATTGATAAGTGCATTGGACTAGGATTTGTTTGTAAGGGTAGTTTATCACTCAAAGCTTTAAAGCACGAGTGTTTGTCTCTTGATTGAAAGCTTTGAAGATCAAGATAGTTTATTGAAGTGTCTTCACCATTCAATTAGTCAATAGGTTGATATCACGCTGTGATTGAGGGGAGTGAGTAGGTACTGATCTAAGTAGGACTTAGGTTGAAGTTGCATTGGGTAGGTTTTAAGTGAAGGAGATAAACCGTTGGTTTATTCTGAATTAATTCTATTAATAGTGAATTTCCTCCCGGCTTGGTAGCCCCGGATGTAGGTGTAGTTAGACACGAACCGGTAAATAACTTATTGTGTTCTTTACTGCTATTTATATTTACTGTGTAAATTGTTAACAGAGTGTCAGATAGTGTGTCGTAACATTCTCTGTGACATCACGTATCTGCTACCAGGAATTTCACTTTTCCCCAGTAAGCTGCACGCTTTCCTTGCATATGCAAGCCATCGGTTATCTTACCCATGTTTGTTTCACCTTTTCAAGTATTTGAGTATCCATACTTGGTGTGTGGTAATTCAGATATTTTCCACTCTTGAAGAATTATACCCCGCCTTTGGCCTAAGGGATATTATAGTTCTTTTGCTTTTGCAAACACTTTCTTAAGGTCCAACATCTTGGAAACACTTCATAGATTCCCCCCGATCGGTCTCTTCCCCTTATAAGTTCATCTTTGTACAAATGTTTCTTTCCCCATTGATTTTTTCTTCGTCCGACGTCCTCTTCCCCTGTGGGTTCACCGTTGTCAAGTGTCTTCTCATTGTTTAGATCTGCGAAGTTAACAAGCTCTTTGTGCCAAAGATCTATTTTTGAAGTTCGTCTCCTCCCAACTTCCTTTCTCCTGGAGTTCACCATCGTCAAGTGTCTTCCCTTTTCGATCTGCAAGTTTACTTATCTACAAGTCTTTTTGTGCCAAAGGCCTGCCTGTGTCCAAATTGGTCGGGCGTACAAAGTTCTCATCGCTTAGATCTGCGGTATTTCTTATAACAAGCGCTTTATGCTGAGGGTCTATCTTTGGAAGTGTCGTTCTTCCGATCTTTGTTTGCGTACGAACGTGCATCCTGTTGTCTGCTTGTTTGGTTTTACTCCTTTCTTGCAGGTGTATGTGTATCAAATGTGTACAAACGCATAATTTGATACTTGTTTTGCGTACGAACGCGCAATACTTAGTCTGCTTTGCATGGATCGTTATCTTTTGCAGGTATATTGTTTCGGATGCGTACGAACACGAATTCCGCTTATGCCTTGATACCTCTGAGCATTTCTCACCAGTTTACTCTTATTGCTTGGTTGGAGTACTTGAAGTATTCCAAAGTATTTCTTAGCTTGCAGTGCTTTACGAATTATCATCCATTCGATATTTTTTACACCATTTTATCGTATTCTCTTACAACTTTCCTAGATATCATGAGAAGTAGGGTTTTATAGCTTTCTTCTGCCATGAGAAGTAGGAATAGAGATGCATGATGGGTCTTCCGTAGTTGGAGTATGTTTAAGAACCCTTCTGATTTATTTAAAGACTAGTTTAGGGCGATTTTGTTTACTACTTGTGTTTGGTTTGATTTAAAGTCCTCTTCCGTGCATAGGGAGGCACCTTGAGTCGTGTTTACATTTGTGGTTGCATAGGTCAAGAGTGGTTAGGCAAACTACTAAGCAGCACCACCAAGCAAAGTCCTACTTTGATACTTATTAATATATATAATGATGATATAATGGGCACGAGGAAAGGGTCTGCAATCGACTCCCGCAAAGTCCTAGTCCATGTTAGCTCAACACACGTGAATCTTGTTGCTTCCTTTATCGAGTCAATAATAATAAAAGTGGAAATAGTTCCCTATTCTGACTCTCCACACTTTCCTAGGGTTCCATTTTTTGTTGATACTCGCACTTATTGCTCTTCACACTTGACAATTCATGTCATTCGGTGATACCATTCACGGGAATTGGAATGTGTTGGCTCCTGGTTGCTTCCCGCCCTCGATTTGTTGTTGTAGGCTATGAGACTTCCTTCTTCTCTTGCGCTTGTGTGACATTTGTTTGTGCATTGCATTGCTTGTGTACTTCTGCCAAAGCATGTGATTTCTTCATCCCTTTGCATCCCTTGGTTCTACAACCAAGATAGATATTAGGATAGCTTCCCTTAGGACCGCTCGGTTAGGATAGCTCTAGAGCCTAGACATTAGGATATACATCATTGGCATGTCAACATAGGTATAAATTCCCTTTCATCCTCAATCTTAGGTCCAATATTTTCATGACAACATTAGGCCTAGTACTAGTTAGTCTCCCTTTTGTTTTGCTTGTTTTTTTGCATCCTTGCATGTAATTAAAATTAAAACTTGCTTTCTTTTTCTTTTGAAAACTAATACACTTAATACACTTAATAATGGTTCAGAAGTCGTTTTTTAAAGGTAAAAGAAACCAACCAATGCCAACCTTTTTTCTCCTACGGGCGCTTCCTTTTGTGTTTAAAACCTTTTTCATAAGTAAAAAACACAAAACCCACCAAAACAAGTTAGCCGAATTACGACGCTCTAACTTTCCCATTGCACGAGGGAATACGTAGACATCTTGTCACAGGGCTCAATCGAACAAAACTTTGTAAATACTTCCTTGTTTTCCCCATGTTTTCTTTATTTTCCTTTTCTTTCTCATGCATTGTAGCGATTAAGCGATAGATAGATATAACACACCCCTTAAGCAGAAAATAGTAGTGGATACTGTAGAGTAATATGGGCGTGTGAGTTCTAATATCTTCCCCTCGCGTAACAGACTCCCTTACTTCGATCTCTCGGTCGTAAGACTATTATTTCTCCCTTTTCAAGTTTACTCGATGTATTCCTTTCCTCTCGCGGGATAAAGAGTGTTTGATGTCGACTTCATTGATATCCTATCAGTTAACGTTCAATGAGGTAGTTTCAAAAGGGGCATGACGTACTTGAGTGGTTGCAACCCTGGCGTTTTTTGAAGGCGCAACAGCAACAATTTTTGCAGTCGAACTTCATTTTCTCCCCTAAAAAATAATGGAATAAGACCACGAAAAACTTACGAAGCTGATAAAATTTAAATATAAAAAAGAAACGAATGTACCTTAGAGGGCTAAAACTCAAAAAATTCAAGACTTGGCGGCTGATCGGCAGCCAGTGCCTTGGTTTCCAGAGCTTTAAAAGCCTCTATTAATGATTGTAGAAAGTCAGTTGTGGAAAAATATTGATTTTGGTATTGAGACTACCAATAGTAGAAGTCTTTAGTATGAAAGAAAAAGGGTTCAAATAGGAAAATAGGAAGTTCAAGAGGAGAAGAGTTTCTCACATGGAAGAGACACTCAATGTATTTATCTACGCCCAATTGTCGCCCAAACCGAACAAAGTCTTGTGTATGGGTAACTAGAGACGATGGTAGCATTTGGCTAAAACCAAACTATCGAGATACCAGGTCTGGGTTATATATCACAAAACCATAACCTTTAGAACCAACATTAATACGAGAAGACAAAAAAGTATGAGTCAAAAATGCTCTTTACATAGAGTTTGATTTGACAGATGCTCTAGGGCTGACGCCACGAAAAGGATCCTTAAACCAAGAAGGACAAACATTAAGGAGACATAGCTTCAACAAAGGTAGTAGTATATATGAACAAATTTATATATTTCATAAAAGCGTACCTGATCGAAGCTTCCTGAGGAGTAAGAAGGGACAACCTTAACCCATCTATAGATCTGGTCAACAAAGAAAGTTCGACAGCCTGTGATAAGGAAGAGTTTAGGCGATGCTCAAAAGTAGCATTCAACCAATGTTGCAAAAGCCATAATGGTCTTGAGAGAGTCGTTAACCTAAACAAATCTGTCGACCCTCACTAAGTTGAATAGCCAGAGGGATGAAACCTTTCGCCACTGGTAAAGACCTAGGGAAAAACAAATAGTAATAAAGACAAAGAGTGAGGAAAGCAATATTTTATCCTTCATAAACACCCTTACTTGTGGTATCATGATGATTTTCAATGTACTGTGTGAGGCACACATTGTCGAAGTGAAATTTATGCTCCGCCAACAAAGTAGGATCAAAACCTTCGCCCATAGGAGACAAGACAGTAATGGATGCCACATCGAAAAAGGGTAGGTGTCAACATAGCATAAGGGAATTCAAAGGTATTAGTCGAAACTTCCCAAAAGAAGATCGATGCGGTCATTATACAAGGATTGATTTTGTGAGCATTTCGCGACTGCTAGATTGCGTCAAAAATGTCGAATGCTGTCCAAATAGCTTATTTTTTGGCTTAGACCTTGTTGAGCCAAGCTAAATATGTCGTATTTCCAGGAGTAGGGGCGTAACGGAAAGGTCTGGTAGAAGGATCCACAAACTTGAGATCTAGCATGAAATCTTGAGAGAATGCGAGAGGTTTTGCAGGAGTGTGACAGGGAAAGAATTCCTTAAACTTTTTGGGAGCATTTTTCGAGTTTGGATATGGCCCATGGAAGGCAAAGAGTTTCCCAGATACAGCAAACATAATACGCACTTGTTTTTTCCAATTGATGACGGTTTTAGTGTCATTGGATGAAGGTGGAAGAACAACCGGTAGAAGAGCGGTATCAATAAGAGCAAAGGCCATGGGGTAGGCTCATGTGGAAATGGAGGTGGAATTAGAAGTTTTCATTGTTGAGATTCAGGAAAAAAGAAAGAAACGAGACATTTTTTCCTTTTTCAACAAGAAGAAGAGACGAAAGCAAGAAGAAAGAAAGTGTAACTAAAAATGGGGTATTTAAAGAAACCTCATGCCCATCGGTTATTGACAAGTGGCATTGATCCAACGACGATGAAATAGAGAATTGATAAAGTTGGTGGTTTTTTTTTTCCAAAACCTACACCCTAAAACCTAGGATTTTTCATGGGAAATGATGGAAATCACATGGGAAACTGTTGCGCAAAAAGTAGTCATGATCACGCATGACATCATCCCAAGAAAGGTGTGCAGTCGAAAATGGGGAAGTGAAAATGCCAGTATTCTCCCATCAACAAGCCTCCGTCAAACATGGCGTTTTGGGGAAAATTTTTTGACAAGAAATCTTTTACTAAGGAAATGCGCCTATAACTGTGGAATTATTTGGCTCAAGTGGCACAAGTTTTGTGAAAAACAACAAAATACGTCGAGCGTAGGGAGGACTTCGACCAAACGGGTTAGTCAACAAAGGCAGGAAGATCATGAGCAGCTGCCGGCAGAGACAAGGGTCGAAGAGTCTATACAGAGAATGCATAATGGAGGGAATGGTTGTCAACAGGCAGAGCCATCAAGAACGTGGGAATATTCAAATAGCCCCGTGAAGCCTAGAAACGGGCTAGTAATCACCAATAGTTACTTATTTAGCATGTCTATTTAAACAAGTTTATATATTTGAGTTAAGGGAGCATTTCTTCACATTTAACAGAAATACACTCAAAGTACCCGTATCTAAGAGAGAAACGAGTTTCAAACTTAACAATGTTGAATGCTTCCACATTTAAATTCTTATCAATTTTATAGTCTTTGATTTATTTCCATTGCAATTGTCTTTGTCTTTTTCCCCTTTTACTATCCTTTTTCAACCCAAAAACACTCATCAACATATTAGTATGGGATTATTGTAGATGATCCCGCAAGTAACCTTGAATAAGATGCTAGCAATTGTATTGCAGAGAAATAATAAGCAAACAAAATTATAAGAAACAAAGCATCGACAATGTTCACACACTAGTTGAATACCAAGGAATAAACAACATACAGAAACATGGATGATGGACCGACCAGCTGTAATACCATTATGTAACACCATGAAACCCCAACGCTCCTGAATTTCCTCCATGGAACCAAAGCACACCAAATCACTACTAAAACCTTTAGTAACGTTTCACTAATTCCCTATGGAACCAGCTACTCGATCGTGAATCCATACCATCGGACTAGGGCACACTAAAACTAAACTAAATCTTGTACACCATGATGCATGACTTTCAAAAATGACATATAATTATACATATGCATAATTGACCTCTCTTATGACCATGCACATTACCAACAACATCACCAAAATAATTAATATACACATATTTAACAATGTAACATCACCAAAATTCAAAGAATGATCATAATTTGCACATAATACGCATACAAATATAATTTATCATTTAATCATGTAATAATCGTTTCATCATCACCAATAATTAATAGTCTCTCACCAACTATCACCAAACAATAATTCAACATCGCCTACATGCAAAAACGGGTCTGAAAATTCTACCTGGAAGCTCTCAACGATCCACTAATGCAACGATGACCTGCCACAGAAGCTCTATTGAAGCTCCAACTTTAGTGATTCAAATACCCAAATGCACAAAAATTATATCCTAGTGTCACAGCAGATTCATATCATCATTCAATCATTGAATTCACATTTTAATCCATCGACTAATCATGAAATCACCTTTAACATCAAAACAACAAAATATATAATATTCACCATTAACACCAACATTTATCCCAACAATCATTATACCAATTCCAGCAAGTTCCAGAAACAAAATTTACAAATCAACAATGACATTAGCATAATTTCATCATCAAAACACAAAACATTATGATCACAATAATGAAGTAATAAAACCTATTGGAGAGGAAGGATCTCTCTCTACCCCATCTTGCTAAACACCCATAAAATAACAATCTCCTCTCTTACCTTAGATTTCCCAGCAACAAGTTCTCTAATAAAAAAATTGGTTCATCCCTCTTTAATCCCTAGACTTGTTCTTCTAACTTTTTCTCCAACATCTATTTTACACATAATGTAAGCTTCTGCCAAATCTCACACTCCTCTATTTATAATAAAATCTAATTCGTCCATTTAGGTTATTCTTGTTCTACCTTTAATTATCTCTACATTCTTCTTATTTACATATATTCCTCTACTATCTCATTTTTTCTTTTAACTTTATTATTAAATAGTTTCCATTTTAAAGCCACTAATTTATAAGTTATTCTCAATATTTATATAATTTGTTATTTTATTTTATTTAATTAAAAATACTAATATTTTAGTTGTTTTTAATTATTCTACCAAGCACCTATATTCTCACGACACCTCGCCAATACCATTACACCCCAATAACACATATAAACATGTAATAATTATATAAATACAAAAATAATTCAATTAAATCAATTAATCGAATTTGGGGTGTTACAACTCTCTCCCACTTAGATAATTTTGATTCCAAAAAACTAACTGAAGGAAAGAGAGTTGTAAATGACTCCCACCTCTAAGTCTCCAACTCCCAAGTTATGGTTCCACTAGTTGGTCATCCCCAAACTACATTCACCAAGGTAATCTCTTTACCATTTAACTGCTTCACTTCCTAATCCTTTATTCACATGGGTGATGCCTTAACAATCAGGTTCCCTCTTACCTGTACATAATCCACTTGGATTACATGAGACATATATATATATATATATATATATATATATATATATATATATATACCCTCAACTAAGACACATGAAACACATCATGAAGATTAACAAGCGATGGTGTCAAAGCAACCCAAATGACCACCTCCCCTATCCTCTACATGATCTGGTATGGACCAACAAAACATGGTGTGAGCTTTCAAGACTTCAAAGATCAACTGTAACACGGTGAACTGATTTTGTAGGTTTTTGTATCGCAAATATGCGGATAGCAAGAGTCGCCACCGACTTTTCTTTTATCCAATTAAGGGAAGGTAAAAAGTACAGAAAAAGACCTTCGTTAGATTCTGAGTAAGGGAGAAGGTTATGAAAAGGGAAGGTATTAGCACCCCTTTCCATCCGTAGTTATCTACGGGCTCTTAGTTGCTCTTAGATCACTTTAAAATTGTGCTTTTTGTGTGTTTGACAAAAATGTTTTGAAAAGGGATTTCGCTTTGACTTTGTAATGATTCATGTAGGAATGTATACAAAGTGTTTGGAAATGTTTCGTTTTTGAAAAGAGTTTGAACTTTGACAAAAGTGTGAGGTGTGAAAAGTATTTGATAGAGCAAGCAACTGAGAGTCTTATTACCTACTCAGAATTGGTCGTTTTTGTGTTATTTTACGTTCCTTTAGAATAGCGCTATCTATACCATTAGTTGGTAGGTAACTCTATTTGTTGGATGTAAGCGGGACATTCGAAGGGACATCGGATGGTCATAGAAAGCAACTTGTAGGAAGTATCCTAGCACATTTGAAGGGACTATCATCATTTTTCGTAGGCGACAATCGAGGGTCAAGATCATGTATTCGGAGGCGACATCGTGGGTCTTATGATCTTTGTATCGAAGGGACTATGATGATTTGTTTTGAAGGCAACGGTGCTAGAATACCTCTACGCTCGAGGACATGACCATTTGAATTGTAAGGCAACGAGAGAGAATTACCCTAAGGGGTGCATGTGTCAAAAGAGTGTGTTGATTTCAGATTCATGTTATCTTGAAAATTAGAGTGAGCTATGTTCAATTTTATCTTGCCATACACGCCTAATTACTAGCAGTTTATAGGGTGCGGAAAATAAATTGCGGAAAGTAAAGTGCGGAAAGATAAATCCTACGCCATTACAAGGCTTTGGGGCAGATACATAATTTAAAATGCGGAAAATAAAAGCCCTAATTAATTATTACATCCCATAAGCAATTACATAATTGGAATAAAGAAAACGATAAAAAGAAATCGTCCGAAACGGGATAACCTGTGAAAAGACGAGAAATCGGGAAATACAAGGAAATCGAATAAGAGAAAAATGTTAGTAAAAATAATAATTTTTAAATGAGAAAAATATTTCATGCAAGGAACAACATTAATATGCTAAAATAATTTTTTGGGATTTTTTGGCATTAATTGAATAATTAAAAACTAATTAAAAGTGATTTAAATGATAAATTAACAATTAAATTAAATATGCATGCAAAAATAATATTTTTTATTTTAGAAATTAAATAAACATTTTCTGGAAATAATGCAAAAAGAAAAATATTTTTTGGTATTTTTTAATGCATGATAAAAAATTGTGAAAAGAAATTAAAATGAATGCAAAATATTAAATAAAAAAAGAAATATGAAAATAGTTGAAAATATGAATGAAAATCAAACTTGTAAAAAAGGATGGTCCTGATGTGATTCGAACTCGTGACCAGGAGGAGTATCTTCAACAGTCTGTGCCTTAACCACTAGGCCACTTGACACTTGGTGTTTGAAACATTGAAAACAAATCAATATAAACGTCAACGTGTCATGGATATTTGGAAATTAAACACACTCAGCGCGCAGGCCCCAGTTGGAAAGAGAGAACGAATCAGGAAGCACGAATTTGCCACACATGCCACGCCGGCTTCAACGCTGGTCAACGACACCGGAGCCCTAGCTCCGGTCGTCTTCTCCGGCTAGCCTGAAACTGAAACACACAAAATATGAAGAATAAATGGGAAAGGGGGACCCTACCCCCCTAAATCGGACCTGCGAATCCAATGGTGGTACTCGTTTGCCCTAAAAACGCTTGTACAAGCCAGCTCGATCGAAACAGCTTGAAATGCCCTAACTATGGTGTTTCGAGTTTCACACGTTTAAGCTTGCATGAGATGGTTCATTCATGACCTAACAATCACCCTGAATTGATACAAACACACAAACAACATTAATAATGCATGAATCTATGAAATCGAATTTGAGAAAAAATTTAAACCGGTGAGAGTCCAAGAACACGATCTGGGTAGTCTAGGCTTGATGTGAGGATTGGGATTGCTTGCTGAGAACCTCAGGAAGATGTTTGAATGCTTAGAACTCCTTGAAATTGGCTGGAACTCAAAATTCGATTTTTCACAATTCTTGAAAAATTTTGGCAAAATAAGGGTTGTGTTTTTGGCTAGGGTTTCGTGTCCTTTGCTTGGCATATTGTTGGCTATTTATAGAGTGAATTAGGAGAGGAAAAAGAAGGAAAAAAGATTTGGTTTTGAATGTGCATTGAATAATTTTCAAATAAAATCAAATTTTGGAAAAAATTTGATTTTCTTCTTAATGAGAGAGCAAGCACGAAATTGGCATGTATCATGGGCTTCCTTGGACCTCAAGTTTAATATAAAATCACTCCTTTTGGAAAAATATCTTATTTTCATATTTTATATAATTTAATTTTGAATTAAATAGTTTTAAATCCAAAAACAAATTAATAAAATAGAAAATTGCCATGGCCAAGCATTAATAGGTCACAAATAACATCATGAACAAGTTTGGATCATAAGATTATAGGCCCATTTGGAAAATTTTGCATTTTGACCAATATCTCCTTTTGTGCAATTGTCCAAAAATTCCCAACTTCTGAATAGTGTATCTTGCTCAATTTTCCACATTTTTGAGTGTTCTTGGACTTTTTGGAAAGCTCTAAGAGTCCTCTAACCAACCTCTTTGGTTTCATCTCAATTGGAGTTTCCATGCTCAACATATCTTCAAAACAAAATGTTGACTTTTGGTTGACTTTGAAAAGGACCTGTAATGTTTTGATCCATACCTTCCAAATGAAGCATTTTTTGAACATTCTTGTGAGACATGAAGTTGTAGAGAATGGAATTTCCTTCAAAACAAGAGGTGGTGGAAAAATTTCTGAGAAAGTATGAAGAAGTTATGCTCAGTCAAAGTTTGGTTGACTTTTCACTAAGAAAACCCTAATTTGGAAAGTTTGACTTTTGAGCAAATCTTGAGTTTTCTTGATGAATCATGATCAACCCTTGATCAAATGATGAATGTGACTTCAAAATGAGGATGTTGACCAAAAATCAGGAAGTTTGACTGTATGTTGACCACAGTTGACTTTTTGTCCAATACAACTGATTTTCAACCATCTGAGCCATTGTCTGAGGAAACTTGACTTGTGAGGCTTGAAACTTGACATGGAGAATCTTTGAAGCATATGAGGAGGCATGAAGACCAATGGAGATGTTGGAAGTCCATCTTGATCTGAGAAGCACCAAACCCTAGTTTGGGTTGATTGTCTATGAGAGGGTTTGTCTGATCAACCCTTGAGGAATCCTTGAGTATGGATGTATGAAATATCTTGAGAAGATGGAGGGCAAATTTTGGGTTATGACATCAACCACCACCAATTACCAGAGTTAATCGCAAAAACACATGATCTCCCTCTTAGAACTCAAATATCTTCCTCCTCTAATCATGGTAACTCTTTTGGCTAATCTGCAAATCTCTCATCTTCTTTATCTTGATCTTATCAAATTTCTACTGAATGATCTCAAATTTGAGCACAACACTCTCACCTTATTCATTCCAACATAAAGAGTCATGTGTGACACCCCGATTTAATTTAAATATTTATTAAGTGAGGATTTAATTATTTAATTAAATGAAGTTTCGAGTATTAATTTTAGTGGATTAATTGGGCCATTGAATGAGGAAATGTGTTGAGGTGTGCAAAGTAAACGGTGGGTGTAAGAGAGTAAATCACTCTACTAAGTATTAAGTTTTAATTATTTTATTTTATTGGAATAATTAAAGGAACATTAAAAGGAATATAAAAAGGGAAAAGAAAGAAAGAATAGGTTTTTGGAGAAACTGTTTTCACGTGGAATTGGAGAGAAGAGGAAAAGAGAGGAAAAGCCGACACCAAGAGAATCGAAGAATCATCGCGAGGTAAGGGGTGGTTTCGATCAATTAATATGCCTTATGGGTTTTGGGAATCATAGGGATAATTGGGTATGTTAGATAGTTTGAATTGTGATGATTATGAGTTATAGGAAATAAACCCTATTTGTGTCGGTGTTGAGATTAGAAATCATAAGTATGTCAAGTGATTGATGAGAGTGAATAAATCATGTTGATTGATGTTAAAATGGTGTGAAATGACGATGAATTGATGTTCCTAATGTGCCAAATCGTATTAGTAAGTTTGGGAATGAGTAAGAATGGAAAATGCGGTCAAAAAGTAGTAAAATTGCTGTCACAGGTCGTGGGAACCGGTTCCCTGTGGGGAGGAACCGAGTTCCCAGTGTTAAATTGCAGAAACTGGGGAAAAATAGACTCAGGAACCGGTTCCTGTATATGACGGAACCGGTTCCCCATTCAAAAATCAGGGGCGTGTTATTTTTAACTTCCAGGAACCGGTTCCGGTCTGGGTAGGAACCGGGTTCCATGTTCATTTTTCCAATTTTTCTAAAACTTCAAAAATTCATATTTTCTAAACCGTAACTCCGATTCGAGTGCCGTTTTCGGAGTTATTTTCTAAATTTCGAATACTACCTTTTGAAAAGAGAAAAATATTATTTTGCTGAATTATTTTTAAAAATGGTCGCGCTCCCGACTTTTTGAAAGAATGAGTAATTCAGGATAATGTGAACTATTATGAATGGTATGAGTTACCTATGAGGTATTGATGCTGACAGTGTTATATAATTGCTATTCATTTTGATTTGAATGAGATACACTGGTGAATTGACATGATGTGATTTGTATTAATATCATGATATGTGAAATGATGATGGCATGCTTTTGTGATGCATGCATATACATTTATTGATTTGGTTCATTCCCATTGTGCGGAAGCGAACTGGTTGAGCCAATATACTTACCCGGAGGTTGAGGTAGTGAGGCTGGATTCTTGACCCAATAGCTATGGGCGAATCATGAATTAACACTGTCTATCCACATGTAAACGGAGCGGTGTGTGTGAACTCGGTTCACGTTTTGGTACCACATGCATAGAGTCTGCATTGCATATGGGATTGTAACATGCTAGGATGGATTCCAGTGTTGCAATTTCCATTGTTTGAATTATGTACATGTTCATTGCGTGAGCTGTGTTGTGAATTGATTATGACTTGTGCTTGATTAAATGGATTAATGTATCTCTATTTCTATTGTATTCTAAAAACGTATAATGCATGTTATATTGAATTGAGATCTCACCCTTACTCAACATTTTCAGATCCGAAGTGATTAGCTGCTTGGAGTTGGTGAGGATAGCTCTAGTATTGAGTCAGTCAGTTAGTCCGCGTGTCAGTGTCGTGCTCTGGTAGATGTAACACTGGGGAACGGTTGTTTGAATCCTTTAATGGATATTTTTGAGTAACTTTGAATTATGTTGACTTATTACCTGGAATTCTTTAATGTTTTGATTCAGGATTTTGTTTATTATTCTGGAATACTGTGAATGTTGTATTCAGAAGTTTTGGTTATGTTACATTTCCGCTGTTAAACATAACTGTTGCATTAATTATTTGATAAGTCTTCTTCAGTGAGAGCATGACACATGTTTTGGAAATCTTTATGTTTTAAAAATTGTGACGCCTTCTTGGTTATGATTAAATACTCTGATTATTATTATAAAACGCGGGTAATTAGAAGGGGGTGTTACATCATGCACCTTCTACCATACATTGCCTCAAACAGTGTCCTTCCAATACTAGAACGGAAACCATTTTTATAGGTGAAATCAATTAAAGACAAGTAGTTATCCCAAGCACATCATTATTCTAGCACAAAAGCCCTTTTGCAAATCCTCCAAAGACTGGATAGTCTTCTCTATCTGACCATCCATCTGTGGGTGATAAGCAGAACTCAACTTCACCTTTGTACCCAACACTTTCTACAAACTCTCCTAGAACCTCGATGTGAATCTCATATCTCTATCATACACGATACATAAAGGAATATAATGTAAACTGACAATCTTCTCAATATACAACTCAACTAACTTGTGTAAAGGATAATTTATCTTAATCAGGACGAAATGAGTCGATTTAGTCATCCTATCGATAAACATCCATATAGATTCACATTTATTCGTCGTCTTTGGCAAACTTGTCATGAAATAAATGGAAATGCTATCCCATTTTCACTATGAAATACTCAACAATTGCATCATACCCAACAGTTTTTTATGATCAATCTTTGACTTCTGGAAAGTGAAACAAGCATAAACAAGCTCAATTATTTTTTCTTCAAGCCAGGCCAACAAAACATTTTTTTTCAAGTCTTGATACATTTTATTAGCATCGGAATGAATACTCAGACCACTCCAATAACCCTCTTTAAGAATAATCTTCTTAAGTTTCAGCACATATTATATACAACCATGTCTCTAAACCTTATAACACTATTCTCGTTGATTCTAAAGTCACCACATTTACCTTCATCAATTAACACCGATCAGTTAATGAATCCCAAATCGATATTTTAACCTTATTTTATTTCTTCTAAAATACCTGAAATTCCTGGCAGCAGATACGTGATGTCACAGAGAATGTTATGACACAGTATCTGACACTCTGTTAACAATTCACACAGTAAATTCAAACAACAATAAAAAACACAATAAATTGTTTACCCAGTTCAGTGTGTAACTACACCTACATATGGGGGCTACCAAGCCAGGGAGGAAATTCAGTATTAGTAGAATTAATTCAGGAATAAACCACCCAATTTATCTCCTTCACTTAAAACCTACCCAATGCAACTTCAATCTAAGTCATACTTAGACCTGAGTTCCTACTCACTCCCCCTCAATCACAGCAGTGATATCAACCTATTGATTAATTGAATTATGAAGACACTCTTCAATAAACAAACTTGATTTTGCTTCAAAAATTTAATCAAGAGACACAACACTCGTGCTTCAAAGCTTTGAGTGATAAACTTCCCTTACAAACAAATCCTAGTCCAAAGCACTTATCAATTGATAGTTGTTTGGCTCACAAGAGTAACTAGAATTACAAAATACAACCTGCTAAATCTTCAATACAGTTCAAGAGGCGCTAAAGCAGAGTAAGGGTTCTATTCCTATTATAGAAGCAGTCCTGAAACTTCAGTTTTGGGCTTCCATAAAGATAGCTAGGGTTCACTTAATTAATCCTAAAAACTTGGTCTTATCAACAACCAATTTAGGTTTAACTAAGATTAACCAATTTAGCCACGTGAGCATGTAATCTAATAACATAGAACAATAATAAAACAGCTCAACAAACTTCCTGAAAAATCTCAGGAAAAGCAGATTCTGCAGAACAGTAAATGTCACACAGAATGTCATAACATCTTTTATGACATCAGTCAAAGTTCTGCAGAATTTCCAGCACAGTACTTGCTTCTAGATCTGAGCTGTACTTAAGCATCCTTGTCATGTAGGATTTATCTTCAAACTCTGAATGTCATGACATTTATCAAGACATTGCTATAGTCTAGTTTTACCAAAAATTAATGCCAACTTAAAACACTAACAATACCACTGTCATATTTAATGTTCCCAACTTCACACTGTTAGAAGTCCTTTCACACAAAAATAAATTAGGTGTCTGAATTGCTCGATTAACTCCAATTATCGAACCATAAGCATCGACATATGCAAAAACTTCTTACTCAAAGAAACAACTATAACATTGGCTTTACCACGACTTTAATTCAAACCAAAGTCACAATCCTTTAGAAATTCAAGCCACAACCTCTGCCTCATGTTCAACTCTTTCTGGTCGAATACGTTCTTCAAACTCTTGTGATCACTTAACACTTCAACTATTGATCCAAACAGATAACACCACTAAGTTTTTAACACAAACACCACATCTTCCAACTTTAGATCATGTGTATATAAATTCCTCTCATAAACCTTTAACTTCCTAGAAGCATATGTCACAACCTAACTATTGTGCATCAACGCACGTCCTTGACCTATCTTCGAAGCATCACAGTACACAATAAATGGTTCACTCACATTTGAAAAAATCAAAGCTAGAGCAATCATCAAATTATTCTTGAGATCTATAAACCTTTGTTCACATTGATTATCCCACACATAAGCTTAACTCTATTGAGTCAGCTAAGTCAAAGGCATCACGAACTTCGAAAAGCCTTCGATAAACCTTTATAATAACCAACCAAACCCTAAAATTCAAATATCTGTGACATACTTTATAGTCTCCCAATGTAACACAACATCAACCATGGATGTATCAACAACAACATCGCAACTAGAAATGACATGCCCGAGAAAACTCACCTCTTTAAACCATAATTCACACTTGGACAAATTTACATACAACTTCTTTTATTCCAGATGCTCTACAGATTCTTTGTCATACATAGAGTATAATATTATATCTTTGATTATCACAAATAGAATATGTCATACCCCAATTTTTGACCTAATATACCACCTTAAATTTGCATCACTGCATCACTAACAGTTCAAGAACAGAATTAATCGGGTGTGGCTTCTAGAAGTCAAAATCAGGATTTCATCAATTTTTCATCTGTTCAAGAGGTAATCAATTAGGGTTTGAGTTTCCACTCACTTCAATTGATCTATCTTAATCAATCATTAGCAGTTGATCTTCAGATTCCCAACTTTTTTCTGATGATCTATCAAGGATCGACCAATTAGGGTTTTCATCGAGGATAGGGAATAACTGACTTTTTGCTCAACAAATGACCTATTTGATTGGATATTGATCTTTATATCTTCAATTCAACATATTGACCTAATTTCTTGATTCAAAACATCACAGAAGTTCACATTTTTCATCAGTCAATTTCTGGATCATTTGATGAAATTTCATCTGCACTGAAAAGTCAAACTTTGACTTTTGGTCAACTTTTTCAAGATAAAACTTTTTCAATCATCAAAATATTTCAAATGATCCATCATGATCATAAAAAATCAAGAAATATGGAAAAGTCCACAAAAAGTCAAAATTTCCAACACTTAGAAAATGTTTCAAGTGTTAGAAATTTCATGTTTTTTCCTACTTTCATGGCAATTTTTCACATAGTTCCATTTGGAATTAGAAAAAACTCAAAACATGAACGTTGAAGCCCTTGTTACAAGCTTTCCAAAATGTCCAAGAACTTGCAAAACCATTTTGTCTAGCTACACGTTTGATTTTGAAACATAAAGCTCCAAAAGCCATGGATTTCAAGTTTATGCTTCAAAAATTACAAGTCATTTTTGAGTTTTCTTCTTCTAGAAGCCTTGTCACCAAGTTGAGATAGGCTAGAGCTGATAAAAATCAGATGAGAGGTAATTATGATGAATATAAGATCAAGTAAGATTTTAACCATGGTTAAAAGAATATTCCATTTGCATTTATGGTAAAGATGACTTTCTTGCCCTTGAAGGCAAGTTGCTCAAGTTCAAGCCAATCTTCTTCACTTACCATTCAGAGTTCTTGACCTATAAATAGAGGTCATGTTTTCAAATTAAAACCACACCAAAGCTATGCAAAACAAGCTTTCACTCTCCTTTCTTGAATTTCCAAGTTTTATAGTTCAAAAGTGAGAATCTTGCATTTTGGCAAAACTTGTAAAATCCGTGAGAAACTTGGTGTCTAACATGTCTTAAACATCAAATACAACTTGTTTGAAACTTAAAATTAACTCAAGAACAAATAAAAATCAGAATCATTGTTCAAACTTTCAAACTTGTAAAAACTTGCCTTAACTTTCAAACTGTTAATTTGTTCGAGCAAGTTGTGATTTTATCATTCAAACATCATCTATACATCTCATATGAGTGATACAAATCATCATCCTTGACCTGTAACACCTCCAACCACGAATTCAAATTTCACTTCAAGCATATGCAGTTGGAATTGGGTAGAGAGTTTCAGACCATCTCAAAGCAAGCATAGTGATCAAACACCTTCCATAAGGTTCAATGGTGTTGTAGCAATCATCATAACACTTCTGGAAACACTCTTTCAAGGAATTCGATCTCAGCTTCAAGAGGTAAGAACTCGAACTTTGAACTTCATAATTTCTAACTTCCAGTTCAAAAATGGCTTGGCCGTTTTGTTTCTGCACCTTCACTGATTGTTAACCCTCAATCAATTGTTTGATCCCATGGCCATACACGATTTCACATTGAATTTTCAAAATTAGGGTTCTTCGTGTTTCTAGAAAAATTAATCATCTAAAACTGAAAATAAATGAAATTAATCACCATCATCATGTTCCTGGTTAAATTTCGAGCAAGTTTGAAGTTTATAGTTTTCAATTTCATCAAGAAACGAAGAACCCATGATTGAATGAAGATTGGATGAAGAAGAAGAACATTGCGCGCGTGTTCTTGATTTTCCATAAATTCAAATTTCATTTTATAATATAATTAAATAAAGTAAGTTATATAAACGGGTGTATTGTCGCCCCAGCGGTTGCTAGCTCACTCTTAAGTCTCTTGCCTTGCCTTGCCCAATGGTCCTGGGGTCGAATCCCCTTGGGACCATTTTGTCAAAAAATTTTGCTTTTCCTTCACATTTTTTTCAAACTTTAACACTTTCAAAACCCAATCAAAACTCCTCATTTTGAGGTGATTTTTTGCACACTTGTCATTTAATGTATCTATTTTATGATGATGTCAAAAAAATCCAAAAATATTCTCTTTTGATTATATTTTCATCGAGCCGAAAACGAGACATTTTAAGTACTTTTCAAAGATGTTTTTTTCAAACAATCGAAACTCGAAACTTTTTCAAACTTCTTGTGGATATATTTCATCTTTCAAAAACACTTTCAAGATCTTTTCAAAACATTTCAAAACATACTTACACACCTTTTTTCCATGATCGACCCGATTTGAAGATAAAACCAAACCCGTTTTTCCTCGAATTTCCTAACCGATCATGGGCCTCCCTCACGGTGTAAGTCCCAATTCTTTTTATGTACATAGTTATTTCCTTGTACATATCCAATTCTTTTTTATGTACATAGTTATTTCCTTGTACATATCCAATTCTCTTATGTACATATCAATTTTACTTGTACATAGTACAGATATCTTTGTAAATATTCAAGTATAGCAAACTTTCGTTCGTTTATTCGCTTGTTTATACACCAATTCGATTGGTATTAAGAGGAGCATTATTCCCGGTGAAACTGCTTTTAAAACCAATGGGCCTCCCTCACGGTGTAAGTCCCAACCCTCCTATGTACATACACATTTCCTCGTACATAAATACCCATTTGTGTACATATTTATTTCCTTGTACACATTCAAACTTGTAAATAAACATTACACACTTGTTTATATTTCCTTCATAAACTATTGTAAATAAACATTACACATTTGTTTATATTTCCTTCATAAACTCTTGTAAATAAACATTACACTTTTTTTTTTATTTCCTTCATAAACTCCTGTGAATAAACTTTATACACTTGTTTATATAACTGTCTAGTTATAACATAACAACTAGTCTAACAATTAAGTTCCCCGCAGAGTATTAGCCTCCTCTTGGGCTTTGTGCAAGATAACTCATTCATCTGAGTTCAGCCTCCTCTTAGGCTTCATATAAGGAAACTCATTCATCTGAGTTTAGCCTCCGCTTAGGCTTCATATAAGACAACACTCCCATGTTGAGTCAGCCTCCTCTTGGGCTTCGTTCAAAAGAACTCATCATCGAGTTTAGCTTTCTCTTGGGCATCAAACAAGAAAGAGACCAGGAAATCTCTTAACAGCCTCCTATTGGGCTTCCAATACAAAGAATCACCCGCGTTAGGATAGTACCCTGAGAGTATAATTTCCCGGTGAAATCACTCTTCAATCCTAAGAGGATGGTTTCCTGGTGAAATCACTCTTAAAGCCAAAGCCAACCATACCCTATAGCTTCCTCTTGAGCTTCATACAAGGACCCTCGATGACCCTCGGAATGCCTCCTCTTGGGTTTACAATACAAGGACCCACATGCTTCTTAAAAGCATCCCCCTAATCTAATCAATTTCTCCTAGAGATTTAGACATTTATCATCTCTATGGAAGAAGTATCTCATCTATCACATCACATATAATCAAAAACTTTTCAAACTCTTTTCAAACAAAAACATCTCTTAATCGTAAGTAGTAACGCTTGTACACTCAATCAAAACACCCAATGCTTACAATTAAAAGATTCAATCATTTTTCAAACATCTTTCTTAACTCGTAAGTGGTAACGCTTGTACACTCAAGCAAAACACCTATAACTTATGATGAAAGATTTAAATCAATCAATCATTTCAAAATGTATGTGATGAAATAGATTAGATACATTTTTCATTAAGATGACATTTTTCTTTGTCTCTTAATAACATCCCGTTGCTTCCACTATCATAAGTGGGAACTACGATTGCTCTGACTTTCTCAACATCCTTTTGAGAATACGTAGGCACAAGGTCTCATCCTTGGCGAGCAAAACTTCTCCCTCAAACCAAAAAAACCATAGATCCCTTTAGATCCGAGCTACAAATGCTCTAATTCCCATTAAGGGATATGTATGCAGAAGATCCCAATGATCTTTGCGAGCACAATAATAACAAAACCTAGGATCCCACATAATCTACCCTTCTTAAAATCCAAAGGAGAAACTTTCCCAATCATAGAAATAGCAATTAAAACACACAAACATATCAAACATATTCATATATAAAGCTGAAATTCCTGGCAGCAGATACGTGATGTCACAGAGAATGTTATGACACACTATCTGAAACTCTGTTAACAATTCACACAATAAATGTAAACAGCAGTAAAGAACACAATAAGTTGTTTACCCAGTTCAGTGTCTAACTACACCTACATCTGGGGGCTACCAAGCCAGAGAGGAAATTCACTATTAGTAGAATTAATTCAGGAATAAACCAACCAGTTTATCTCCTTCACTTAAAACCTACCCAATGCAACTTCAACCTAAGTCCTACTTAGATCTGAGTACCTACTCACTCCCCCTCAATCACAGCAGTGATATCAACCTATTGAATAATTGAATTGTGAAGACACACTTCAATAAACTATCTTGATCTTGCTTCAAAGCTTTCAATCAAGAGACAAACACTCGTGCTTCAAAGCTTTGGGTGATAAACTACCCTTACAACAAATCCTAGTCCAAGGCACTTATCAATTGATAATTGCTTGGCTCACAAGAGATACTAGAATTACAAATACCAATGTTAACATTCCTAACAGTACACAAATAACAACCTGCTATTACTTCAATAAATTCCAGAGGCGTAGCAGCAGTGTAAGGGTTGAATTCCTTTTATAGAAGCAGTCCTGAAACTTCAGGTTTGGGCTTCCATAAAGATAGCTAGGGTTCACTTAATTTAATCCTAAAAACATGGTCTTTTCAACAACCAATTTAGGTTTAATTAAGATTAACCTAGCAGCCACGTGAGCATGCTTTCTAATAACAGAAAAACAATATTTAGCAGCTCAACAAACTTCCTGAAAAGTCTCAGAAAAAAGCATTCTGCAGAATGTCACACTGAATGTCATAACATCTGTTATGACATCAGACTGTTTTCTGCAGAATTTCCAGCACAGCTTTAGCTTCCAGTTCTGAGCTGTCCTTTAATCATCCTTAGCAGGTAGGATTTATCTTCAATCTCTGAATGTCATGACATTTATCAAGACGTTGCTAAAGCCTAGTTTTACCAAAATTAATGCCAACTAAAAACACTAACAAACTCCCCCTTTGGCACATTTTTGGCTAAAACTACTTAACACATCAGAGTACCTATGCAGCAGAAGACAAACTAGTTCTAAGCTTAAATAAACTAGAACCTAGAGATAAGATAAATTCTACCCATACAGAAATCCCACAATTCCCACATTCAAAATTTAAATTTCCATACAGATTCCCAAAAACCCAATACTACTGTCACACAGTAGTTCTTCTCCCCCTTTTTAGCCATAAAGGGCCAAAGGAAACAATACAATTGCCCCAAACAATCAACATATAATAAAGTATCAGGATTGTTTAGAGTTACATCTCTCAAAGAGATTACAATTCACCAAAGAGATTACAAACCAAAACAAATACAGGAGAACTGGATTTAAACAACAAGACAATAAACAAAAATGGACAGACTTCTATCTCACGTGCTCTCTTCTCCAGAGGGAACACTATGAAAGGAAGTATCTTCTGAACTCCCTTCAAGACGACCATCCGAACGTCCTCATCTTCTGACCAACAGCCTCATCGCCTATCCTGTCATCCTCAACCTCTGTGTCCTACTCTAGTTGAGATAAGTTCTTCAAGGGTCTGCTTCCGGCTTCAAGTTCCCTGGTCTCTTTTAGCACAAAGAATGACATTTGCCTTCGAGAATTTGCCTTGACTTGTGATGTCTCAAGATGTCATGACAATGTCTGGAACATGCTTCCCTTGAAATAGCTTGTAGTGAAACCAAGGCGAAGCTCTTTTACAGAATCTCTATCAACCGGATGTCGGGTATTGATCGTTATAATACCACACGTAGGGAGGGAAAGGCTATGGGTCCTTTGATAACATAGCTTTGATGCTTGAGTGTCTCAAATATATAGGATCCATAGTCAAATGTAGCACGAGTGCCTCGCATATGAATCTTCCAGTCCATTAGAGATGGTGGATTTGTGATTGGTTGGGACCAGTTAGCACACCAATCTTATGCGATTGCAAATTTGACACTCAACTTGGCTGAGAGCTTTCCCTTTAGAGGCCATTGTCTTACTTTTTGGCAGTGATGGTTTGACTGATTTTGTTGTCAGTTTCCTCCAGCTCTGGCTGAGTATTAGCAGACCTACCCAAGAATCTGTTGATCACATTTGGAGAAAACCTGACTTTCCTCCCCTTACATATGCAGTCTGGTAGTCAGCAGAGTTCCTATCCCCACAGCCATTTGAAAGATTGACTATAAACTCTTTCACCAAACCTTCATAACAGTTTGAGAAGCCCATAATTGTTTTCATCGACCACCTTTTGATCAAGTCAACAATTTCCTTGCATTCAAAACACTTTATTTAACTCTCTTTCCAGAGCCACCCTCTTTAAGCAAATATACTTCCATCTTCCAGCATTTTCAGGATGATGGAAAGAAATCTTATCAATGGCCACTTCAGGCACCTTGAGCAGTTTCCCAAGAGTTTGCTTCTTTCTGGGATGAATGTCTGTGACATTCTCTTCAACATTAAATTCAGAGTCTTGATCTGAACCTGAGGATTCAGGTACTTTCCTCTTTTTCACAATTGGTGTTCTCTTTGGTCTAGTGTCACCACCAACAGTTTTTACTCTACTTCTTCTTGTAGAGGGTCCAGCCTTGTGATACTTCTCAGTCTTGCACACATCTTCAGTATCCTTCTCTTTAGTAGGACTTTGTGAGGCTGCCTGTTTTCCCTTCCTTTTCATCATTCTCTTTGCAATGCTTGGATTGACATTGGCAATAAGATCATTGTCTGAGAACACTTCATCTAAGTCAATAACTGGAGGTTCAGTTAAATGATCAGAATCTTGGACTGGAGATTCTTCCAAAATACTGTCAGAGATGTAGTCATCAGGGACTTTACCAGATGCACACTTTGCTGGTGATTCTTCAAGAATGCTATCAGAAATATAGTCAGCAGGGGCTTTTTCAGAGACAAATTTTGCTGGGGATTCTTCAAGGATACTATCAGAAATCACTTCTTCCTTATCAGTAGGGGTTTCATTACAAACATCATCAACACGTACTTCAGAGTCTTTAACTGAAGGATCTTCATTATTCTTGGCAGGAGAAGTATCATGATCATCAGATGTCTCGACATTCTCAGTGACATCTGGATCAACTGCTAAACTAGGGCTAGCAGACTTATAGTTTAGGGGAATTGAAACCCCAGGTACAGATTGGTCTTCGTTGAGGATCCTGGTTACTAATCTAGCAATGGCTATATGCACAGCCCTAGGCTCCTCTGTGTTCACTATTTCTGGGGGAACAGAAGAGGTGGTATAGAAGTCTTACCCGAGGGAGATGCTTGAGTCCTTCTTGCATTCCTTGTGCGCAATTTCTTGACTTTTCTGGGTCAGTAGCTATTGCACGCAATAGAGTAACCCTCAGTGCTTCAGCTTGCATGGCTTCATTATTTTCCCTGACTTCAGCCATGGAGGGAGATGAAGATCCTGATTCTTGAGATGATGAGGATGATGAAGACATTTTTCGCTGATGGTTTTTAAGAGGATGAAAGCGAAAATAGCAGAGAGTTTCAGAGTTTCTTTTGGGAGAAGAAAGGGTGGTACTACTTTCAAAAGAAGAAACTATTATATGAGGATGTCTCTTCCTATTCTTGTACCTTTCAAAATAAGGATGAAAATACCCAAATAACCCTCTTAAAAATAATTGAAATAAAAAGTCCCTTTCATCCCCTATTGTAGGCACAGTTAATTGCTACAACTCCTCATATTGACAAGTACCCGATTTGTCCCTCAAAGTCTTACACTGACTAGCCTCAAAAACTTTAGAAAAGATGTCACAGGACAATGTCATGACATCCTGCATGACATTGTACCTAGTCAGCATCTACTTCATCCAGATCATCTTAGAGCAATTTATGTCAGCTGCTATGTGTTCAGCTTCAACATTGTATAGGACTACACAGTCTTGCTTCTTGCTGGTCCAAGGAATAAGATTGTTTCTCAAGAAGACACATTCATCAAAAGCATTTTTACACAAGCTTTGATCAACACTTTCTCCACTTGCTTTCTTGGACAACTTCAAATATGGAGGAGTAAAAGTCCTAGTGTGGCTGTTATTCTTCATTTCAAGCTTCTTGACACAATTCCTTGCATACTTGCTATGTGAAAAAAGTATTGAGTCTTCCATCTGTGAGACTTGCAGTCCAAGAAAATGAATCAACTTTCCAATGAGGCTCTTCCCAGATCGAGCTTGCAGTTGGTTGTCAGAATGTCTCACAATTGTGTCAGGTATTCCTCCAAAATCCATGTTGTTAACATAAGTTTGAAGCACCATGATCTTTCCTCCTTTGACAGAGAGGGTTTCTTCCAAGACTCCTCTCCTGTATCCTTTAACAGTAAGATACTTGGTTAGCCTTTCATGCCAGATACTAGTACTTTGCTTCAGTACTTTAGAAGTGGTCAGATGTCTAGACATTGGATGTGACATTCTGACTTCCTGTCCAGCCTTACCCTTACTACAGATTCTCCCTTTGTCCATGTGAATTCTTGGTATCCTTTTGACTCCCTCTTTGGAACTGATCCTTTTCATTCCTCTGAGATGTGGATGACCAGATTCTTGCTGCCACAACTTTACTTCCTCTTCATCTTTGTCTGTAGAACATACAGAGGGCAGAGTGGTGTTCTTAGATTCCCACATGTAGCAGTTGTCCTTTGATCTGACTCCTCTCATAATCACTACTTGTTCATCATTGATTAGAGGACATTCAGCCTTAGTGAAGTTGACTGTGAATCCCATATCACATAGCTGACTTATGCTAATGAGATTTGCATTCAGACCTTTTACCAGCAACACTCCATTTAGATTTGGAGCTCCAGACCAGTTTGAGTTTCCAACACCTTTGATTTCTCCTTTAGCTCCATCTCCAAAGGTAACAAAGCTGGTAGAATGAGGCTTAACATCATTGAGAAGATTCCTGTCTCCAGTCATGTGCTTGGAACATCCACTGTCAAAGTACCAATCTTTCTTGGCAGACACTCTAAGAGAAGTGTTAGCTACCAGAGCAACAGTCTTCTTCTTCCACTGTTGAGTGTATGATACCCTGTTGGTTTTAGGCTTCCCATAAGAACCTTGATTGGGATATCCATGTAGCCTGTAGCAAAAAGATTTTATGTGACCAAACCTTCCACAATAATGACATCTCCATCTTTGAAACTTTTTGTTCATGTTTCTATGATTTTGATGTTGAACCCAATGTTGTGACATCTGTTTTGACATTGGTTTATTAGGTCTGTTCTTCCTTTTGTTATTAACAAACTTCTTAGCCTTCACATATCCTGAGGCAGACCTATTTCCTGTTTTATGGTGTGACATCTTCTTTTCCATGGACTTGCTAGGTTTGTTCCTCTCCTGGTTATTGGCAAATCTCTTTGCAGCCACATACCCTGAGCCAGACACATTTCCTGTTTTGCGTTGTGACAACTGTTTTGACATTGGTTTCCCATGTCTCTTCTTCTTAGTGTCACCAACAGGTTTCTTTTCAGCCACATATCCTAGACCATGCTTATTTCCTGCACTTTGTCCAAGCTGAAGAATTTCTTCCAACTTATCAGTACTAGATGTCAACATTTTGACAGATTTAGACATCTAATCAAGTTTGGAGTTCAACATTATAATATCACTATTGAGGTGATTTATAGTGGCTGTGTTTTCCTTTTTCTCAGCCTCCAGCTTCATATTCTCAGCTTCCAACTTCTCAATCAGCTTTTTCTGTTCCTCATTTCGCTGACATACTTCACCATTTTTTATACACAGCTTCTTGTAGGTTTCAGCAAGCTCTTCAAATGTCACTTCCTCATCACTAGAATCCATATCAGAATTGTACACTCCAGAGAGAGCAGTGACAAGTTTGGCACCTTCTTCCTCAGATTCACTTCCTGAATCACCATCAGACCAAGTGACAGCCATTCCTTTCTTTTGTTTCTTTAGAAAGGTGGGACATTCAGCTCTAATATGTCCAAATCCTTCACATCCATGACATTGGATTCCACTGCCTTGACTTCCTTTCTCCTCTGACTTGGATCTTCTGCTGGAGTCATAAGATCTACTGATGTCAGATGAAATGTCCTTGACATTTGACCTTGACTTTGGATCAATCCTCTTGATGAGCTTGTTGAACTGTCTTCCAAGCATAGCTATAGCTTCAGATATCTTCTCTTCATCTTCCACCTTGCATCCTTCCTCAGTATTAGATACAAGTGCTATGCTCTTGTTCTTTTTGTCAACAGTTTCACTGATTCCCATCTCAAAAGTCATAAGAGATCCTATAAGTTCTTCAACCTTCAAGGTGCTGATGTCCTGAGCCTCCTCTATTGTAGTCACTTTCATTGCAAACCTTTTAGGCAAGGATCTGAGAATCTTTCTCACCAGCTTTTCTTCTGACATCTTTTCACTAAGTGCTCCTGAGGCGTTGGCAATCTCCAAAATATTCATGTGAAACTCATGAATAGTCTCATCTTCTTTCATCTTCAAATTCTCAAATTTGGTAGTGAGCATCTGAAGTCTTGACATCTTCACCTTGGATGTTCCCTCATGAGTAGTTTTGAGAGTGTCCCAAACATCCTTGGCCAGCTCACATTGATGGACCAGTCTGAAGATGTTTCTGTCAATACCATTGAATAGGGCATTCAATGCTTTAGAGTTCCCCAGAGCTAGCTCCTCTTCCTCTTTGCTCCATTCCTCCTCAGGTTTCAAGACAGTAGTCCCATCTTTCTCAAGCTTGGTGGGATGTTTCCATCCTTTGTCAGCAGCTCTCCAAGCCTTAATGTCCACTGATCTTAAGAAGGCAACCATACGAGGCTTCCAGTAATCATAATTAGACCCATCCAGAATAGGTGGTCTACCTCCAAATCCTCCTTCCTTATCCATTACGCCAGAAACTATTATCCCTAGATCTCACCCAGAAATAACAGGCAGGGTGCCTGCTCTGATGCCAATTGAAATTCCTGGCAGCAGATACGTGATGTCACAGAGAATGTTATGACACACTATCTGACACTCTGTTAACAATTCACACAATAAATGTAAAGCAGTAAAGAACACAATAAGTTGTTTACCCAGTTTAGTGTCTAACTACACCTACATCTGGGGGCTACCAAGCTAGGGAGGAAATTCACTATTAGTAGAATTAATTTAGGAATAAACCAACCAGTTTATCTCCTTCACTTAAAACCTACCCAATGCAACTTCAACCTAAGTCCTACTTAGATCTGAGTACCTACTCACTCCCCCTCAATCACAGCAGTGATATCAACCTATTGAATAATTGAATTGTGAAGACACACTTCAATAAACTATCTTGATCTTGCTTCAAAGCTTTCAATCAAGAGACAAACACTCGTGCTTCAACGCTTTGAGTGATAAACTACCCTTATAACAAATCCTAGTCCAAGGCACTTATCAATTGATAATTGCTTGGCTCACAAGAGATACTAGAATTACAAATACCAATTGTTAACTTTCCTAACAGTACACAAATAACAACCTGCTATTACTTCAATAAATTCCAGAGGCGTAGCAGCAGTGTAAGGGTTGAATTCCTTTTATAGAAGCAGTCCTGAAACTTCAGTTTTGGGCTTCCATAAAGATAGCTAGGGTTCACTTAATTTAATCCTAAAAACATGGTCTTTTCAACAACCAATTTAGGTTTAATTAAGATTAACCTAGCAGCCACGTGAGCATGCTTTCTAATAACAGAAAAACAATATTTAGCAGCTCAACAAACTTCTTGAAAAGTCTCAGAAAAACAGTTCGCGAGCGAATAAACACATGAATGTCATAACATCTGTTATGACATCGTTTTCAAATTTCCAGCACAGCTTTAGCTTCCAGTTCTGAGCTGTCCTTTAATCATCCTTAGCAGGTAGGATTCATCTTCAATCTCTGAATGTCATGACATTTATCAAGACATTGCTAAAGTTCATCTTCAATCTTCAATCTTCAACCTTCAATCTTCAATCATGGATGTATCAACAACAACATCGCAACTAGAAATGACATGCTCGAGAAAACTCACCTCTTTAAACCATAATTCACACTTGGACAAATTTACATACAACTTCTTTTATTCCAGATGCTCTACAGATTCTTTGTCATACATAGAGTATAATATTATATCTTTGATTATCACAAATAGAATATGTCATACCCCAATTTTTGACCTAATATACCACCTTAAATTTGCATCACTGCATCACTAACAGTTCAAGAACAGAATTAATCGGGTGTGGCTTCTAGAAGTCAAAATCAGGATTTCATCAATTTTTCATCTGTTCAAGAGGTAATCAATTAGGGTTTGAGTTTCCAC
This sequence comes from Vicia sativa, assembly GCA_021764765.1. NCBI lineage: Eukaryota > Viridiplantae > Streptophyta > Magnoliopsida > Fabales > Fabaceae > Vicia > Vicia sativa. The sequence continues at coordinate 38,805,681 of CM038797.1, read as the reverse complement.
TCACTTCAATTGATCTATCTTAATCAATCATTAGCAGTTGATCTTCAGATTCCCAACTTTTTTCTGATGATCTATCAAGGATCGACCAATTAGGGTTTTCATCGAGGATAGGGAATAACTGACTTTTTGCTCAACAAATGACCTATTTGATTGGAGATTGATCTTTATATCTTCAATTCAACATATTGACCTAATTTCTTGATTCAAAACATCACAGAAGTTCACATTTTTCATCAGTCAATTTCTGGATCATTTGATGAAATTTCATCTGCACTGAAAAGTCAAACTTTGACTTTTGGTCAACTTTTTCAAGATAAAACTTTTTCAATCATCAAAATATTTCAAATGATCCATCATGATCATAAAAAATCAAGAAATATGGAAAAGTCAACAAAAAGTCAAAATTTCCAACACTTAGAAAATGTTTCAAGTGTTAGAAATTTCATGTTTTTTCCTACTTTCATGGCAATTTTTCACATAGTTCCATTTGGAATTAGAAAAAACTCAAAACATGAACGTTGAAGCCCTTGTTACAAGCTTTCCAAAATGTCCAAGAACTTGCAAAACCATTTTGTCTAGCTACACGTTTGATTTTGAAACATAAAGCTCCAAAAGCCATGGATTTCAAGTTTATGCTTCAAAAATTACAAGTCATTTTTGAGTTTTCTTCTTCTAGAAGCCTTGTCACCAAGTTGAGATAGGCTAGAGCTGATAAAAATCAGATGAGAGGTAATTATGATGAATATAAGATCAAGTAAGATTTTAACCATGGTTAAAAGAATATTCCATTTGCATTTATGGTAAAGATGACTTTCTTGCCCTTGAAGGCAAGTTGCTCAAGTTCAAGCCAATCTTCTTCACTTACCATTCAGAGTTCTTGACCTATAAATAGAGGTCATGTTTTCAAATTAAAACCACACCAAAGCTATGCAAAACAAGCTTTCACTCTCCTTTCTTGAATTTCCAAGTTTTATAGTTCAAAAGTGAGAATCTTGCATTTTGGCAAAACTTGTAAAATCCGTGAGAAACTTGGTGTCTAACATGTCTTAAACATCAAATACAACTTGTTTGAAACTTAAAATTAACTCAAGAACAAATAAAAATCAGAATCATTGTTCAAACTTTCAAACTTGTAAAAACTTGCCTTAACTTTTAAACTGTTAATTTGTTCGAGCAAGTTGTGATTTTATCATTCAAACATCATCTATACATCTCATATGAGTGATACAAATCATCATCCTTGACCTGTAACACCTCCAACCACGAATTCAAATTTCACTTCAAGCATATGCAGTTGGAATTGGGTAGAGAGTTTCAGACCATCTCAAAGCAAGCATAGTGATCAAACACCTTCCATAAGGTTCAATGGTGTTGTAGCAATCATCATAACACTTCTGGAAACACTCTTTCAAGGAATTCGATCTCAGCTTCAAGAGGTAAGAACTCGAACTTTGAACTTCATAATTTCTAACTTCCAGTTCAAAAATGGCTTGGCCGTTTTGTTTCTGCACCTTCACTGATTGTTAACCCTCAATCAATTGTTTGATCCCATGGCCATACACGATTTCACATTGAATTTTCAAAATTAGGGTTCTTCGTGTTTCTAGAAAAATTAATCATCTAAAACTGAAAATAAATGAAATTAATCACCATCATCATGTTCCTGGTTAAATTTCGAGCAAGTTTGAAGTTTATAGTTTTCAATTTCATCAAGAAACGAAGAACCCATGATTGAATGAAGATTGGATGAAGAAGAAGAACATTGCGCGCGTGTTCTTGATTTTCCATAAATTCAAATTTCATTTTATAATATAATTAAATAAAGTAAGTTATATAAACGGGTGTATTGTCGCCCCAGCGGTTGCTAGCTCACTCTTAAGTCTCTTGCCTTGCCTTGCCCAATGGTCCTGGGGTCGAATCCCCTTGGGACCATTTTGTCAAAAAATTTTGCTTTTCCTTCACATTTTTTTCAAACTTTAACACTTTCAAAACCCAATCAAAACTCCTCATTTTGAGGTGATTTTTTGCACACTTGTCATTTAATGTATCTATTTTATGATGATGTCAAAAAAATCCAAAAATATTCTCTTTTGATTATATTTTCATCGAGCCGAAAACGAGACATTTTAAGTACTTTTCAAAGATGTTTTTTTCAAACAATCGAAACTCGAAACTTTTTCAAACTTCTTGTGGATATATTTCATCTTTCAAAAACACTTTCAAGATCTTTTCAAAACATTTCAAAACATACTTACACACCTTTTTTCCATGATCGACCCGATTTGAAGATAAAACCAAACCCGTTTTTCCTCGAATTTCCTAACCGATCATGGGCCTCCCTCACGGTGTAAGTCCCAATTCTTTTTATGTACATAGTTATTTCCTTGTACATATCCAATTCTTTTTTATGTACATAGTTATTTCCTTGTACATATCCAATTCTCTTATGTACATATCAATTTTACTTGTACATAGTACAGATATCTTTGTAAATATTCAAGTATAGCAAACTTTCGTTCGTTTATTCGCTTGTTTATACACCAATTCGATTGGTATTAAGAGGAGCATTATTCCCGGTGAAACTGCTTTTAAAACCAATGGGCCTCCCTCACGGTGTAAGTCCCAACCCTCCTATGTACATACACATTTCCTCGTACATAAATACCCATTTGTGTACATATTTATTTCCTTGTACACATTCAAACTTGTAAATAAACATTACACACTTGTTTATATTTCCTTCATAAACTATTGTAAATAAACATTACACATTTGTTTATATTTCCTTCATAAACTCTTGTAAATAAACATTACACTTTTTTTTTTATTTCCTTCATAAACTCCTGTGAATAAACTTTATACACTTATTTATATAACTGTCTAATTATAACATAACAACTAGTCTAACAATTAAGTTCCCCGCAGAGTATTAGCCTCCTCTTGGGCTTTGTGCAAGATAACTCATTCATCTGAGTTCAGCCTCCTCTTAGGCTTCATATAAGGAAACTCATTCATCTGAGTTTAGCCTCCGCTTAGGCTTCATATAAGACAACACTCCCCTGTTGAGTCAGCCTCCTCTTGGGCTTCGTTCAAAAGAACTCCTCATCGAGTTTAGCTTTCTCTTGGGCATCAAACAAGAAAGAGACCAGGAAATCTCTTAACAGCCTCCTATTGGGCTTCCAATACAAAGAATCACCCGCGTTAGGATAGTACCCTGAGAGTATAATTTCCCGGTGAAATCACTCTTCAATCCTAAGAGGATGGTTTCCTGGTGAAATCACTCTTAAAGCCAAAGCCAACCATACCCTATAGCTTCCTCTTGAGCTTCATACAAGGACCCTCGATGACCCTCGGAATGCCTCCTCTTGGGTTTACAATACAAGGACCCACATGCTTCTTAAAAGCATCCCCCTAATCTAATCAATTTCTCCTAGAGATTTAGACATTTATCATCTCTATGGAAGAAGTATCTCATCTATCACATCACATATAATCAAAAACTTTTCAAACTCTTTTCAAACAAAAACATCTCTTAATCGTAAGTAGTAACGCTTGTACACTCAATCAAAACACCCAATGCTTACAATTAAAAGATTCAATCATTTTTCAAACATCTTTCTTAACTCGTAAGTGGTAACGCTTGTACACTCAAGCAAAACACCTATAACTTATGATGAAAGATTTAAATCAATCAATCATTTCAAAATGTATGTGATGAAATAGATTAGATACATTTTTCATTAAGATGACATTTTTCTTTGTCTCTTAATAACATCCCGTTGCTTCCACTATCATAAGTGGGAACTACGATTGCTCTGACTTTCTCAACATCCTTTTGAGAATACGTAGGCACAAGGTCTCATCCTTGCGAGCAAAACTTCTCCTCAAACCAAAAACCATAGATCCCTTTAGATCCGAGCTACAAATGCTCTAATTCCCATTAAGGGATATGTATGCAAGATCCCAATGATCTTTATGCACAATAATAACAAAACCTAGGATCCCACATAATCTACCCTTCTTAAAATCCAAAGGAGAAACTTTCCCAATCATAGAAATAGCAATTAAAACACACAAACATATCAAACATATTCATATATAAAGTGAAGCAGCAGACACGTGATGTCACAGAATGTTATGACACACTATCTGAAACTCGTTAACAATTCACAATGTAAACAAAGAAGAAGAACACAATAAGTTGTTTACCCAGTTGGTGTCTAACTACACCTACATCCGGGGCTACCAAGCCAGAGAGGAAATTCACTATTAGTAGAATTAATTCAGAATAAACCAACCAGCTTTATCTCCTTCACTTAAACCTACCCAATGCAACTTCAACCTAAGTCCTCATGAGATCCGAGTACACTCACTCCCCTCAATCACAGCAGTGATATCAACCTATTGAATAATTGAATTGTGAAGACACACTTCAATAAACTATCTTGATCTTGCTTCAAAGCTTTCAATCAAGAGACAAACACTCGTGCTTCAAAGCTTTGGGTGATAAACTACCCTTACAACAAATCCTAGTCCAAGGCACTTATCAATTGATAATTGCTTGGCTCACAAGAGATACTAGAATTACAAATACCAATGTTAACATTCCTAACAGTACACAAATAACAACCTGCTATTACTTCAATAAATTCCAGAGGCGTAGCAGCAGTGTAAGGGTTGAATTCCTTTTATAGAAGCAGTCCTAAAACTTCAGTTTTGGGCTTCCATAAAGATAGCTAGGGTTCACTTAATTTAATCCTAAAAACATGGTCTTTTCAACAACCAATTTAGGTTTAATTAAGATTAACCTAGCAGCCACGTGAGCATGCTTTCTAATAACAGAAAACAATATTTAGCACTCAACAAACTTCAAAAGTCTCAGAAAAAAGTACTCAGCAGAATCGTCACATCAATGTCATAACATCTGCATGACATCGATCGTTGCTTTCCAAGACAACTTTAGCTTCCAGCTCGAGTTGTCCTTTAATCATCCTTAGCGGTAGGATTTATCTTCAATCTCGAATGTCATGACATTTATCAAGACGTTGCTAAAGCCTAGTTTTACCAAAATTAATGCCAACTAAAAACACTAACAAACTCCCCTTTGGCACATTTTTGGCTAAAACTACTTAACACATCGTAGTACCTAAAGAAGACAAACTAGTTCTAAGCTTAAATAAACTAGAACCTAGAGATAAGATAAATTCTACCCATACGTAAATCCCACACCCTACATTCAAAATTTAAATTTACATGATTTAAACCCAATACCATCACACACAAGAGTTCTTCTCCCCCTTTTTAGCCATAAAGGGCCAAAGGAAACAATACAATTGCCCCAAACAATCAACATATAATAAAGTATCAGCATTGTTTAGAGTTACATCTCTGTCAAGAGATTACAATTCTGTCAGCCAAAGAGATTACAAACCAAAACAAATACAGGAGAACTGGATTTAAACAACAAGACAATAAACAAAAATGGACAGACTTCTATCTCACGTGCTCTCTTCTCCAGAGGGAACACTATGAAAGGAAGTATCTTCTGAACTCCCTTCAGCATCAGCCATCTGAACGTCCTCATCTTCAGCAGCACCAACAGTCTCATCAGCAGCTATCCTGTCATCCTCAACCTCTGTGTCCTGCTCTAGTTGAGAGATAAGTTCTTCAAGGGTCTGCTTCCTGGCTTCAAGTTCCCTACAGGTCTCTTTTAGCACAGCAATGACATTTGCCTTCTGAGAATTTGCCTTGACTTGTGATGTCTCAGCAGATGTCATGACAATGTCTGGAACATGCTTCCCTTGAAATAGCTTGTAGTGGAAACCAAGGGCAGAAGCTCTTTTACACACTGAATCTCTAACAACCGTGATGTCGTGATCAGTTATAATACCACACAAGAGGGAGGAAAGGCTATGGGTCCTTTGATAGCATAGCTTTCGTCAAAGTGTTCCTTTCAAATATATAGGATCCATAGTCAAATGTAGCCTGAGTGCCTACTGCATATATGAGTCTTCCCAGTCCATTAGAGATGGTGGATTTGTGATTGGTTGGGACCCAGTTAGCACCAATCTTATGCAGTATTGCAAATTTGACACTCAACTTGCTTGCTGAGAGCTTTCCCTTTAGAGGCCATTGTCTTACTTTTTTGGCAGTGATGGTTTGACAGATTTTGTTGTCAGTTTCCTCCAGCTCTGGCTGAGTATTAGAAGATCTACCCAGGAATCTGTTGATCACATTTGGAGAAAACCTGACTTTCCTCCCCCTTACATATGCAGTCTGGTAGTCAGCAGAGTTCCTATCCCCACAGCCATTTGAAAGATTGACTATAAACTCTTTCACCAAACCTTCATAACAGTTTGAGAAGCCCATAATTGTTTTCATCAGACCAGCCTTTTTGATCAAGTCAACAATTTCCTTGCATTCAAGAGCACTGTTATTTAACTCTCTTTCCAGAGCCACCCTCTTTAAGCAAATATACTTCCATCTTCCAGCATTTTCAGGATGATGGAAAGAAATCTTATCAATGGCCACTTCAGGCACCTTGAGCAGTTTCCCAAGAGTTTGCTTCTTTCTGGGATGAATGTCTGTGACATTCTCTTCAACATTAAATTCAGAGTCTTGATCTGAACCTGAGGATTCAGGTACTTTCCTCTTTTTCACAATTGGTGTTCTCTTTGGTCTAGTGTCACCACCAACAGTTTTTACTCTACTTCTTCTTGTAGAGGGTCCAGCCTTGTGATACTTCTCAGTCTTGCACACATCTTCAGTATCCTTCTCTTTAGTAGGACTTTGTGAGGCTGCCTGTTTTCCCTTCCTTTTCATCATTCTCTTTGCAATGCTTGGATTGACATTGGCAATAAGATCATTGTCTGAGAACACTTCATCTAAGTCAATAACTGGAGGTTCAGTTAAATGATCAGAATCTTGGACTCGAGATTCTTCCAAAATACTATCAGAGATGTAGTCATCAGGGACTTTACCAGATGCACACTTTGCTGGTGATTCTTCAAGAATGCTATCAGAAATATAGTCGTAGGGCTTTTTCGAGACAAATTTGCAGATTCTTCAAGGATACTATCAGAAATCACTTCTTCCTTATCAGTAGGGGTTTCATTACAAACATCATCAACACGTACTTCAGAGTCTTTAACTGAAGGATCTTCATTATTCTTGGCAGGAGAAGTATCATGATCATCAGATGTCTCGACATTCTCAGTGACATCTGGATCAACTGCTAAACTAGGGCTAGCAGACTTATAGTTTAGGGGAATTGAAACCCCAGGTACAGATTGGTCTTCGTTGAGGATCCTGGTTACTAATCTAGCAATGGCTATATGCACAGCCCTAGGCTCCTCTGTGTTCACTATTTCTGGGGGAACAGAAGAGGATGGTATAGAAGTCTTACCCGAGGGAGATGCTTGAGTCCTTCTTGCATTCCTTGTGCGCAATTTCTTGACTTTTTCTGGGTCAGTAGCTATTGCACGCAATGGAGTAACCCTCAATGCTTCAGCTTGCATGGCTTCATTATTTTCCCTGACTTCAGCCATGGAGGGAGATGAAGATCCTGATTCTTGAGATGATGAGGATGATGAAGACATTTTTCGCTGATGGTTTTTAAGAGGATGAAAGCGAAAATAGCAGAGAGTTTCAGAGTTTCTTTTGGGAGAAGAAAGGGTGGTACTACTTTCAAAAGAAGAAACTATTATATGAGGATGTCTCTTCCTATTCTTGTACCTTTCAAAATAAGGATGAAAATACCCAAATAACCCTCTTAAAAATAATTGAAATAAAAAGTCCCTTTCATCCCCTATTGTAGGCACAGTTAATTGCTACAACTCCTCATATTGACAAGTACCCGATTTGTCCCTCAAAGTCTTACACTGACTAGCCTCAAAAACTTTAGAAAAGATGTCACAGGACAATGTCATGACATCCTGCATGACATTGTACCTAGTCAGCATCTACTTCATCCAGATCATCTTAGAGCAATTTATGTCAGCTGCTATGTGTTCAGCTTCAACATTGTATAGGACTACACAGTCTTGCTTCTTGCTGGTCCAAGGAATAAGATTGTTTCTCAAGAAGACACATTCATCAAAAGCATTTTTACACAAGCTTTGATCAACACTTTCTCCACTTGCTTTCTTGGACAACTTCAAATATGGAGGAGTAAAAGTCCTAGTGTGGCTGTTATTCTTCATTTCAAGCTTCTTGACACAATTCCTTGCATACTTGCTATGTGAAAAAAGTATTGAGTCTTCCATCTGTGAGACTTGCAGTCCAAGAAAATGAATCAACTTTCCAATGAGGCTCTTCCCAGATCGAGCTTGCAGTTGGTTGTCAGAATGTCTCACAATTGTGTCAGGTATTCCTCCAAAATCCATGTTGTTAACATAAGTTTGAAGCACCATGATCTTTCCTCCTTTGACAGAGAGGGTTTCTTCCAAGACTCCTCTCCTGTATCCTTTAACAGTAAGATACTTGGTTAGCCTTTCATGCCAGATACTAGTACTTTGCTTCAGTACTTTAGAAGTGGTCAGATGTCTAGACATTGGATGTGACATTCTGACTTCCTGTCCAGCCTTACCCTTACTACAGATTCTCCCTTTGTCCATGTGAATTCTTGGTATCCTTTTGACTCCCTCTTTGGAACTGATCCTTTTCATTCCTCTGAGATGTGGATGACCAGATTCTTGCTGCCACAACTTTACTTCCTCTTCATCTTTGTCTGTAGAACATACAGAGGGCAGAGTGGTGTTCTCAGATTCCCACATGTAGCAGTTGTCCTTTGATCTGACTCCTCTCATAATCACTACTTGTTCATCATTGATTAGAGGACATTCAAATTTTAGTGAAGTTGATCGTGAATCCCATATCACATAGCTGACTTATGCTAATGAGATTTGCATTCGACCTTTACCAGAACACTCCATTTAGATTTGGAGCTCCAGACCAGTTTGAGTTTCCAACACCTTTGATTTCTCCTTTAGCTCCATCTCCAAAGGTAACAAAGCTGGTAGAATGAGGCTTAACATCATTGAGAAGATTCCTGTCTCCAGTCATGTGCTTGGAACATCCAACGTCAAAGTACCAATCTTTCGGCGCATACCTGAGAAGTGTTAGCTACCGTAGCAATGCCTTCTTCTTCCACCGCTGAGTGTATGATACTGTTGGTTTTAGGCTTCCCATAAGAACCTTGATTGGGATATCCATGTAGTGTAGCAAAAAGATTTTATGTGACCAAACCTTCCACAATAATGACATCTCCATCTTTGAAACTTTTGTTCATGTTCTATGATTTTGATGTTGAACCCAATGTTGTGACATCTGCTTTTGACATTGGTTTATTAGGTCTGTTCTTCCTTTTGTTATTAACAAACTTAGCCTTCACATATCCGAGGCGTAATTTATTTCTTTTATGGTGTGACATCTTCTTTCCATGGACTTGCTAGGTTTGTTCCTCTCCGTTATTGGCAAATCTCTTTGCCACATACCCCGAGCGTGCATTACATTTCCTGCTTTACAGACAACTGCTTGACATTGGTTTCCCATGTCTCTTCTTCTTAGTGTCACCAATGTGTTTCTTTTCAGCCACATATCCTAGACCATGCTTATTTCCCGTGACTTTGTCCAAGTTTAAGAATTTCTTCCAACTTATCGCATTAGATGTCAACATTTTGATGATTTAGACATCTAATCAGTTTGAGTTCAACATTATAATATCACTATTGAGGTGATTTATAGTGGCTGTGTTTTCCTTTTCTCACCTCCAGCTCATATTCTCGCCCAACTTCTCAATCAGCTTTTTCTCTCCTCATTACCGACATACTTCACCATTTTTATACACGCTTCCCGTAGGTTTCAAAGAAGCTCTTCAAATGTCACTTCCTCATCACTAGAATCCATATCGAATTGTACACTCCAGAGAGCAGGACAAGTTTGGCACCTTCTTCCTCAAATTCACTTCTCGAATCACCATCGCACCAAGTGATGCCCATTCCTTTCTTTTGTTTCTCTTTAGGTGGGGCATTCAAATTTAATATGTCCAAATCCTTCACATCCATGACATTGGATTCCACCGCCTTGACTTCCTTTCTCCTCTCGACTTGGATCTTCCGCTGGAGTCATAAGATTCATCGATGTCGATGAAATGTCCTTGACATTTGACCTTGACTTTGGATCAATCCTCTGATGAGCTTGTTGAACTGCCTTCCAAGCATAGCTATAGCTTCGTATATCTTCTTCATCTTCCACCTTGCATCCTTCCTCGTGATAGATACAAGTGCTATGTTCTTGTTCTTTTGTCATCAGCCACTAATTCCCATCTCAAAAGTCATAAGAGATCCTATAAGTTCTTCAACCCTCGAGGTGCCGATGTCCCAGCCTCTATTGTAGTCACTTTCATTGCAAACCTTTAGGCAAGGATCCGAGAATCTTTCTCACCAGCTTTTCTTCCCGACATCTTTTCACTAAGTGCTCCCCGAGGCGTTGGCAATTCCAAAATATTCATGTGAAACTCATGAATAGTCTCATCTTCTTTCATCTTCAAATTCTCAAATTTGTAGTGAGCATCAAGTCTTGACATCTTCACCTTGGATGTTCCTCATGAGAAGTTTTGAGAGTGTTCCAAACATCCTTGGCCAGCTCACACATGGACCAATCAAGATGTTTCGTCAATACCATTGAATAGGGCATTCAATGCTTTAGAGTTCCCCGAGCTAACTCCTCTTCCTCTTTGCTCCATTCTCCTCGTGTTTCAAGACCGTAGTCCCATCTTTCTCAAGCTTGATGGGATGTTTCCATCCTTTTGCCAGCCTCCAAGCCTTAATGTCCACCGATCTTAAGAAGGCAACCATACGAGGCTTCAAGAATCATACTAGACCCATCCGCATAGGTGGTCTACCTCCAAATCCTCCTTCCTTATCCATTACGCCGTAAACTATTATCCCTAGATCTCACCTGTAAATAACAGGTGGTGCCCGCCCGATGCCAATTGAAATTTCGGCACAGAGCGTGATGTCACGTAGAATGTTATGACACACTATCCGACACTTAACAATTCACACAATAAATGTAAACAAAGAAGAAGAACACAATAAGTTGTTTACCCGCTTTAGTGTCTAACTACACCTACATCCGGGGCTACCAAGCTAGGAGGAAATTCACTATTAGTAGAATTAATTTAGGAAAAACCAACCATTTATCTCCTTCACTTAAAACTACCCAATGCAACTTCAACCTAAGTCCTACTTAGATCTCGAAAGTACCTACTCACTCCCTCAATCACAAGAAAGGATATCAACTTATTGAATAATTGAATTGTGAAGACACACTTCAATAAACTATCTTGATCTTGCTTCAAAGCTTTCAATCAAGAGACAAACACCTTCAACGCTTTGAGGATAAACTACCCTTACAACAAATCCTAGTCCAAGGCACTTATCAATTGATAATTGCTTGGCTCACAAGAGATACTAGAATTACAAATACCAATTGTTAACTTTCCTAATAAGATTACAAATGACAACCGCTATTACTTCAATAAATTCCGAGGCGAGCAGCAGTGTAAGTGTTGAATTCCTTTATAGAAGCAGTCCCGAAACTTCAGCTTTGGGCTTCCATAAAGATAGCTAGGTTCACTTAATTTAATCCTAAAAACATGGTCTTTTCAACAACCAATTTAGGTTTAATTAAGATTAACCTAGCAACCACGTGAGCATGCTTTCTAATAATGTAAAAACAATATTTAGCACCAACAAACTTTGAAAAGTCTCAGAAAAATGACTCGCAGAATGTAATGTTTACACCGAATGTCATAACATCCGTTATGACATCGATCGTTTTCACAGAATTTCCAGCACAGCCTTTAGCTTCCAGCCTCGAGCTGTCCTTTAATCATCCTTAGCGTAGGATTCATCTTCAATCTCTGAATGTCATGACATTTATCAAGACATTGCTAAAGCCTAGTTTTACCAAAATTAATGCCAACTAAAAACACTAACAAAAGCTATAGATAACTATATATATTTTGGGTGCTCCATCTATTCCCTTTATATAACAAACCCCCTTGCCCGGAATCTCCCCAATGCGTTACGTCTAGTTCGCGCTAGTTGTAATGCATATCATATCAATTGAGGGTATTGCAGCTTTCCCCTTTTTCATAATCATTTTTTCTTGTGTTGGAAATAATAAAGCTTGATGCTCGCGGCATCTTTATAAACAAATCAAAAGAGTAAATTGTTTCGAGCTAGAGAATCCGAATTTAGATTCGATTCCCTCGCGTGTCACTTTTTAACGCGAACAGAAAAAATGGCGACTCTGCTGGGGAGTACGCTAAATTTTGATTTTTTTAAAAAAATGTGACTCTGCTCAAGAGCACCAAGCTTTTTTGTTTTCAAAAAGAAAAAAAAAGGGGTTAAGCTTTCATATGTGCATATGTTTGTTTTTTTTCCTTTATTGTGTGTTTCTCGATTTCATCTGATGGAAAGAAATCCTAACCCGGATTTAAGAAACATTTTAAGATCTAGGTGGGGGTATAGTCATATTAACTTGTGGGAAGTTTCAGTACTTACTAAGTTAATTTGAGATCCCTCTCTCAGTGGAGGTTGTCTTGGGAGTATTTGTGTTTAGCAAGTACTTAAGACATTTTGCTTTCGAGAACTTACGGTCGAGTGGTCAGAGAACACATAACCCATCCTCGCCATTTAGGATGTAGTGCGTAAATTATTCGGGCGAAGCTTAGAATAGTTGTCATGCGAGACTACGATCAAAGTAGTTTTTCTTGAAAATATTATGGACTTCGAGTATTCAACAAATTCGATAATATTTCAAAGAGAAGCGTTGAACCTGTATTATCAGTAGAACCCGTTTCACAAAAGAATAAGGCCTTAGAACTTACCCACGTTTGGTTCTTATCGTTGGCCTCATGCTCGTGACTTCGAACGTTTGACTGTGTGTATAACCACTAACCATGTTTGAATCTTTGTGGCATTCATTCATGCATTCATTCAAAAACTTCATTTCTCTTCCCATTTCCAAAGAATTTAGAGATTTTTCTTTGTAAATATTTTAGGTTAGAGTGATGGACGTCAGAGGAAGATTCACCAAGAAATACAGTTTTAGGATTCCTAATGTAGGAAAGTTAAAAGAGTTAGCATCCTTGGTAGAAGATCCCTCGGATTTCAGAAAACGCTATGGAACTCTTTTAACTGTCCTGAACACTAACGTTGATGAAGGACTTTCAAAACTTTCGCTCGCTTTATGATCCGCCCATCGTTGTTTCACTTCCCCGACTATCGCTGATGCCTACTTTGGAAGAGTACACACACATCCTAGGTATCTCAAGACGATATAGGTGCCTTTAATGGTTTGGAAGCCATTCTTAAGTCACCACCATTGCAACAATGACTCACTTAAAGAAATCAGACAGAAAACCTAACTACCAAAGGAAAACTCTTAGGACTAACTTCAAAGTTCTTAATCGAGAAAGCTTAAATTCCTCTCAGTTGGTAGCTTGAAGTCTTTTAGATTTACTCATTTATGGATTGTGTTGTTTCCCAACGTCCCAAGTTTCGTTGATATCAATGCCATAAGGATCTTTCGATTGAAATCCTGCTCCACTTTGCTCCTATGACGCGTGATTTCCATTCATCATAGGAATCAAGGAGATGGAACTATTGTGTGTTGTGTACCTCTGCTTTTCAAATGGATTGTCTCATATTTGCCTAAATCTCCTATCTTCCGAAAACAAAGACGATTGGCATTGGTCTCAAGGCTCATGTCTCTTACAAACGATTTATAAATGGTATACCTTGGGCACACAATGAAATGGAAATCATTGAAAGTCGTGGAGAATTTGCCAACTTCCTCATTGGTACGAATGGAGGAATCAACTACAACCCATTCTTGGCAAGACGTCAACTCGTATGCAAACCTAGTAAACCCCATGGTTTTATAGTGGAAAGCTATTTCTATCATGGGAAGATTCCCAAAATAATGATAAGAGCTTGGCATCACATCCAAGGAAAGAAAAGGTAATGCAAGAAATGCGAGCCATGGAAATCTACACTTTGGGTGAAAAGAGCAAGAATCGAATGTATGCTTATGAAGAACCTATGTTCTCACTCCAAATCAAAAAATTTCCGTCGAGACTATGGGAGAATACCAAGAAGCTTTGGCCAAGACGAGGCTAAAGAAAGAGGCTTTGAAGACAAGTTCTTTAAGACCTGACTGAAAATGAGAAGCTTAAGAACAGGTCAAAGATCACGAAAAGACGCTTTACTTCCAAGATGAATGGCTCATGGAGAAAGATGAGAAGATTCACGAAAGATAACGCGATCAAAAGATACATCAAAGAAAGAAAAGAAAGCTTGGAAATGACACGATCCTTCGGCCCCGACGAGTGGAAGAAAGTCATCAGCAAGCTAAAAGTCGAGAAAGTCGAATCAAAGCTCACTATGGGAAAGAAATCCTGAAGTTGAAGCTACATCAAGCCTTTGGATCTTCATCCGACGAGGACAATAAATTAGTTTAGACTATAGTTTTATCATTTATTTTATCATTGTATTGAGCTATGCTCAAAAAATAAAATTGTTGTAATCTTCTTTCAATAATTAATAAAATAAGTGTTTTCCATCCAAATATTTGCTAGAAATTTCTATTTTAGTATAAATTCTTTGGAAATTCTTTTTCTCTTTACATTCATTATCATGCATCATCTGTATATCGAGTTTGTTGTTTAGAATCTTATTTTGGAATTTTTCCGAGAGAAAGAGAAAGATCATGTCATTGCCTTAGAGTTTCTCAACCACGCCCACAACCAACTCAGACATACAATACTGCTCAAAGAGAAGGAGAATAATGGAGGTTTTGAACAAGAAAATGTTGAGCTCAGAGCACGTTGACAACGCTTCAAGAAGAGGTGGAGAGACTCACTTTAGTAAGTTCTTTGAAACTACGCAGTCAAAGAAGCAACATTGAGCATTCAAAACGGTTTACGATTTCAGATCACTACTCAGCTTCAATCGGTTGCAATCAAGAGTCCACCTTCAAGATGCCGTAAGGTTATCCATGGGGCATGCCTTTCAATTTCGGCATCGGATTTCGTCAACCCACTTCTCAAGTGCAAACAACCACGATCGAGGTTCCTACTTTACAAAACACAACATTTACTCCGCAACATGGAGTAACCTTTCCACAAGTCACTATGACGGTTTCTCAACCAATCATGACAAACTCAGCTTTTGTAGTTCACACTACTGCAAACGAAGAAGTCTACCATAATCCAGGCGACCACACGAATCCTCGTGGCCAGATGGAGACTCTCCAGGAACAATTCCATAAGATGCAGCTTGAGATCAAAACAATCCGTGGAAAGGAATTGTTTGGGAAGAATGCCCACGATCTATGCCTGGTTCCTCGCGTAAGGATACCCGCAAAGTTCAAAGTCCCTAACTTTGAAAAGTATAAAGGAAATTCCTGCCCCTGCCCGCAGAGTCATCTTACGATGTACGCTAGGAAAATGTCTACGTACAATGACAATCACCAATTGCTAATTCACTATTTCCAAGATAGTCTCACCGGTGCCGCACTGAAGTGGTACATGGGACAAGATAGTGCAAATATCCAGACATTCAATGACTTAGGCGAAGCCTTTGTCCAACAATACAAATTCAACTTGGACATGGCTCCAGATCGAGATCAACTCTGCTCCATGTCTCAGAAGGAAAAAGAGACATTCAAAGAATACGCCCAACGTTGAAGAGAAATTGCTGCCCAAGTCAATCCGCCGTTAGAGGAGAAAGAAATGACCAAGGTTTTCTTGAACACTCTTGGCCCATTTTACTACGAACGCATGGTCGCCAACGCTCCCGGAGATTTCACCGAGATGGTAAGCATGGGAATGCGACTAGAAGAAGGAGTTCGAACAGGACGCCTAGTCAAAGAGATAGGATCTTCCAGTGGAACCAAGAAGGTTGGAACCAGATTTCCAAAAAGGAAGGAACATGACATAGGAATGGTATCCCGAGGGAAACCAAGAAAGAATGTCAGTCAACAACAACAGGTAGCTACCATAGCACCAGTTGTTAATACAAGTCCAACAGGCTCAGCCATTCAACAATCAGAACCGTACACCTCGGGTCTCGCAGTTTGATCCAATTCCAATGACGTACACGGAATTATATCCTGCATTGATAGAAAGGAATCTTGTGCAAACTAGGTTACCACCTCCGGTACCAGAAAAATTACCTTGGTGGTACAAAGCAGACGTATCTTGCCCTTTTCATCAAGGGGCACCGGGTCATGATCTCGAACATTGCATAGCACTAAAAGCTGAAGTCCAAAGGTTAGTAAGAACTAATCTTCTTTCCTTCAGGAATGCAAATCCAAACGTGCAAGCAAATCCACTTCCCTATCATAATGGACATACAGTGAATTTGATACTAAGGAATACAGATCGGTATCTTGTCACTGACGTGAATATGATAAGAGAAAGTTTGGTACAGCTCTACGATACATACAGTACAATGGGCACTTTCGCTAAACATAACTACACAGCCTGCAGAATCTGCCTCAGGGATTTTCGAGGATGTCCAACTGTGAGAGCAGACATTCAACGGTTGATAGACATTGGCGATATCCAGATCTTTAGGAACAGAAACGACTATGACGTGAATATGGTAGGGCATTTTCCGCATGAGCTTTTAGTCTCATATATCTCGGAAATTCCCAAAGTAAACGTCATTATCCCCTGTTTCAATGTGCCCAAATGGATAGAAATTGAGTACAATGGTCCAAAAGTTCCAGAGTCTCCTTTGGTGATCTGTTTACCCGGTCCTGTTCCATACAGTTCTAACAAAACAATTCCCTATCAATACAGTGCAACTATGATAGAAGATGGGAAGGAAAAACCCATGCTAACTCTTTCAACTGATGTTAACATAACTGAAATAGGACGAGTAACGCGAAGTGGACGCGTACATACTCCGTTTCCACCAAAGCAACCTGTTGTTCCTATTGTTAGACAAAATCTAGTTAATACACCTCCCGAGAATCCCATGAGGATTCCTGCAGATAATCCAAACATAAATGTTGGTCTGTCTGATGGAACCAACGCCAACTCAAATTTTGATGAGATTCTAAAACTAATCAAGAAAAGCGAGTACAGAGTTGTGGATCAGCTGATGCAGACTCCTTCCAAAATTTTGATACTATCTCTCTATCAATTCAAGCCCACCGAGAAGCTTTGATGAAAGTGCTAGATTGCTTATGTAGATCACGACGTGACTACAGATCAATTTGGTGGAATTGTAGGCAACATAACAGCTTGCAACAATTTAAGCTTTAGTGATGAAGAACTTCCTGAGGAGGGAAAAGATCACAACTTGGCTCTACATATCTGTTGGTGTAAGCCCTAGAGGCCAATACATTTTGGTACTTGTATCGTATTATTTATTAATAATAAAAGGCTTTTCTTTATTATGTTTTATTTTTGAAATAATAAAGTCCCTAGAATAGTTATTTAATGCAATGTTAAGTGTGACTTAATCATGAGATCCATTAAACATAAGGACACTATTCTTAAAGTATCCATAATCGAGCTTTATTGTGAAGGCCGGACATTAAAGCATTGAGATTATTATGAAGATAGACTGATGATCACATCTCATGGATCATTGATAAAGAGTTATCAAGTCTTGACATAGGTATAAATATTAGGAGTAATATTTATACTGGATTGACCCGCTATGAGAGTACTACATAGAATGTTATGCAAAGTGTCATAAGTTACTCTCATGGTGATAAGTGGCATACCACCCTCTCGACCGAAACCACTATGGACCCTAGATGTAGAGTCAAGTGCTTTATCATTGATCAAACGTTATCCGAATCGGATGATCATAAAGATGCTTGATGGGTACTAAAGCATGCCGAGGGACATGAGTGACCTAGATGGACTTGCCCATCTGCGTGAATGGATAAATGTCTAAGGCCCAATATTGAATCGACAAGGATGACACGGTCTATGCCTTGTGTTCAATATAGACATGAGGGCAAAGGGTAATTATACACACAAGTATTATCACGAAAGGTTTTGATCACATGACATTTTCAGAATTTGGTGTGATGTGTTGCTAGATACCGCCACTGCTTTTTTATTATGTTAAATATGATTTAATATAATTGCCACAAAACCAAGGTCACACACATAGGACGATTAATAAGAGATAGTGTAAATAAGGAACATCGAGGGCGGTGTACTTAAATGAAATACGAAGTGGAATACGAATGTGTGATACACTATATATCATAACGTATGATTTTCGTGAGCTTTATTGGGTTTTTGGTTTACGCCATTATTGGGCTTTTAGCTTGTAGTCCACACTAGTGGTCTTATAATAAGACCCTTGTGATGAAGCTTTTTACACTTGATGCAAAACCGCATCGAATCCCCCGCCGAGATTTCGTCACTCTTCACCAAGGCTTCCGCTCGGAGCAGCTAGCACCGTGATCGAAGCAAGCTGTTCGTGGACCGAGTAGAGACGCTGTTCTTCATCAACGTCAGGATCACAAAGGCCAAACCAAACTACAAGAGGTATAAATACTATCACCGACCATGTCCATTCAGAGATCTCTAAAGGAAAATCGAATTTCACTGCAATTTTAAGAGCCGATTTTCCTATTTGCATTAGGGTTCATGACGGCACAAGGGTTGTGCTGTCGGAGAGTTATACGGGAAGGTTGTAACAGCACAAGAGTTGCGAAAACGACGCTGATTTAAATGAATTGTTCATTGTACTTATTTGCCTAACCCTTAAAAGGAGCCGCCCCTTGATGCCCACCAGTCAACGACCGGCAATGAACCCCGCTAACTCGCAAGTGTGATCAATCGCCAAAACATAATTTGATTTTCTTAATTAATGAATTTAAATAATAATAATAAAAGGTGTTTTATTATTTTTCTTGTGGTGATCGGCTATGGCCTTAGACTCTTTATTTTATTTGTATTTTAAAAACGACTCTGCGTGTCGTGCCTTCCTCTTAATCTCTTGATGTAACTTTTCTCATCTCACTTCGTATGTAAAACGAGTATTCTTTATGTAATGTAATGTTAAGAAAGAGAAGAATACAATATCAAAGGAGGATAACCTTCGAGGTCTTGCTTGAGAAGTTTAGATCATTAGGTTTAGCTTAGGTTCTCTCATTGGCTTGAGAGAACAATTGCGCTTAGGGCCATAACTGTATCTTTTTATATGTTGATGCATATGTTTGTATGTTGATGCATGTGAGACGTTTTGCATGTTTCTAGAGATCAAACTAATAACAAATTCCTCAAAGTAAATATTAAGTTTATGCTTTCCAAGTTTTAGCACTCATCAAGACTAGTATCGAACAATGTAGGTTTCGCCAACGCGAGTGCATGTTCTATATTGGTAAGGTGCGATGGGATATGTAATATCCAATTGCTAAAACTTTGGTCAAACTTAACTAAACAATTATAATGAGATTATATGTGTTTAGAAGCATGAGTTGGGAATGATCCATGTGATGGATTAGAATAAAGAGTTATTTCGCCAATCGAGGTATTCGAGAATTGTATTGATACAATTGGAAGGAGTTCCTACCTAAATAACTTTTGTGTAATCACCTAACCGACTTAAAACGAAGTGAAATATGGATCTCGACCCACTAGAAAATCTTCCAACGGATTTTCCGAATCAAATGATGAGGGTCATTTGGTTTGAGTAAAATAGGGAGCATATTTGATTAAAGGCCTAATTGAATATGTTGTTTTAATGATACTAATAAATTTATATCTTTTATGTAGATTACCATGACTCAAAACACATCATCTAACAACATTTTGCGATCAATCTTGATAAGGAAAATTGTCCGGGACAAATTTTCCGATTGGCATCAAACCGAGGATAGTCCTCAAGCATGACAAAAAGCAGATGTCTTAGAGACACCGCTCCCGAGGAACCTCCTAGTTCGCGCCTCATATTGAAGGATGCTTATAAGAAGCATGTCGATGATGCCAATGAAACCGCTTGTCTCATGCTTGCCACCATGAACTCGGAGTTGCAAAAGCAACATGAGAACATGGCGTCTCGATATGATCGGACATCCAAAATGCTCTATCAAGAGGAGGCAAGAAATGAGAGGTTTCTGTGCTCAAAGGCTCTTTAATAAGTTGGTGAGGGAACCCTGAGGTCCCTATGTACTCAAAATGATTGAGTATGTGGAGAACCTTGAAAGATTAGGTTTCCACTTGAAAGGAACTTATGACGATCCGATCTTGCAATCGCTGTGATAGCTTCACAATTTGTTTTGAACTTCAATATGAATGACTTGGACAGAAGTCTTTCCGTAATCACATATGTTGAGAACCACCATAGATATGAAGTCAAAGGAAATCCATTCTGATGACTAGTGTCGAACAAAAGGCCTACTGCAAGGTGTGGGTAGTGGAAAAAGGTTGTTGCCAAATCCAACCACGCATCTCTTTAAAGTTCAATGGAGATAACAGGGCAAATTTCAATAAAGAACGGACATTGAAAAGAAACTGCCCAAAGCACCTGGAAGAGGAGAGACTCAAATTCGTATTTTTGTTATAGAAATTAATTTACTATCAGCATCATGGGTATTGGATACCGGATGCGGTTCTCACATTTGTACTAATGTGCAGGGGCTAAAAGAAGTAGAATTGCAAAAGGTGAAGTTGATCTACGAGTTGGCAATGGAGCAAAGCATGCTTATCCGTTGAACTTATGTATTAATTTACTAGTGGTTTAATAACTGCTAGAGAATCGTTATTATGTACCGCAATTAAAGGTGAATATTATTTCCGCTTTCTTGTTTGGACAAGTTTGGTTTTTCATTCATAATAAAGAACAATTGTTGCTCATTTATTTGAATGATATATTCTATGCTACCGCACAAATGAACAATGGATTGTATATCCTTGATCTTGAAATGCCAATTTATAATATTAATAAAAGGATTAAACCTAATGAGTTAAATCCAAGTTACCTTTGCATTGTCGCTAGGCCATAAATGAGAACATTTCAAAACTCCATAAAGATGGATTTTGGACCCATTTGATTATGAATCATATGAGACATGCGGTGTCTTGTTTAATTGAAAGATGACAAAATCCCCATTCACAGTGAAAAGTAGGGCAATGATCTTTTGGCACTCATACATACCGATGTATGTGACCACTGAACATACCGCCAGAGGAGGTTTTCAATACTTCATCACATTTATCGATGATTTCAAAGAGATATGGTTATGTGTATTTAATGAAACACAACTGAAACCTTTGAAAGTTCAAGGAATTTAAGAATGAAGTACAAAACCTAGGTAAGAATATCAAATTCTTCGACTGTGGGATGAGGTGGTGAATATTTGCCTAGAATTTGATGACCATCTAGTGTGGATTGTATCCCAATCCTCCTCCCGGAACACCACAATGGAATGGTGTACCGAGAGAAGAAATCGAACCTTGTTGGACATGGTCCGATCCATGATGAGTCACG